>PVLA01000325.1:102959-617390 GCA_004027455.1 Hydrochoerus hydrochaeris | reverse complement strand
GCATGGTGATAGGCTTGGATCTAGTTTCAGTCTTCTGCATGTGGAGAGCCAATTTTTCCAACACCATTTGTTAAAGAGACTATCCTTCTTCCAATGGACATATTTAGCCCCTTTGTCAAACATCAGGTGCCTGAGTGTCTTTGTAGTTGTGCTTGCATGTTCTACTCTGTTCCATTGATCCTCAGGTCTGTTTCTTTGCCCATACCATGCTGATTTTATCACTGTGGCTTTATAGTACTATTTCAAGTCAGGAATTTCAAGTCAAGTCCTGACATGCCTTTGTTGCCCAGAATTTACTTTGCTGTTCTATGTTTCTTCTGTTTCCAAATGAATTATAAGAGTGTTTTCTCTAGATCTGTGAGGTACATCAAAGGTATTTTGATTGGGATTGCATTAAATCTGTGTAACAGTTTTGGGAGTATGGCTATTTTCACAATGCTGGTTCTTCCTAACGAAGACCAAAGAATATCCTTCCATTTTCTAATATCCTCTTCAATCTCCTTTTTTCAGCATAGTATAATTGTCAGCATATAGGTCTTTTACATTTTTAGTTAGGTTGATTCCTAAGTATTTCATTTTTTTACATATTATTGTAAAGAGTGATATTTCCATAATTTCTCTCTCAATGAGTTTTTTGTTTGTGTACAGGAATGCTATTGATTTTTGAGCACTGACTTTGCATCCAGCTACACTGCTGAACTTATTTATTACCTATAGTAGTCTTTTGATGGAAATTTTTGGATCTTCTATAAAGAGTATCATGTCATCTACAAATAGCAATAATTTAACTTATTCCTTTCCTATCTTTACTCCTTTTATTTCTCTCTCTTGTCTGATTGCCCTGGATAGTATTTCCAGAACTATGTTGAAAAGGAGTGGTGATAGTGGACATCCTTGTTTTGTTCCTGATTTTAAAGTGAAAGCTTTCAGTTTTTGTCCATTTAGTATAATGTTGGCTGTGGTTTGTCATTGATGGCCTTTATAAGGTTGAGGTGGACACTGTGTATTCCAAATTTCTGATGGGTTTTTATCATGAACATGTATTGGACTTTGTCAAAAGCTTTTTCTGAATTTATTGAGATGACTATGTTGTTTTTGTTTTTGGCTCTATTGATGTGGTGTATTACATTTATTGATTTGTATATGTTAAACCATCCCTGAATTCCTGGAATGAACCCCACTTGGTCATGATGTATAATCTTCTTGATGATTTGCTGCATTCTATTTGCCAGTATTTTATGGAGAATCTTTGCATCAATGTTCATGAGTGAGATTGGCCTATAGTTCTCTGTTTTGGTTGGATCTTTCTCTGGTTTTGGTATCAGAGTAATATTTGCCTCCAGGAATGATTTAGGGAGGATTCCTTTCTTCTCAATTTCATTGACGAGTTTAAGGAGTATTGGCATGAAATCTTCTCTAAATTTCTTGTAGAATTTAGCTGTGAATCTATAAAGACTGAGGCTTTTCTTTGTTGGTAAGTTTTTAATGATATTTTCAATTTGAATAGCTGATATTGGTTTGTTCAAAATTGCTGTTTTCTAGCTTGAGCTTTGGTAGTTCATATGTTTCTAGAAAGCTGTCCTTTTCCTCTGTGTTTTCCACTCTGTGTGAGTAGAGATTTTCAAAGTATCTATTCATGATCTTTTGAATTTCCATGGGATCTGTAGTAATTTCTCCATTTTCAGTTTTCAGAATTTGGATTTTTTTCTTTCTTTCTCTTCATAAGGTTAGCTAGGGTTTTGTTAATTTGTTTATTCTCTCAAAATACCAGTTTTCAGTTCATTAATTCTTTGTATTTTTTTTTAGTTTCAATTGCATTGATTTCTGCTCTAATCTTTGCAATTTCCTCTCTTCTATGAGCTTTGGATTTACCTTGCTCTTCTTTTTCTAGAAGCTTATGATGGAGCATTAGGTAGTTTATTTGTGCTCTTTCCATTTTCTTGATATGACAATTTATTGCTATATATTTCCCTCTTAAGACTGCTTTCATTGCATCCCACATATTACAGTATGTTCTTTCCATATTTTCATTGAATTGTAAGTATTGCTTTATTTCTTCTTTAATTTCATCTGTAGCCCACTCATTGTTCAAAAGGTTGTTACTTAATTTCCATGTATTTATGCAGGTTTTGCAATTTATTTTGCCATTAATTTCCAATTTCAGTGTGCTATGATCAGATATTATGCATGGTATCATTTCAATATCTTTGCATTTACTTAAGAATGTTTTATGGGATAATATATGGTCTATTTTGGAGAATGTCCCATGCGCAGCTGAGAAGAATGTGTGTTCTGATGTGGTTGGGTGGAACACTCTATAACCATCTACTAAGTCCAGTGACTCACAGGTATGATTCAGTTCTGCTATTTCTTTGCTGATTTTTTGTCTTGTTGATCTATCTCTTTGTGACAATGGCTTGCTAAGATCCCCTGTTATAATTGTGTTCTTGTGTATTTGGTTTTTCATGTCCATTAGTATCTGTTGTGTATAGTTGGGTGCTCCTGTATTTGGTGCATATATATTTATAATTGTTAGTTCTTCCTCTTGAATTTTTCCAATAACTAGCATGTAGTGACTTTCTTTATCTCTTTTAATCTTTTTAGGTTTGAAGTTCACAATGTCTGCAAATAGAATAGCTACCCCTGTTTTTTCTGGGTTCCTGTTGCATGGAATACTGTTTTCCATCCTTTGACTTTTAATCTGTGAGTTTCCTTTTGGATCAGATGTGTTTCTTGTATACAGCATATTGTGGGATCCTGTTTCTTGATCCATTCTGTCAATCTATTTCTTTTTATAGGTGAATTGAGACCATTTACATTTATGGATATCACTGATATGTACTGGCTCAGCTTTGCCATGTTATTTTCCAGTTGTTTCTTTCTGCTTTTCACTTTATTTAATTGCTTATCCTACCTGGTGGTTTCTTTCTGTTGTTGTTTTGAGGATTGTGGTCATTTTTGTCTCTGTCTAGTATGTTTTTCAGTACTCTTTCTGGGGTTGGTTTGTTGGACGTGAATTTCTTCACTTTTCTTTGTCATGGAAGTATCTTGTTTCTCCATCAAATTTGAATGAAAGTTTTGCTGGGTACATCAGTCTGAGTTGAAGGTTGTTTTCTTTCAGGGCTTGAAATACCTCACTCCAATCTCTTCTCAACTTGAGGGTTTGTGCTGAAAAGTCTGCCATGAATCTAATGGGCTTTCCTTGGTAGATGAGTTGTGTCTTTTCTCTGACAGCTTTTAGTATTCTGTTTTTATGCTATATGTCTGCTATCTTAATTATTATGTTTTTGGATGTGGATTTATATTGATTATGACTGTTTGATGTTCTATATGCCTCACTTACCTGCATATCAGATTCTTTCTCCTTGTTTGGGAAATTTTCTGCTATTATTTCTGTAAATACTTCATGTATGTCATTTACCTGGACTCCTGTATCTTTGCTAATACCCATTATTCTTATATTGTTGCTCTTGGCATCATTGTGAAGCTTCTGGATTGTCATTTCATGCTGCTTTATTTTTTAAAAGTTCTATTCTTTCTTGATCACTAATTGCAATCCTGTTCCCAAGGTACGAAATTCTATCTTCAGCTTCCTTTAGGGGGTTTTGCATGCTTTCAATAGAACTTTGGTTTCCTGGATGTCTCTTTGAGATTTTTTCATGAATTCTGCTTGTTTTCTATATTATTCATTTAAGGTTTCAATCAGTTTCCCATGCTCATATACTTTTTTCTCTATTTCTTCTTTAGCTGGATTCAACAACTCCTTTACTAAGGTTATTATTTCTATCTTTACATGGGAGAGTGGTTCTAATTTTATTTCCTCTTTAGCCTGATGGAGTTGGTTTTTTAAAAATTATATTTAAAGAGGAAAGAAGCAAAACAGAAAAAGAGGTAGAAACAATACAGAATTTCAAAAAAAATAAACAGTAAGAAATTACTAGTTGATAAATTACATATTGTCTTATTAGACATAGTTGTTCAAGTTACAAAGTTAAAGCATATAGAGTGGACATTCAAACAGTGAGGCTGCAAAGAATTTCAATGATCCAATCGCAACTTGGAACATGGTTATCAATCCTACACACTTAAACATAAATGCAGTTATATACTTTAGAGCACTTTCTCTTCCTCCTTTTACTTTAAAAAATTTTTTTTATTTAAAGAGAAACAAAAGCATGTAAAGGGTAGAGATAATACAGAATTTCAAAAAAAAAGATAAACAATAAGAAATCACTAGTTGATAAATTACATATTGTCCTCTTAGAAATAGTTGTTCAAATTACAAAATTAAAGCATACAAAGTAGATATTCAAACAGTGAGAGTGTAAACAGCTATGCATGCATGAATCTCTACATGAATTTCTATCCTTTCTGTGTTAGAGGGAAAAACAAAACTTAGAAAGACAAAACAAAACAAATTCCTATAAAAATATGAAGCCAAAAAGTCATATAAAACCACGTTACAAGGTGATCTACAATGATTGCTGTGTTGTTTCTTATTATCTTCAATAGAATTGTCTATATCATCATGCATAAATGAATATAGCAGTATAGTTGAATATAGCAGTACAAAACAGTATTAGTAAAAATAAAGCATTGTAGACAGTATAAAACTTCAAAGGCAAGTGATAATCAAACCAGAGTGGATATTCTAGTGAATCTTGTCATCTTAAGTGCAGTTACCTATACTCTCAGACTTGATACTATCAATCATAACAGCTTTGAATAAAGTCTATCAATACAAAAGAGCAATCTAACAAGCCAGATTCAATTATGATCAATCATGGTAAAACAGTGTAGGTTTTACAGAGCTTTAGATTAAATTAATAGGAAATTAAGCATGATTACCATACTATATCCTGTTATTTTTGGGATTACTGTCTGTGCCCTCAAATCTAGTACAGGTAGAATGACTGGAATAGAATATAATACATCTAAGCAAAGTGTTGTGAGTAATGTGGGTTTTAAATCCTGGTGCACTATTAACAATATAGCGTATCAAGGCCATCTATGTTAGAGATTCTAGTCATCCTTCTCTGCCTCATTTCTGCTATGCTATTTTTCTGCCTGTTTGTCTAGTTTTCTCCTTCATTCCATTGCCTGTCCCACTCATTGAGGCCTTTCTGCCACTGTTCCTAAAATCCCCTTTTTTTCCTCTCTCTCTAGAATGTCTTTCAGTATTCTCTGTAGGGTTGGATTGGTAGTCACAAACTCCCCCAGTTCCTCTTTGTCATGGAAGCATCTTGTTTCTCCATTAATTTCTAGTGACACTTTTGCAGGGTACATCATTCTGGGCTGGAGGCTATTTTCTTTCAGGGCTTGGAATATTTTGCTCCAAGCTCTCCTTGATCTGATGGTCTGTGTTGAGAAGTCAACAGTGATCCTGATGGGCTTACCTTTATAGGTAATCTGTTTCTTTTCTCTGATGGCTTTTAATATTCTGTTTTTATATTGAATTTCTGGTATCTTATTATATGTCTGGTTGTAGATCTGTTTTGGTTGTAGGTGGCTGGATTTCTGTATGCCTCACACAACCGAATGTCATTTTCTTTTCCTATGCTTGGGAAGTTTTCCTTAATTATTTTCATGAATAGCCTTTGTAATTTGCCTGTATATATTCCTGCTTCTTCATTCATTCATGTTTCGTATTTTTAAATTGTAGATTCTCTTGTCATCTTCTAGCCTTTGTATTGTTATTGCTTTTTTCCTTGTTATTTTTAAGAGATCTTTCCTTTCATGATCACACATTGCAAACTTGTCTTCAAGTTTTGATAGTCTATCCTTAGTTTCTTTTAAGGAGTTTTGCCAACTTTCAATGCAGTTTTTAATTTTCTGGTAGTCTGTTTGAATCTGCTTCATGTATTCTATATTTTCTTTATATTGTTTATTGAATGTTTCTCTCCTTTTTTTGTGTTCCTCCCTTCTTCCATCTGTATCTTCCTGAAAGATACTTCCTGCGAGCATTTCTTTTATTACTGTACTCATATCTTCCTTTACCTGATTTAATATTTAAGTTTTGAGCTTGTCTACAGGGTTGCAAAGATATCTCTTAATGTCCATTGAAGCCATGTCTGTTGTTGTGTGTTTGCTGCCCTCAGTCTCCCTTGTTTTTCCCTCTCCTGGATCAGTGCTCTCAGGGTTCTGGGCTAGGGACCTCCTCCTGCCTCTCTCTCCTGTCATAGTCCTGGATTCCTCTACTCAGGTTATAGTGCAGGTCCCAGCCCCTTCCCCATTGGCCACGGTTCCTCCGAAGCATGCTGGTGAGGGACCTCCGCCCTCTCCTGACTGCTCTTGTCATTGAGGTGTAAGCAGTGGCTGGGTATGCCTCCCCCTCCCCACTGGGCCAACCAAACTTCAGAGGCCTTCTCCTGGTTAGTGCTTGCTAAGCAACAGGGAATCGACTTTGGACGGCTTATTGGATCCTGGCTAGGGGCGTGGCCCAGTCCAAGCAAATTCCAGGAATCTGCTCTGAGAAGGGAGCAACCAACAGAAGTCACTGTAGCTCCCAGTTCAGGCTCCTTTGCCTGATTCCAACATGTCGCCCATTTGGTCTCATTCTCAGCACTGACCATGGATTAATGAAGGTCCCTTTGCCAGCTGTGCTCTCCAGTGGGCTCACAAACCCTGACTTCAGTACTGCTGTAGTTCCTGTGAGTGGCGGTGGGAAGAGTTTGAGTGGCTCTGCCGGCCAGTGCAGATTCAGGCCATTGCAAACTTGGCAGGTTGCAGTGAATGAAAACGCTGTGTTCCATAATTTTTAGCTGTTTCAGTTATAGTCCTGACATATTTGATGAGGTTTTTTACATTTTAATTTCTTCCTGTGTCAAGAGGATCCATCTCCCTCTGTCTGGGTCTCTCCAGGGTGTTTTATCCTGGCATATGAGTTGTTTCTCCTGGAAGGCTTTGTATCTTGTTGTTCACTTATTGGCTATCTTGACTTCTCTCACTGGAGTTGTTTTTTTATCTCACTCTCTATCTTTTCAGAGATTCCCAGCATGTTAGTTTTGGGGTCCTCTATTTCAATGTCTCCTGCACTTGCTTCTCGTGAACTGAATGTTTGTGACTGCATTTGCTTTTTCGTTTTGTCAGTTTCACTCTGCCTGATGTTTTCTATAGGAGGAGATCACACACACTCTTTTCAGACTCCCCAAGGTCTTACTCTTAGTTGGAGGGGGTTTTACTACTGGCCCTATTTATCCCAGTACACCTCTATTTTAGGGGCATACTCACCACACTGATACAGTTATTCTGTTGCAGTCCAAGCTTTGCCACCTGGGAACAAATTTCCAAGTTTTTCACACTGACTGGAGCCTGCTGAGGTCTTCTGATTTTCCAAATGGGAGGGCAGGCTCAGCAGAAGCAGTCCAGGGCAGTTTTCAGGCTGGGGTGGGCTTCCGCGATATTCCTGGTAGCAGGAGGGCCCACATTGGAGGTTCCAGGCAGCTCATGCCTGACTTGGGCTTCTGCTATGTTCTCAGTGGCAGGATGGGTCCATGGGGTAGGTTCCCGGCAGCTTACCCCTGATGTGGACTTCTGCAATGTTCCAGGTGGCAGGGCGGGCCCGCTAGGGAGGTTCCAGGCAGCTTACCCTGACGTGGACTTTTGCGATGTTCCCAACTGCCTACAGCATTCTTAGAATGGGTCACAAGCTACATTTTTAATAATTTTTATAAAATATATAAATAATTCCATGCATAATTTAATATAAATATATGAATTACCATGTGTACTAATTTTTACCTTCAAAATGAATTCTTTTAGATGTAACTGTTGGTTACAGAAAAGCAGTTGAAATGAAAGCAATTGAAGTCATTGCAAATAACTTATCTTCCTTTCATCTATAACATATCAAACTGTGCTTCAATTCTTGGAATAATAAAAAGAGGAATAAACATAATGATATTATTTTCTAACTTTTTCATTATTGGCAGAGATCAGCTATCCCCAGGGATAAATTCTACGTCTATGTACTGCGCAGGTGCACAAGTAGGACTGACTTTCAAACTGAAGGTAGGATATCTCTATTTGTATTTTATGCAATATGAAAGTCTTTCCTTTTAAAAATATGATTCTTAAGGTAAAAATGTCACTCCTTGGCTCAACTGTTAAATTATGTTTGTAAATAATTGGTTTTTAAGAGCCACTGACTTGACATACCAAGAGTTACAGAGCTTCATTAACTTGCTTTAATTATCTGAGCATCAATATTATCTGGACTGTGACTGAGTTCATTTATTAAGTCACTAACCATACATATTTTTGGCTAAGTTACTGAGGTTCTTTTACATTAGATTTTTCACCTGTAAAATGTAGACATCTAAAATGCTTATATAAATTAGATTGTGTACAAAAAAGTACTTCAGTGATGAATGTCTTTGCAAAAGCCATGCTCTTTCTTTAAAATTACTTCAAAGACCTTATATTTGGTTAAAATATGTCTTACAGAAGAACCAAACTTATTTGCAGTGACTAATCAACTATCCATGCTTGCTTATAATGTTGCAGGGTAAAATTCTTGATATAGATACATAAAAAACCTAGTAATACAGGTCACTTCTACTCTCACCTTTTGTAATAATATTCACAGGGAACTGCCCTTCCCTTACTCTCAAACAAGTGGTGTCAGGAGATGGAAATGGTTCATTTGGTGACCATAGTATCTCTGTTTCAGTCTGATTTTTTTCCTATAAACTTCCCTTCACTCATTTCCTTTCCAACATGGAACCTCTCCTCAAGGGAGACAGCCTAAAGTAAACTGTCTTTCAAATACAATGTTAACAAAGTATTAAGGACAATAATTATTCAAAATGCACTGTCACTCAAAAAATTCAAGGGGACAAAGTTACATAGCCAATAAAGACCATTCAAAGTTATACAACAACATCTATTCAGACACTAACTTAATTGTTGTTTTCTTCTAGCAGATTTTGTTTAGCAGTGAGGAAACCAAGCAGCTGTAATAAAAAAGTATCATAGAGGAGGTATGGATGAGAAAAAGAAAAGTACTATTATTTAAATCAGATTCAGATAGTTTTTTTCTAGAGAAAATGCAAACTCTAAACCAACATGTATGTTTGATATCAACAACAAAAAAAGTACACATTGTGCTAAAACATAAGGTAATATAAGAAAAATTCATTCTAGGCCTGGTGGAGGGTTAGATATAGATTGTTATCACTTGTGATAAAACTGGTTGCATCAATGTCTAAAGTCTCTTTGTACAGCAATAGCTGACCTGCCTGAAGCCTGTACAACATTGGTACTATTATATTAAGTAATGAAAATTTCATTTAGAACATTTTCTCTTCTACTTGAGAAAGCAGTTTATTTTGCCAAGGTAGATCTCACTGATTACATATTTGGACAACAGTTTTAATAGATTAACTATAACACATATTAAAATATATAACCTATGTCTAACTCACTTTATGGCTTCTTTCTTGACCTAGGTCCCTTATTCTAGCATTTATGAAAAAAGGCCCAGTTGCTTTTCTCCTAAAATCAGGAACGAGACCAGGTACATCAGTTTGACTCCCACTTGTAGTTAGTATTACAGGACAAGTTTTAGCTACAGCAGTTAGAACAGATAAAGAGATATAAAGAGCCTGGTCTGAGTACCACATACCATGAATGTGCGTCACCACCTTCCTTTCCATTACTCCTACACTCATAACTCTTTACTTTGAAGACCTCTTAAACCTGATACTCTGCCAACAGTTGTTGGAACTGAAAGAATTTTTGGATTTATTTTCCGTGCATAGTTCTTTTCTGTCGTGGCTTCAAACCTTCAGGGGTGGTGTTCTGACACACTAGTCTGATGCTCCACTTCCACACTGTTGTCCAGGGCTTGGAACACTGAGATTACCCAAATAATGTTAAATATGCAGGTTTTTCCTCACTTCATGGTTATATCAAATTTTGCTTTTGAAACTAGATCTATCTGCCAGGCATGGTGGTGCATGCTTGTAATGCTAGTATTTGAGAGGTTGAGGTAAGAGGTTTGCTGCAAGTTGGAGACCAGTTTGGGCTGCAAAGAGAGTGTAAGGCCAGCTTGAATTGCACAATGAAATTCTGTCTCAAATAAATAAATAAGGATTTAGTTTATTAATTTCTATTTAACAGCTATAACAAATTTATTTTACAAATTAATGTATTTAATAATTGTGAGGAACACAGTTGTACTATAAAAATTTTTAAAAACTTCTTTAAATATCAAAATCATTGAGAAACTTAAAAAAAACTGAGCATTACAAGTACCTCTGAATTTTTGCTGAATGCCTTCCCCAAGTTGATGGTCATGGTATCGCTGTTTTTTTTTTTCTTTACTGTACTTTTATATTGTACATATGAACCCTTAAATAATAGTTTTTATACAGCTTTTATGAATATTTTAAATATTATTATTTATTCTTCAGTGACTTATTTTTTTTCCTAGTGGAATGTTTAAAAATCATTTTACAGTTTTTTTTTTCCCCACAGTGGTTTCCCAAATCGTAATTCAAACCTCAGTGCTTCCTTTTGAAGCATACTGACTACCATTGTACAATGTATTTATCAATTAATATCAAAAATTAGTATCTTTCTCAAACTTGTCAGCTTCAAACAAAATCTCACTGTAGTTTTCATTTAGAATTCTATAATTTCTAAAAATTTTAACTTTGATACAAAATGATTTTTCATATTTTCTTAAAAATGACTTTCTCGTTCATAAATTTACTCATTTTTTTTCTCTTGGTTTTTTAACATCTCTGTATTTTTGATTTAGTTAATTGTGAGATTCAAATTCTGTATTGATAATATATTTTGCAGATATTTCTTCCCAGAATATGATTTGCTACATCTTATTCATTCCAATACACTTTAATAAATGTTGTTTTCCAATTGGAATGGAATTTTATCAGTTGTACATACTTGACTGTCTGTGTCTTGACAAGGTGAAATTATCACCAATTAAACTAATAGTTTTTGAGAATCCCCCAAAAGATATGACCAGTGTATGAAAAATCCAAAAAGTTATGTCCCCCAAAATACTGTTAGAAATAATAAATGAGTTAAGAAAGTTTCCAAGATATAGATTAATATAAAATTACATATTTCTGCATACTAAAAATTAATAATCAGAAAAAGAAAATAAGAAAGAATTCTATTTAAAAAACATTGAGTATAGTGAAATGCTTCAAAATAAATTGAACTAAAGTAGTTAAGGAATTTTACACTGAATAGTAATAAACATTTTTGTCAGAAATAAATGGAAGGACAATCTATTTTTATAGATTAGAAGGGTTTCTGTTAGGATGGAAATTCTCTCAGGTTTGATCTACTTATTGAATATGATTCCTATAGAACTTTAAAAGGTTTATTGACAAAACTGGAAAACTGATCATCAAATTTGTATAGAAATGTTGAAATTAGTTACAAAATTTTGCAAAATGATATGTTTTTATGTCACCATTTCAGATTTCAAAATTCACTATAAAGTTATATTAATCACAGCAATGTAGTTCTGGCATATATGTAGACATATGATAGACTGAAGGAATGCAACTGAGAATGTAGAAATAACATTTTATGTTAGTGATAAATTGCTTTTCAACAGAAAACTGATACAATTTAAACTTGATAAAGATTAATTTTTTGTGAACAATTATTGAGGCACTTGGTTAGCCACAAAAATAAAGAAGTTGGCTACTGTGTTATGCCAGGTAAAACACTAACTATAATTTCATTAGATACTTAAATGTAAAATCAACATCTATGAAACTCTTAGAAAAAATTGTAAGAGTAAATGTAAGATTCATGTAAAAAAAGTTTGCTATATATAACATTCAGAGAGCGAGTCATTTAAAATACAATAGAAAAATTGAGTTTCATTAAAGTCGTGAACTTTTTTACTTCAAGGAAATGAAAAAATAACCTACAGAGTGTGTTTGCAATTTACATATATTACAAGAAACGTGAGCAGAGTGCATAAATAATTCTTATAATTAACTAATACTAAAAGAAGCCAGGTAGTCAAGGTGGTGCACATCTGTAATCCCAATACTTTGGAAGGCTGAGGCAGGAGAATCATAAATTTAAGACTCACCTGGGCAGTTTAGTGACTTGGCAGTACCCTATCTCAAATAAATAGATAAATACATACATTAAATAAATAAGAATGTAGCTCAGTGAAAAGGCTTTGAGTTAATACCTAGAACTGCAAAAACCAAATAATGCAATAAAAACCAATTAAAATATGGGAAACATAATAGGAGAGGTATTTCTCTCAAAAGGTATACAAATAATACATAAATGAAAAGATGTTCAAGTTACTAGTCATTTCAAAAGTACAAATTGAAACAACAATAAAATAACACTTCATACCTACTAAGATGTTTATAATATTATAAAAGTGGGCAAGGTGTATGCAAGCAAAGATGTAGAGCACTAGCAATCCTTTACATTGCTGTTTGGAATGCAAAGTTGTTCATCTGCTTAGCATATAATTTGATTTTCATGAAATTTTAACAGTGCAAAGTTATTACATGATCCAGCCATTCTACTCCTAGGCATATAAAAATAAAAGTGAAACCAATCATACTATAACTTGCATACAATTATTCTGAGCAGCATTATTTATAATAGCTCCAATTCAGGAATAATACTAAACATCCATCAAAATGACAAATGGAAAAATCAAATGGAGCATAGTTATAAGATGGTCTATGATCCAAACTTAAAAAGTAGTAGAAATAAGCTTAAATCAGCTGGTATCTATATCAATCTTGAAAATGTTACAGTAAGTGAAAGAACTAATCAACAAATGACCTCATATTTTATAATTACATATATATAAAATGTTCATAATTGGCAAGACAGGGAGTGACTGCCCATGGATAAACAATTTTCCTTTCAGAAATTCTGACGTCTTAAAATTCAATTGTCATAGACTGAAAAATTTTGTGAATATACAAAAACTATGAGAGTATGTATTTCTAATATGTAAACTTCATGAAATATTTCTTGTCTCAATAAAGTTATTTTAAAAAAGAAAAAGCAGTTAAGTTGTGTTAACTATTTGTTAGCTATTTTGATAGCTAATGATAGCTATTTATTAGCCCTTTTAGCAAGTAGACCAATTAAGATAATTAAAAATGATTTCTTTTAAAGATATAACATGTGTACTCTACTAGAAACATAGTAGTGGGAAATAAAATGGAGTAATTAATGACTACTACTAGATTTGTAGGGATAATACAAATATTTCCTTTTTGAGTTCTTTGTTTTACTGTTAAATACATGGCATATGAAAAATGTCTTATAGATTTTTCTTTCTGAAAAATTTTCTATATTTAATTCAATATTCTTTTTTGGTAAGCTGAGACTATTAATATTTTCTGGGTTTTTCATTTTTCTTCTTTAGGTAGAAATAAAGCAGGAGACTTCTGTAGCATCAGTTAGAAGTGTAAAGTTATTTGAAAACTACAGAATATTTTAGTAGTTGAAAATGAAACAAAACTGGTTTTTTTGTTGCTTGATTAACCGGTGAGTTATCTGTCTCTGTGAGACATTCTAAAGTAACAATATCTTAATAATTAACTTCATAGAAAAGTAAATGAGGAGCTCAGTTGACCTAACAAATAATTATTTAGATCATTTTATGTGCAAGATACTGAACTAGCAAATGTATGAGAATAAAAATGTGTACATATTGTGTAAATACCTAGGAGTATGACTGGATCATGTTTTTATTTCTACACAAACACGGCTTAATCTGGGTGACAGAGCACAGACACATAAAGAGGATGAAAATGCATCTGTATGTGATAGATATCTCCATATACATGACACTGTGAATTTTAAAAAAGAGACAGATTACTGTAAGTAGGGATAAAGTAGTGTTGCTCATTTATGAATATTAAGACTGAAGCTCAGAAGGCTAAATGATTCCCTTAAAATCTTTATGGTAAATGAGATATCTGTTTTTAGTGCAAACAAGTGAACAAACTCTGATAGTCTACTGGTTGTAACGTTTGACCAACCGTTTATAATGCACATGCCTGTCCAGTAAAGCTCTTGCCAGCAGCACTGAGAATGAGCAAATGTTGAAATGTTTGAAATGTTGCATTTGATTTGAAAGGAAACATAGCTTTGCTGGGAGTTCACACTGAAGGAAGATGAACCCATTAGTTCAGAAGGCAGAATCCCAACTAAAATCACGCTGCCATATCAAATGCCAAGAAAATTATTTGGCAGAGTCCTAAAGCTCCTTGCCTAGAGGCTGTATTTTCCAGGATGTCTGTTTCTACTTTCCATAAGTAACTTAAATTTTGCATGACAAAAATAGTAGCTTTTAACCCACTGTGGCTGGAGCTGAAAGCAAGGGCTGTCTATGGGACATTTGGTGGGTACCTCTCAGCCTTGTCAATGATCCAGAAATTACACATCAGGAGACATCTGCAGCAATTGGCAGAGTATATGCTAAAAGATAGCTATACAGTTTTACTGAGTGTTATTAAAGAAGACTGGACTACAGAAATGCTACAAGTTTCTTTAGAATAAAATATTTTAAAGATGTTAATTGCATTTCTAAATTATTTTATGTACTTAAGTAAATTACAAATGAAATCTTAATTTTTTTTGCAATTTGGCAAAAGGACTTTTAAAATTTCTATGGAATAATAAGTGAGAACAATTAGAATTTTCCAAAGGAAAAATGATATATTTTTACTTGTCAGATTTTAAAATGCTTATTAATATACTAATCCAATCAGTTTATTTCTGATCAACAAATAAATGAGAGTACCCAATAGAATATTGTTTGAGTCAGAAAATAAATTACTAAGCAATGCATATATATCTGCGTGTGTTTGTATGTGTAGAAAAGAGACAGGTTTCAATTAAAAATTTGACAGCAAAAGTGTTATTTCTGCCAATATCTGGGTAGTTAAGTGAGAATTTTTCAACCTTTCTTTTTTTGGATAAGTGAGAAGTTTTCACTGTAATGTTTGTGCAGAAAGTACTAGCTGAAAGTTGAAGCCCTACAGTTCCCTGATAAGAAAAAATATTTCCAAGATCTAAATCACAATTGTAGAATATGTAGATATTTCATTGTTAGAGTAAACCCAGTTAAAATCTTGCAGGCAAAGTAGGAGCTGGAAAACTGGCTAACTATAAAAGAATAAGAATGAGTAATTGCTAAGGCTAAAGTGACCAAGAAGACAGGGATTTTGAAGTCCTTTTGAAGCCCTTCCTGTCATGAACCATAGTTAAAGAAGATTTGTTAAAATTTTAAAAGTCCACATATATCTTCTGAGGATATTAATACTTTCTTATTTATACAACATATTTCTTTAAATAATGAATATGTCAAGTTGCTTCGTTAACAAGTACAATGTAATTTTTTTGCACAATTTATATGGGTACTCTGGATTTATATTAAGATGTATTGGCCTTCTACATTCAGTTTTTCCAAGTTTTTTTTTTAAATAATTGTGTTATCAACTGAAATGCATCCTAATTTTGCTTCGTAGTTCATTAAGTCTGTAACAATCTATGCGGACAGGAATCTATTGCCATAATGCTTGCAAGAAAAAAAAAACTCACCTTATTTCCTACTTAGTTATCAATAGTGAAATTTATTTAAGGTTGAACTTTGATTTTTTTATCTTAATGGTTTCTGTCATTCTAAATGTAGAAATATCTATCATGTTGTACTAATAGTTCTTTTTTCTTTCACAGGCCTTCAGAAAGACCAGACTGAAATGAACAACAAAAAATAATTCCAATTTTTCTGCACTTGACATTATACTATCTAGTGGTTTTAAGGTTATTATTTAAGGTTTATTTCTTTAAAATTGCCATCATAACAAATTTAAAATCTGGTGAAATCCTTTTACCACCCAGAGATTTCATAAAATTAATGGAATAGCAAATTTCTCATTTTAAAAGGTAGCATTGAAAATGGTCAAAGATGATCCCCATTTGTCCAACATTTAAGAAGAAGCAGGGAAGTCTTCAAGCAGCCAGGATTGGTAAGATCACTTCACGGTCCAAAATTCACAGTTAAAATTCCTTCACACAATAAGAAGTAGTAAAATTTCTTTATTCAACATAGGTCCAAGCAAGGGACAACTGCCTCATGATGAAACTCCTAGATGGATTCCTGGGTATTCAGTTTCATCTGACAGTGACCACAGGTGTCCCACTGTCCTGGATTTATAGCTAGGCTCTTCTCTTCTTTTTGACATAAAGATTATTGGAAACTTTTTGGGAATGAAGCATATTATGGGGAGCCGGCGAGAAAAATCCAAATGCACAAATTACATGCAGCTGAAGTTTCACTGAAAGTATTTGATTGTTGTTAATAAATTTTGATGTTGCAGCAAGCAAGAATATAAGTGAATTCAAAGAAGTCAGGCTGCACAATGGAGACAGCACAGCCATGACACAGGGTAAGCTCATGGGGCTGGATTTGCAGATTATCCACCAGAGGCAATTGATCCACTCTAGCCGGGAGCCACATCGTGCTGTGGGTTACTGCCAAATGGGCTTGAACATAAGTCAACTTTAAAAGCAGGAGAAGGCCTCCTAACATACTTAAGGTTATAATCGCTGCTTTAGACCTCAGACCAAGGAAACCAGAAGCAGGAAATTAAAGGTTGTTAATATTAAAGGAAATTTTCTTTTGTCATTTCAGATCACATTAGTTTAAGAAAACTCTACATTTACATTTTTGTAACTAGCATTTGTTAAAAATATCATGGCATATTAAAAATAACAACTGCAACAGTGAAACTTATGACTAGAAATATAAAGTCAGGAAATCTTGGTATTGGTAATAATTCTGTTATTAATTTTCCCTAACTTTAAGGTCCAATGAAGAAGATTGGCACAGAGATTTTAATTCCACTCCTCTCTTTATTTTAACATCCATTCCTTTGAGGATCTGGTGGAACTATAGACTATTAAATGTATGACGTTTAAAGTCATACCTTTTAGTTTGTGTGTGCATTTTCCCATGTAAGTAGATGCCATATTAATAGATATCTTTGTGTAATTGGGTATTTAATGGGAAGAGATATAAAAATTCAGATGTTATCATTAAAAGAAGTCTACAAAATCCTTGAGGAACAATTAATATTAATAATTCAGAAACAATAATGTTCAGCACTTGGAGTTTTAGCTTATCCTATTATAGAAACTCATTATGGAAAATGCTTCTAACTGCAGTTAACTGTCTCTTTTTTTGTTTAGGCTGATAGACATAATTAAACACAGTATTTGAAAGTGTAAATACTCTGTGATTAGACTGCTCATTGTTCTCTATTTTCATAAAAAGAAAAAGAAAAGAAAATATTCTCAAATTTTGAGGCATTTGCATTTTTCTACAGTATGCATTTAGAGATCCTGTAACTCTAATATCCAATCCAATTCGTAAAAAATATTTAAAGATCTAAAAACTATAAAAAGAGTTATGTGTAAAAACAAAAGCTGTTATATAGACATACATATCTTTGGATTAGAGTTCATGAATAGAAGAAAGGTAAAATATAGAATATTTAATTTTCAATAGTTGTTAATTTTCTGATTAAGAAAATGCTAATTTAATATTACAGGTTCCAAATATATATATATATATATATATATATATATATATATGAATGTATGTGTGTGATGAATATATACTTCAAGTTCATGTTACAAGTTACTAAAAGAATTTTTTTCTAATCTGAGAATAATCATGTAGTGAATAGTTTCAATTAAAATTCAGGCAAAAATGTATTTACTTATTTTCTGTTGTTTTGTTCACTAAATCTAAGTCTCTTTGAGAAAAGACAATTTTGTGCTGGAAGATAATTTCACATAGGATACATGGAAATGGGGGTTAGATGAATGGTTGCTAAAGAAGATACTTTTGAACATGAGACTTTAGGAAAGACCCATAATTACTTTAGGTGAAAAAGGAAGCTAGAAGCTAATCTTTAAAGAAAATCATCATTTTTTTAAAAAAAAATAATTGTGTATAATGAAGTTAAGAAATACATATATCTCTTTGCAACAAGTAAAACTTTCAAAACTACATAGGAGCAAACAAAGTCTATGTCCATTTGTAAATGTTTTTGCTTGGCCTGATCATTTTCACTATTTAAAAAGGACACCTTTATTATTATAGCACTATCCTTTAAGCATCACTATCATTGACAGCAAAATTTAGGTAAAAATATTATAGGCAGTCAGACAGGGTTGAACCTAGAGAGGGTCAGTGCGAGAGATGAGAACACATTACAACTATGGCCAATCACGCATCTATTGGAGGCCAGACCTCAAGAGAAAGACAGAATGAGCAGGCCTACATGCCTGGCAGAGAGATAAACAGTAAGTGAACATTAGCATCAGTTGCTGTCTTAGTTACTTTTCTCTCTTGTTGTTAAGACAAATACCTGATGCCCAAAGTTAGAGAAGGGAAAGTTTATTTCTTACAGGTTGGAGGTTTCAGTCCATACTCAGTTGGTTCCAAGTGGCAAAATGGCATACAGCAAGAGCAAACCACACAAGAGAGAGAGAGCGTTAAATTACTGTTATAATTTTCTAAATAGTCTAATAATTTCCTGTGAAAGAGTTCAAAGCTGTCAATTTTTTCTGCGTAAAGAATCACTTTTAGCATTGCCTTTTAATAGAACCAGAAGAATAACATGTGTAGGCAGAAAATAAGTCTAGCACAGCACACAAAAGTTGCACAGCTGAGAAAAATGTGCAAGTCATGAAAAGTGTTATAGGGCTCCACAACTAGAAGAAAAAGCAGAAGAAAAAAAACCCATGAGGTTCTGTAGAACTTTGTAGAATATAGAGATTATTCACTGTATATGAACAGCTACAAGCAGACATGTAAACAAAAATATCTTGTGTAGAAACTGCCATAAGGGGGAATTTATAAAAATGAAAGCTGCAAGGTTGAAAAAATTGATTTAAACTGTATAATATAAAAAATAATTTAAAGTCTATAATATTTGTCAATGAATGGTGTTATAATTACACAAATTGAGGTCTGGTGTTCTGAATTTCTATTAAAACACAATTAAGATATCAGATGAGATGTGTAGATGTTACTGTCAGACCGGCTGACAGATTATCAGCAACATATTGCTTATATTTGATTTGCTTTCCACATGATATATATTTTCCCACTTGTCATAATACTTACCAACTGCTACTGTATTAAGTGGGGCACGTTTTATTCATTCATTAATATTCTTTACCTTATCTGTGGATACAATTGAGTTTGCTTAGTTCTATAAAGTCCAGCATTCCAATGTTATGGTAATTCCTTCTGATTACTTTACTTTGCTATAGAAATATATTTGACTAAGCTAATGAACAATACAAGAGGACCTTCCCTGTTTCTTAATCTGTCATCTTTTCAGTTAATACATCTTTGAATAAGGTAAGACAGTTACATAAACAGTTTAAAAACCTCCCAGCAAGGCATGAAAATGTGGATATACATTGTTTTTAAAATTTTATTTAAAGAGAATATAAGCAAACAAAACAAAACAGAACAAAGCTAATCAGGACAATGAAAGCCATACAAAACTTCAAAACAAGACAATAGGAAATCAACAATGGCTACCATGTTTCTTGATTTCTTAAAAATGGCTGTCAACACTATTAGACATATTGAAATCAAACACAGAAAATCAGAATAAAACCAATAAAACAAAACAATGAAAGCATTACAAGACTTCAAAACCAGATAATAGCAAAACAACAATGGCTACCATAATACAATCCATTATTTTCCATAGCTGCCCACACCATCAGACACAGTAAAATCAAACAGAACCAGACAGAATAAAAACAAACTTAAAATTATGAAGAGATATAACTGCATGTATGTTTGAGTGTGTAAAGTAGATGACCATATTGCTGAATCTTTGTTGGATCTTTGAGCAGAACTGTTTGTAGTCTGACTGTTTGAATATTTACTATGTACCCCTTAACTTTGTAACCTGAACAAATACATCCAGGATGACAGCATGCAATTTATAAATTACTGATTTCTTAGTGGAGCTTTTTCTAATTCTCCTTTTTTCTTTCTTTTTTTTAGAATTCTGTATTGTTGCTACCCTTTTTTTCTGTTTTGCTTTTTCTTCTCTTTTTAAATAAAATTTTAAAAATGTATAATTGCTATTGTAAAAAAGAGGAAATAGGAAGTGCTATATAATATATAGCTGCATGTATGTTTAGGTGTGTGGGACTGATGACCATATTTCTAAGTTCTTGTTGGATTGTTGAACAGATCTGTTTGCACTCTCACTGCTTTAGTGTCCACTTTGTGTGCTTTAATTTTGTAACTTGAATAACTATTTCTAAAAGAATAATATGTAATTTATCAACTAGTGTTTTCTTACTGTTTATCTTCTTTTCTTGAAATTCTGTAATATTTCTACCTTTTTCTTGTTTTTTTTCTGTTTAAATAAAAAAAAGAAAATTATGAAAATAATATAGGAATTCAAAACAAGATAGTAGGAAATTAACAATGGTTATCATTTTTCTCTTTTTAAATGTTTCCTCCCTTATCAGTTTCATAATATCTATTGTACATTTTGGCTCCCACTAACTCCTTTAGTTTTTTATGCTAGGAGACAACATATGTTCACCCATATAAATTTGAAACATTTTACCCTTGAACATGATTTCAAGTTGCATCAATTTACCCGCAGGAGCCTTGAGATTACTCTTTATAGCTGGGTAGCTTTCCATGGTATGAAAATATCACATCTTTCTTATCCATTCCATGTTTGATGGGCAAGTTACCCCGGCTTTTTTACTGTTGTATGAGCAATTGTTTTTTCTCCTTTGACTTTTAGTCTATGAATTTTCTTTCAAGTTAAATGTGTTTCTTGTATAAAGCATAAGTGATGGATCTTGTTGCTTGATCAAATCTCCCTGTGTTTCTTTTTATTGGTGCACTGAGGATATCTACATTAAGGGTTACAGCTGGCATGCATTGGCTCATCTCTGCCATGCTATCCTCCTGGGAAAAGTTGGCGTTCCACTTTTCCTCTTCATTCAACTGCCTGCCCTATTTGGCAGTCTTCCTCTGCTGCTGTTCCTTGAACTGTGGTCATTTTTATCTCTCTAGAATATCCTTCTGCACTTTGTAGGGTAAATTTAGTGGTCATGAATTCCTTCAGTTTTTCTTTATCATGGATGTGTCTTATTTTTCCATCAATTTTGAGAGACAGTTTTGCAAGGTTCACCAATCTGGGTTGGAAGTTAACTTCTTTCAGGATTTGAAACACTTTACTCCAAGCTCTCCTTGACTTGATGGTTTCTATTGAGAAGTCTGCCATGATTCTGTTGGGTTTTTCTGTATAGGTGATCCATCTCTGTTCTCTAACAGCCTTAAATAATCTATTCTTGTATTGACTTTCTGGGATCTTGATTATTATGTCTGGATGTAGACTTATTTTGGTTATGGCTAGTTGCAGTGCTATATGCCTTAAATATTTGTGTGCCAGGTCCTTTTCCCATTTTTGAGAAGGTTTCTGCTATGACTTCTCTAACTAGACTTTTTATGTCATTTGTGTTGACCTCTCCTTTTTCATGGACACCTGTCTCTCTTAAATTATTTTTGCTTGTGTCATCTTGTGGCCATTGGATTGTTATTTCCTGATTATTTATTGTTTTCATTTCCTGTCTTCAAGATCTGAAAGTCTATCTTCAGTTTTTTTGACTTTTCCCAGCTTTCAATGGTGGTTTTAATTTCCTGGATATTTCTTTGTTCCCGTTTCATGCATTGTCATTCTTTCCTACATTGTTCATTCAAGATTTGCATCATTTCTCTATGCCCCTCCTTTTTATCCATCTTTTTTAGATATGCTCTGCAATTCTTTCATTATGTTTATGATTTCTTCTTTTACTTAGGATATTATTTCTGATCTGATTTCTTTTACAGCTTCTGAAGTTGCTTTGTTATTTCAGTTGCTATCGTCTTGGAGATTTCAGGTGTGTGACTTCCATTTTCTTCTTTTTCTATATCTTCCAGAGTTGTTCTGTGTGGGCTAGAGGTCTGAGTTTACTTTTGCTCCTTTGTGTTGACATTTTCCTGGATTCCTCCTAACAAGCCAGTTGCGGGGTCCCACGTGCTTCCTACATTGGCTGCCCTTCTACAGTGTAGGGAAATGGGCCAGGTGCCTAGATTTCTCTAAACTCAGCTTTCCAGGGAGGCAGTGGGGCATAGGATGGGTTTCTACAGACCTGTCACTGAGGCTACACTAAGGCTTCCCCAAAGGCCATCAATGTGTGTTGGCAGGGCTGCTTTTCTCTCAGTCGGCATGCCTACTCCAGGACTCCCCTGATGGCAGCAGGACAGGGGCATGTTTTTCAGATTCTCCCAGCCTACAATTGCTGCTCACAGAAATCAAGTATCTTCAATGGTGGCCTGCAGTTGCTCCTTGCCAGCCCTGGTTACCTGAGAGAAGTAAGCTGCCCATTGTGGCATAAGTGCAGGGGTGGGTCTGACTTTTTCTCCCAGCCCATGCAGGCTACCTGCAGGAGGCAAGCCTTCCAGTGGAGGCAGTCAGCCAAGGGCAGGTTCAACTGTTTCTCCCTGTTCAATCTGGTTACCTGAAGGAAGCAAGTTTCCTCGCAGGGGCTATAATGTTTTTAGTTGAAATTATATGGAAACTTCATAGAAAATAATGTTATACATAAAGAAAAGAATACAAAATTATAGACTTAATTATGTTATTTTTTAGAAAATATGACTATATAAAAATTAGTAGAAAATATGAAAATGTCAACAGTGGTTATATTATTATTTCCATATTTATTGACTTTCTGATCTTTGAAAATTAGGCAATATTAATAAAGATCACTTTGCACGAACAAATGCAAAATACTTAATTTCACCAAAGCATTAACTACAGCTAAAAACAACAGCATTCTACTTAAACTGGAAAGCAAGAATGTTAAGAATAATAAAGCTAGATTTCTAGATAAACAGAGTAGAGCCAATCATGTATATTATTATGAATAGTCACTTTGAAAATAGTAAATGATAAATTATATCTGTTTCAAGAATAGATTAACTCGAGCTACAAGGATATTTTACGCATTCAGAACCCGGGCTTGGAGAATATCCACTTTTCAGTGGCATGTCATTTCTAATTGTGCATCCTGTCTCTTTGTGGACTAGACTATAAGTAATACAGAGATTTTCTATGTCTCCTAAAATTATTGCCATGGACAACATTTTATAATTTTTCAATTCTACTCAGAATGGGGATGTCCTAAATTAGAAAGATTGTGGATGACTTAACTTATTTCAAGAAGAAATAAGAACATTATGTCTGAGGAATGACACACTAGTCAATATTTTTGTTAAATATGCTTAGGCTACAGTTATAAGAAAAAACGCCACTTATCATTTTTCCAAGTTCTTAAAGTTTTTACATTTCTTCTTATTCTAAAAACGTAAAATAAAATTATGAATCTGATATCAAAATAACTTATGTCTCTTACTTCTTAATGTATTAACACTACTGAAATTCATAAATATTGTTTTGATATAATATGGAAGACAACTATATGCTCTATCCAAAAAAGGGATAGTTACAAATTCCAAATTAAGTATTTTGCTTTGTACATCATTAGTGAAAATAATTATTGATCAGAGAAACATAATATCCTTTTAAAGGGTTGACTTTCATCTCCTCAGGAAAATATTGAAGTCTTCCCAAGTGATTCAGCCTCACAGTTTGAGAAACACTCTTCCAATTAGATAGAAAATCAGACAATTGCAAGAGCAATTTGCAATCCCCAGGTGATTTAGAAAACAGAACTAGACTGTAGGCCCGAGTATTATGCAAAGTGACAAAATAGAATTACTGCATAAGAGCACTTTCTTTTTGAAGCTGAAGTCTTTGTAAATATAAGAGTTAAGTGATTTACTCTCAGCTTGCTTTCTGTCTCTCCTTCTGTATGTGAATCAAGCCTGTGTGATCAAACTGAAGTTGAGAAATAATGTTTCTTTTTAAAATTTATGGCAAAAATTACAGTACTAAAACACATCAACACATTGTGACAGTAAATATTTTGGAAATTTAGAGTTTACACTAGCAGGAACATTTTACATATTATTCATAACCTTAGTGAAACAAAATTTAGTCAGAATGTTAAGTGATCATAATAATTTTGTCTTAATGCCTCTTGACTGTTTGATAACTAATGCATCAACTACAATATTCAATATTTTGGCAGGGCATATCTTGCTTAGTTTGAAATTATGCTATTTTAAAAATTTATTTATTTACTTATTTTATTTACTTATAAATGGCAGCTTCTTTATGCCCTGGAAAGAGATGATGGGCTAAAAACACTATTCTTTATTAAGATAGGTATTTAAATGTGTTTCAAAGACAATATTATGATTTTTATAGTGATAAAACATACATGGCTCTATTTTGTCTTTTTTTCCCATTACCTTTCAACCCCTATTCTACTCCATTTTTGCAAATCCTTTCTTTCTGCTTTTGTCCTTCTTTTCTCATTTTCTTCTCCCCTTTACTTTCCCCCCATTACCACATTAGCTACCCTTCTTATTTGAACGTTTTTTTTGTATTTTACAGTATCTATTATACATTTTGGTCCTTATTTATATTTTCAGTTTCCCACACCAGAGAAACAGTGAAGTATTTACATGTGTTTCCAATTTATTTCACTTAGAAGTATGCTCTCAAATACATTGACATACCTTGTTAATCCTTATTAATGACTGAATAGTACACTCTGTTGCATACAAAAACCACCACATCTTTTTTTTTTATTTAAGGAGAGGAAAAAAAAACAGGAAAAAGGTAGAAATAATACAGAATTTCAAAAAAAAAACATAAACAGTAAGAAATCACTAGTTGATAAATTACATATCATCCTCTTAAATATAGTTGTTCAAGTTACAAAATTAAAGCATACAAAGTAGACATTCAAATAGTTGGACTGTAAACAGCTATGCATGCATGAGTCTCTACAAGTATTTCTATCCTTTCTGTATTAGAGGGAAAAACAAAACACAGCAAGATAAAACAAACCAATTCCTATAAAAACATGAATCCAAAAAGTCATAAAATCACAGTACAAGGTGATCTACAGTGGTTACTGTGTTGTCTTTTGTTATCATCAATAGAATTGTCTATATCATTAGGCATAATTGAAGATAGCAGTATAATTCAATATAGTAGTATATAACAATATTAGTAAAAATAAAACATTGTAGACATTGTAAAATTCAAGGGCAGGTAATAAATCAAACCAGAGTGGGTATCCTAGTGAATCTTGTCATCTTCAGTGTAGTTGTCTATACTCTCAGACTTGATACTATCAAACATAACATCTTTGAATAAAATCTGTCAGTACAAAACAGCAATCTAACAAACCAGATTCAATTAAGATCAGTCATAGTAAAACACTGTAAGTTATACAGAGCTTCAGATTAAGTCAATAGGAAGTTAAGGGTGATTACCGTACTATATCCTGTTATTTTTGGAATAAATGTCTGTGCCCTCAAATCTAGTGCAAGTAGACAAACTGGAACAGAATATAATCCATCTAAACAGAGTGGTGTGAGTTATGTGGGTTTTAAATCCTGATAAAATATTAACAATATCCTCTGCCTTCTTTTTTTAGGCTATTCCTCCCCTTTCACTCCCACAGGGTGCTGTGCATTTTGGGTCCACCAACTCCTTTAGCTTTTTGGGGGCAACATGCTTTTTACCTATGGGTTCTGAAACTTCTCACTCCTGGACTTGATCTCATGTTGTATTTCTTTATCTACAAAAACCTCAATGTTTTCCTTTGTTATAGCTGAGTAATTCTCTACTGCACATAAGTATTCTGTCTTTCCAACCTATATGCAGGTGGTGATTGAGTTGCTTCTATTTCTCTCTGGCTCCCTATCACATAGAGCATTGTTTTCTCATATTTTATAAACACTCTCTCAGGTTATTATAGTTCCTATACAGAGCAATTCAATGGACCCGACCTCCTGATCTACTCTGCCTGTCTTTTTTTCTTTTTAGTGTATCAAGGCCATCTATGTTAGAGATTATAGCCAACCTTCTCTGCCTCATCTCTGCTATCCTATTTTTCTGCCATTGGTTAGCTACTTTTTATCCTTCATTCTACTGCCTGCCCCATTCATTGAGGCCTTTCTGCCACTGTTCCTGAAATCCTGATATTTTTTTTTCTCTCTCTAGAATGTCCTTCAGTATTCTCTGTAGGGTTGGATTGGTGGTCACAAACTCCCCCAGTTCCTCTTTGTCATGGAAGCATCTTGTTTCTCCATTAATTTCTAGTGACAGTTTTGCAAGGTACATCAATCTGGGCTGGAGGTTATTTTCTTTCAGGGTTTGAAATACTTAACTCCAAGCTCTTCTTGATCTGATGGTCTGTGTCGAGAAGTTTGCCATGATCTTGAAGGGCCTTCCTTTATAGGTGATCTGTTTCTTTTCTCTGACAGTTTTTAATAGTCTGTTTTTAAGTTGAATTTCTGGTATCTTGATTATTATATGTCTGGGTGTAGCTCTGTTTTGGTTGTAGATGGCTGGACTTCTGCATGCCTCATATATTCGAATATCATTTTCTTTTCTCATGTTTTGGAAGTTTTCCATAATTATTTCCATGAATAGCCTTTATAATTCACCTGTTTTTATTCCTGCTTCTTCACTCAGGTTCCTTATTCTTAAATTAGAGTCTCTTGTCATCTTCTAGCCTTTGTATTGTTACTGCCTGTTTCCTTGTTACTTTTAAGAGATCTTTCCTTTCATGATCACACATTGCAAACTTTTCTTCAAGGTTTGACAGTCTATCCTTAGTTTCTTTTAAGTAGTTTTGCCAGGTTTCAATGGAGTTTTTAATTTCCTGGTAATCTCTTTGAATCTGCTTTATGTATTCTAGGTTTTCTTTATATGCTTTATCAAATGTTTCTCTCCTTTTTTTGTGTTCCTCCCTTCTTCTGTCTGTATCTTCTTGAGAGGTGCTTAGCATTTCTTTTATGAATCTACTTGTATCTTGCTTTACCTGATTTAATATTTCAGTTTTGAGATCATCTACAAGGTCCCAAAGATATCTCCTAATGTCCATTGAAGCTGTGTCTGATGTTGCATCTTTGCTGCCCTCAGACTCTTTTGTATTTCTCTCTCCTGGATCAATGTTTTCAGAGTTTGGAGCTGGCACCTTTTTCTTGTTTCTCTTTCTTGTCATGTTTTTGGTTTCTTCCATACAGGTATATAGCAGAGGTCCCAGACCCTCTCTTTGGTGGTTATAGTTTTCTGAAGCATGCCGGCGAGGGATTTCTGCCCTCTTCTGTTTGCTCTTGTCACTGAGGTGAAAGCAGGGGCCACCTGTCTCTCTGTGGGAAAATCTCATGTTGAGTATACTGGCCCCTCCCCACTTTGCCAGTCAACCTTCACGGGCCTTCACCAGGTTAGTGTGTGCTAGGCATAGGGAATCAGTTTGGGATCACTTATTGGGTCCCAGTGAGGGGCATGACCCAGGCCAAGCAGATGCCACCAGTCTGCTCTGGGAAGGGAGCAACCCACTGCATTTACTGTTGTTCCTAGTTCAGGCTCTTCCTGCCTGATTCCAACATGTCACCCATTTGGTTACCCCCTTCCCGTGGGGGGGGTCTTATTCCCATCACTAACTAAGAATTAATGGAGATCCCTTTCAGGTTCCCTTCTCCATTGGGCTCTCCAACTCCCAACTTCAGTGGGACTGCAGCTCCTGTGAGTCATGGTGGGAGCTAGTTTGGGCAGTTCTACAGGTCCTGGCAGCATCGCAGCAGGGGTGAGTTTGGGTGCCCTGGTTGGTTATGATGAAAGTGAATGGTAGCCCCATGACTGTGTGTTTGACCAGGTTTTTTTTCCTTTTAGTTTCTTTCTGTGTCGAGAGGATCCATCTCCCTCTGTCTGGATCTCTCCAGGATGTTTTATTCTGGCATATGCGTTGTTTCTCCCCAGTAGGCTCTGTACTTTGTTGCTCAGTGATTGCCATCTTTAGTCCTCTCTGCCACCACATCTTATTTATCCATTCATTAGTTGATGAACATTTGGACTGTTTCTATGATGTTGGTATTACAAACTGTGCCACTAAAACATGAATGTTCATATATCATAGTGGTATGATGATTTTAATTCTTTTGGGAAGATACCAAGAAGGGAAAAACCTAGGTTAAATGGAACATCTAGTCCTAGTGCTTTTTTTTTTTTTTTTGAAGAATCTCCACATTGATTTCCATAGTGCTTACACCAGTCTACACTCCCACCAATGGTGGAGAAGGGTTCCTTTTTCCCTACAGGCCCACTAGCATTTGTTGTTTGATTTCTTGATGGTAGCCATTCTTTCCAGAGTGAGACAAAATATCAGTGTTGTTTTAATTTGCATCTTTTGAATTACCAGTGGTGTTGAACATTTTTCCATGTAACTGTTTGCTGTTTGTACTTCACCTACCAAGTGTCTATTCATTTGAGACACCTATTTTTGGATTGGGTCTTTAAATTTTGGGGGAGTTTTTTTTGGAGTTCTTTATATGATCTAGATAAAAGTCTATTGATGGAGGAAGAGCTGGAATTTTTTTTCCTTACACTATAGTTTGTCTTCTCTGTTGGAGGTTTCTTTTTCTGTGCAGAATGTTTTTTAATATGATGAAGTCTCAGTTGTTGATTCTTGGTGATATTCCCTGTTCAGTTGGGGTTTTGTTCATAAAGTCTTTGCATACACCAATGTCTTCAAGAGTTTACATATTCTTTCTTGGAGCACTTTTAATGTTTCTGTTTTAATAGTTAGATCCTTGATACTTTTTGATTTTTGTTTAGAATTGAAGCCTGGTAACTGCCTTAGTGTATCTCTTAGGTCCCCTGCATAAATAATGTGGCAGAGACTCCCTTTTAAAGAATGAGGACTTTCAAGGAATGGGGATCATTTTAGAGTAAAGTAGGTCATCCTGCATAATTAGTTACTATGTAAGCATCTGTAGGTCTAGCATGGCTCCATAACAGTTGTACCTAATCTGGTGGCAGTTTGCTAGTGTGTCACCATTTAAGAGAGACAAAGATCCAAGATATGTACACCAGCCAGGACCTCACCATGACAAGCACTCAGCCTTTGGATATGAACAAGCTGGGTCCATGCTACTACAAATAGCATTACTTCCTGGAAAGAATGTTTTTGTTGTGTCTCTCTGTGGGAGAATCTCACAAAATTATGATAGATTTAATCATTCATAATCTGTCATTCAGTTTTGACCGAAGCACTTAGATATGGGTGAAATTTTTATGTTTCAGGAAATTAAGCAATAATTTTCTGGGAGTATCTGGGGAAAATACTAGTGGTGTTTTTCTATTTATATAGATAATATATTTTAATTTTGACTTGGAGCCCCTTCCTTGGAGTTTGTAGTGGTACAAAGTACTTAAGTGTCTTAAAAACATATTTTTAAGGTTCAGATTGATAATACTTTATTCTTATTTAATTTTATGTCTTTTCTTACATTCTTTAAGAGGTAAAGTATATTTACATGAGTATTTCCATCCACTTTTGGAAATTTTTAGTAATTAATTATAAAATCAAATGCCTTGTTTTAGAGGTACTTGCAAAAATCTTATGGTATAGTACCTTAAATAAAATAAATGTAGACATATGATGCTCAGGTCTGCCTTTGATGTCATTACTTTATGCAAATCTAACAAACAAGTTTTCCAATGAAACATATATCATATCTTGAATTACACTTTTCATCACAAGGACTCCAACATGAATCCCTAAAGAGGAGATGGGGCACCTCAATTTGCTTCTCCCATTGAGTAGTAGGTTAACTGACTTTTTATCACAGAAAGAGAATTTCAGATTGCATCATTGAGAAGAATAGTCAGATTTATTAGGTAGAGTTAAAGCAGTACATATTAAAAAAAAATAAGAGTGCATGAGAAGTACTGTGCTGTAGCAGTGTGTGTGTGTGTGTGTGTGTGTGTGTGTGTGTGTGTGTGTGTCTTGGAAATAGCTGTTAGGATGGGCAATCTAGTTGTGTTGCCTAAAATCTTTTCAGCAAGCCCTTTTAATTTCTTTGATAATCTTAAAGTCAGGTTACTACACTCTATCAGCTATATTATTTTATAGATTTAAGTGATTTGGGTGTGAATATCCTGGAAGAGAAAGAGACATAAGTCTGGGGAGCATGGACAAGGTAAGGGAGTACAGACAAGCCTAGGCAGTACACACATGCACAATCTTGATATCTTTGTTTCCTGGTTACAATTTTCTTAAAAGTAGTTTTAAAGTCATTACTTTTCTTGTCTCATTTCCACCTATCATAATTTCTTACAAGCAAGCTATAACATTTAGCAAGTAGAATGGGATAGCCAAAGAATACAGAATTGTAGAATTCACTACTTCAAATAATAAATAATACAAGTAGGTTAAGTTAAATAAGAAGAAAAGCAAAATAATTCACCTCTAAAAACTTCTTAAAATTTAACTTAAATTTTTCTGCTCTACATGGCTTAGTTTTAAGCATTATAAAGCCCTGAAAGTCTTAGAAGCACAGAACTTCAATCACCCTGTACCCCCTATGTCCCCAGCATCTGTGGAGACTGTCACTACTAACTCTTAACTGCTGCTTCTCATGTTTGTTTCTGATATATAAATAAAATATTTTCACTGATTTTTATTGATTTAAAAATATAATACAATATATAATTAAATTTGGAAGATGAGGAATTTTCTCTCCTGTATTTTCTATCCATTCCTTGCTCTCTCACTTCTCTCTCTTTCACCTGATAAAATTGGATTACTGTACAACTCATCAAATCAATGCTTATTTCTTACATTACTGTGATTTTGTATATGCTGTTCATGGAAATCCTGAAATGCTCTGATTACCTTTTCTTTTTGATATTTTTGCTTTTCCTGGTCATGTTAATAATTGTTTTATTTTCCCTTTGCCAAGTTTCTATATGCCTGCTAATCATTTTTGAGAGGTTTTGGAATGCTTCCTCAGATTCTGTTTCTGCTTGTGCATTTAGACTTAAGAGCCATCACTAAATGCTAATTGACATTTTGTGCAGAACTTGACAAGCTGATTGATAAGCTTCAATTCAGATTAATTAGATACTTACCTAGATACTTGATTGGGCTTTGGTATTGGATAAAACATAGCTTAGCTTTTGTAACAGAATGTAAAATGAGTAAATTCTTAAACAGAGAATTTTTTTTATTTGCTTTTCTTATTAATGGGTAAATGTTCTCTCTCTAGAAATTTAGAAGTACAGACCCTCTTTAACTTGAGATCTTACTATTCCCAAGGTCTTATTAACTTTTTAAGAGTTACATTGACATTTCTCAAACAACACTTGTTTTCTTTAATTTTTAATATATTTTTGCTATTCATTTCTGTTCTCCATCATGCTCCTCTTTTGATTTACTTGACTTAAAATTGTTCTTCTTTTCTAGTTTCTTGTAGTAGAAGCTTAGATCATTTACTTGAGACATTTTATACTTCTAATACAAACATTTAATTCTGTAAATTTCCTTCTGAATTGTCCTTTAGCGGCATGACCCCCAAATTTGTTATATTACTTTTACATGCAATTTGAAATATTTTCTAATTTGTCAGGCAGATTCCTGTTGAGTCATTTAGAAATATGTGTTTTTGTGTGTTTGTGTTGAGATGATGTTTTACCATATTGTCCAGGCTGCCTTTGAATTCACGTACTTCTAGCTACATCCTCCAGGTTAAGGAGTATGACACATTGTCAGCTTGGAAATACGTTAATTTTCACGTGCTTGGAAATTTTCCAGAGACCTTACTGTTACTGACTTCTACTTAAAATATAGTATGACCTAAGTACATACTCTGGGTTATTTGTGTTCTTTTAAATTTGTTAAGGTTTGTTTTATGACTCAGAATATAGTCTATCTTGGTGACTACTTGGTTTGAACATGAAAAGAATGAATATTCTATTATTGTTGGGTGCAATGTTCTATTAATGTCAATTGGGTCAGATTGGTCAATAGCCTTCTTCAGATCTTCTCCATCCATACTGATTTTCTGTCACCTTGTTCTATTGATTACTGAGAGAGTGTTGATCTCTGGCAGCTGAGTTAGGCCAAAGGGGACCTTGTAGGATAGTTTACTCTGAGGAAAATTAGATACTATGAGACAGTTTTGATAAATGTGGTAATAGTATATGTCATATATTTTAAAAGAAAAATCAACTTCAGGAAAATAGATTGAAAATTGTTGAATCAAAGCTTTGTTTTGAAATTAAACATTGTTATTAATAGGTATGGAGAAGATATGATAAGAGTAATATTTAGAAGGATTTTCAAGAACTCTGCTGTGGTTTATATCTGGATGTCCCCTGTGAGGGCCTCATATGCTCATAAGCCAGTGGTGAGTGCCTTGGGAAGTTAGTGAGAGAAGTGCATTTCATCTCTCAGTAGGATGGAAGGAATAGAGGGGAGAATTAAGATGCCTGAGCTAAAAGGAAGGTAGTTACGATTGGAGAGAGATAGGTTTACAACATAGGTTAATGATAAGTTACATTTATTAGAAAGTCAGTGTGTAGTGTGAGTGTATAGTGAGTTGCTATGCTGGAGTACAGGGCAAATTTTCTGAGTAACTGAGTCATTGTAACAGTGATACCCAAAGCCCACAGACAAATAAAATGAGAGTTTATGTGAAATTTGCCACATCAACATCCAGGAAAATGGTGAACTATTTTAATTATATAAAAGCTAGGATGTGCCTGGGTAGCTTCCTTATAAAATGGTTGTTAATTTTTAAAATATTATAAATAATTTGTATATTTTCAGTGTTACCATCAGTTTGAAAAATCTGAAAATGATTCGTTTCAGTCCAGCCAAATTTAGATACATGGGGGAATATTTCCAAAGTACAAGCTCAATTTATTTTTTGTCTTTTTTAATAATTGCTTTACATTGAACCTCATTCTTATACTGCAATTTTTTCTTTGCACTGCTGACATATCCCTTATCTTTCATCACCTCTTCAAGTATGTGAAGGAAATTATCCTTGTGAAATTGATATTAAAAATAATGAAAGAGCAGTTTTGAGGATAATGTAGTGAGTTTTTGGTACAATGTTCCAGGAATAAGGAGAATATTTATCTAGATATCATCCAGCTAGAATAATGCTTTTAGGAGACAGAAGCTGGAATTGAAGAGTAGAATAATGTTTGCTGTGTCTCCGGGTCTTGCAATTAGAGGAGATAAGAGACCCACATCAATTAAATGAATGCTGTGGGAGCTGAAGCAGAGCAGGATGGAAAAAATGTAATAAGAATACTCAGAGGAAAATTTGAAGATATTAGACACAAAAATAGAAAGGTTTTAGGGGTTAGGGATGGAAAATGAATAGAAAAAAGGAGTGGGGAAACTGGAATCTGGGAAACGAAAAGTAACATGGAGCACTCAAATCCCTGTGGTGACTGACAGTAAAAGAGGTAAACTTTAACAATGAGTTCAGCCCTGGTGATTCTAAACAGATTCTAGAGGGATTTGTGGGAACCAGGGACTAAGGTTGTGGGGTGGGTTGCCTTAGGAGAAAGTCATAGGTTTCCAGACTGACCCCTACTGGAAGACGTCTACAGAAGGAAAGTCTAACTATGAGCATGCAATAGAAATTTACTAAAGAGCATAAAATAACTTGCCTGGCGTGAGGAGGAGAATACAGGCAGCTGCAAAATATAGAAACATTATATTATGCTAATACTGTATAAACTACATGCCTTTTAGATTTTGTTTAACATCTTTTCTGGACAAAGGCAGATACATTTTGTCTTTTCATCGATATTTTCCCTAAATGCAGCTGATTGTTTCAACAAACATTCGTGGATGATTTTCGAAAATATATGAATTTCCAAGGGTTATTCAATCCTCTATATTAATTTAAAAATATCTTGAAACTTAAATCAGAGTGAATCTATCATTGCATTCTGTGTATGTTATTTATTAAAAAATAAATAAATCATAAATTCAGTGGGCAAAGTTAATAACAAACAGAAGGGCTTTGGTAGGAATGAGACCTGCTTTTTTTCTTCTGATTAACTGAGGGAGATTGATTTAAAACTTATAATGTCTAGCAAAATGCAATTTCTGTATTATCCCCAGGCTGTGTTACATTGGTGAGAAATACAGCCAAGATCCAAGACTTCCCATTATGTGCACTTGCTTTCAAATTGTTAGATCATTTGCCAACAATCATCCACTCTTTGACTCCGAAAGCATAAAGCAGAAACACATTTCATTTACGGAACACTTTTCATACTTAGCAGCATGTGAAGCCGAATTCTTCTCATTGCTAAGTTCAGCTTTATTTATTGCTCTGGCATTGTAGACATGTGTAGGGTCAGTCACCAACATGCATAACGGGCCGAGAATGAACCTCAAAATTGCTCCCTAGATGCTTTTTTAAACACAAAGCTCCAAAATGGTGACTTTTAGCTCACAACTAGCTTAGTTTTTTCCTAACTTAATGGCTGCAAACACGTCCTCTAAACATTAATAAGATAATGAAGCCAAGAATTTTAAAAGAAACAGCCCTTGTTTGTTTATTCTTTATCATTTGTAATCACATATATAGTCAGTTTTATAACTGTGATTCCCAAAATCCACAGACAAATAAAATGAGCATTTATATAAATTCTGGAACTCTCAACATCCTAGGAAAAGATGGAACCTTTTAATTTTATAAATATTGCCTATCATTTAAAAGTTAGCTTGTCTCTTGGTAGCTACTTTATGAAACAGTTGTTAATTTTTAAAACATTACAAGTAATTTGTATACTTTAATCATCAGTTTGAAAAATTTGAAAAGGATTATGTTTCATCCAAACTTAGTTGCATAGCAGAATATTTCCAACTCAGTTTGTTTTTCTTCTTTTTAATAATTGCTTTATAATGAACTTCATTCCTGTTCTGCAGTTTTTTCTTTGCACTGCTGGTCTAATTGTCTGCTGACATATATATTATCTTTTATAGTCACTTCAAATAGCAAAAAGATTAGTTGCTTATGATTTTCAGCACTTCTTTTGCACTTGCAACCAGTTTTCCCTGATTACTTCACTTTAATGGCCCACAAAATGCAATCAGAAGGCTCTAATGTCACATTGATGTAAGGCGTCTGTGACCAGTGGAGAAGGCGTAAGTATCTTCAAAGCAATACTGTGCACACAAGGAAACTACTTTCTTGGGGGGAAAAATGAGCAAACAAACACACAAACATCTGGAATATAGGAAAGCATTGTAGAGAGAGAAAAAGAAAAACAGATTTATCTTATTGAGACTCAGCAGTTATTGCAAAACTTCGTAAATTCCTTTGTCAACCACATATGTGAGATTATCAGACATGTTTCCACTGCATGAAAATGTGTGTTTTTGAATATGGCATAGTATCAGTAGTTATGCCTTTCATTATTCTAAATGGTAGCATTCTCAGATAATTTTTATTTCCATTTAGATAATCCTCATTTCTTTTTAAATAATGGAGCAAACTTAATGAGATATATTCTTATGAGACCAAAGGGAAGCTTTTTTTTATGATTGTGAAGAAATGAGGTTGTTTGATGTGCATGTGTCAATAGATTGCTATTCTTGTCTTAATATTTTCACTTTGTTTTCTAAAATAAAGCATTATCTAATTCATTCATTGATAGGAAATTAAAGGAGTGCCTCTTTTAGTGAGATGCTAAATCTTTTCAGATTTAAAATGTCATATACACTTTCCTCAAGTAAATGGTATGTTTTCTGTGTTGTAAGATAATAAATTAGTTTTTGTGTATGAAAAATGCCTACTTGAAATCAAAGGATATATCAAATATATCAAAACATACAGACATGTTTTGTATTTCTCAACAATTTCAGTGAAAACATAAAAATCTCTATTTGATTACTTAAAATAGGATGGCAGAGTAGTTAACAATAGAATATACTATATTATTAAAGCAAGGTCAGAAACTCCAGCCCTGCCACCAAGGAATACACAAAAGCAGTTTGGATACGAAGTGTGGTGAGTTGACAACTGGCTGTGGTCAACTTGTAACACCCAGCTGAACTGAATCAGCATGGTGCAGGGTGTGGAGGGCCCACCTGAGGATTGTTGCCAGTGACATGAAAGAGGAGAACTGAAGAGGAAGAGAAGTGTTGTTGGTTCTCCTGTTGCTGTTGGTTCTCTTGCAGGAGCTTGTGGGGCTTCTTTCGTGAGATGAACTTGGCAGTTATCATCATCAGGGAAGCTTAGGACCTTGTTGCTGAGAATGGCTGTGGTTTACTTTGGAGGAGCTCTGGTCTTTACCTTGAGCATTGCTTTCTGGCTGCAGAGGGGAAGATAGTAGGCCGTTAAATCCCCTGGAGAACCTTGTCACACTGGCTTCCTAATGTGAATTCCGTTGTTCTCATTGTCATAGGAACTCGGGACCTTGTCGTCACTGAGGATGGCTGTGGTACTTTTCAGGGGTGCTCTGGTCGTTACTTTGAGCATCGCTTCCTGGCTCCGGTGCAAATCCTTCAGCCAACTGGCACAGATGCTTCATACCATTGGCACACAGTTCTAGCTTCCAGTGCTGACCTTTGGGCATTGCCAGGGCAGATACATGGAACAGATTTGCATGATTCATTGTCATGGGCTCTAGTCCTCCAGCTGGACTCATCAGAGGCATTGTCATGGGAATCCATGTCCTCAGCTTGATTTGGGGGGTCTTTAGTATATGGACAGGTTTCCTGCACTTTTTTGTTTTTGATTTTTTGGGTGAGTGTTATAAAGTAATTCTATAAATTATGTGTCCTGTATTAAATTGTTTTCCTTGTAAACTCTAACTACAACAGGAAAAGGGCTGGAGTTGTAGTTCAGTGGTAGAGCCTGTGCTTAGGATATATAGGTCATGGGTCTGAGTCCCAGGATAAAAAACAAAATAAACAAGACAAACACAAGAACAGAGTGGAAGTCTGAGAAAAGATGAAAGAATAAATGACTTTCTGAGTATCATGGTGAGAGAGGGACACAATTATTTTGATGAGACATGAAAAAGTCATGGTAATAGCTGTATGCACTTCTAAATGATACCAATGCACTTACTCTCTCATTTTTAGGGTGCAATTTAATATTTGGCAGACAGATCTCTCTGCTACCATAGCAGAGGTTTGCTTTCCAGGTTTTTCAGCTTCTGCTTTATAAGTAGAGAATACAAACAAACAGTTCCAAGGTGGAAGACAAGAGAAGAATCTAACACAGGTTGATATTCAGTTTACATTAGTTAAAATAAGAGTTAATAAAGATGTGACTGGCAATTGGCAAAATTAAAATCTGGAATGCAAGCAGTAAAGATGAGAGGAGACTGAATATGAAAATCATCACGAATTGAGTAAGATCCCTTAAAGACAGGATCATTTCTTTGATCAGAGCATGAGTCAGCAAGAGAAGTTTATTGCCGAAATGAAAATTCAGTGCTCATGTTTCATCAGTTACTAATTCTCACAAAGAATTAAAGAATGTAATACAAAAAAAGATTTGATTGAAAAGTACAAGATTTTTGAAAGACATAATATCCAATGAGTAGTTTTAGTAATCAGGAAAAGAGATGTGGCAGCTTTAAAATTTGTGCAAACCATGAATTATTTGATACTTTAGAAGAAAAAGTGGCCAATCTTTTTAGTTCTACTTAAAATACTTTTTAATTAAAATGAAAATAATTTTAAATTATAGCAACAATTATTATGTGATGCAAGAGTATAATTTACCAGGCAACAAAACTCAGAAACAAAAGCATTCAGTTTATCAATCAGAAACTTACTAAATATCTTTCCTTATAATTAATTATGCAATAAGTGGGTTAATTTTCTAAACTCCAAGAAAAAAGATTGGGGAGTCACAATTTTGTTTACTGTAAAAGTGAGTCAAATATTTTGAAAACTTTTCCTCTATAGAAACTATTTTGATTAATAGTTAAAACATGAAGATATGATTTCAGAAAAATCAATAAACATTTATAACTATAAAATGACACCTTATTAGATTATTTCAGAGAAATTTGATCATAAGTAAGGCCCCCTTGTATTTGTGACTTCACTGTGTGACACAAAATTCTTAAGAATGAGGAAATGGCATGAATAAGAAACAAAAACTTCCTACATGGCCTTTACACATCCATCAATACATTATATACAATGACCCTTGTTTAGTGGAAGTAGAATTTTTGTGATCATAAACTCAGGTATTTGTCTTAATTGGAAGAGTTTGAAAATTGTTCTAGGCCACATGTATAGTATCTCTTATACATTAATCACAAATAAAATGCATTTTGCTAGGTAGAAGACAATATTATTTTAAATACATGGCTCTGACATAATCATCTTAGATATATTCCCAGCTTTTCTCTTTCTTCTTCTCATTTGTCTAATTTACTTACTGTGTTTGAATAACAAGGGATCATTGCTCCGTAGGCTTAGTATGACAACTGAATTTATGAAGTCTATAGTTAAAATCTAGCACAGAGAAGCCTCTCTAATAATAAGTTAGCTACTATATTTTGGGTAGCAAAGCTATAAGAGTAAGAGAAAATTTGCCACCTCTTCTATATACATATATATGTATCTTTTTCCTGTGTCATAAAGTAGAAAAAAGGTTAGTTCTCTGTTTATCCAACTTGGAATGTTGCAAATTCTAGGGTAAATTTTTTTTAATTTAGTTGTAAGATTCATATATTTATAGATTTGCTTTGCTAAGGTCATCAGATGAATGAAGAATTAACACATTATTTCCTCTTAGCTTTATTGCATTAAATAATTGCTAGATCAACAGTGTGTTCACTTATAGTTAACTTCTGCTTCAAGTCATTCAATCCTTAGAGGACCAACAGTTTTATAATCTTTACCTCCTATCTGTTAACAAATGTTCCTGAGAAAAAACAATAGTACATTTGAATAATTTGCATGTACTGAGAAAATTTAAAAAATCAAATCATTACTTTGAGCAAAAATAGCTTCTATGTCTTCTATGACAATAAGAAACTTAAGTTTTCCGTGATTTTCTTCATGTCTAGGTCAAAATGTTACTGTAATTTCTCAAGCCATTTCTGTACTTCCACTTGTAAACCATCATTTTAGTAACTTATTCAGAAACACCAGATTTATATGTAATAATTCCTCAGAAGTCAATCAGGATTCTTATATCTGTATTAAAGATTGATATGAATCTTTTATCTGATACTTCTACCTTTAGGTCTTTTTTTTTGAAAAGACACAGTGAAGATACACAGATTCATTAATAAACACAATAACACTCAGAAAATAAATTTTTAAAGGAAGAATATTGGCTCCACTTCTCTGTCATTGTTTTGATAAGGATAATCAATAAGGAGACATTTTGCAGTCTGAAATGTATTTATATTTGATTAAAGCTGTATTAATTTCCTTGCAATTCCTCTGAAGCATTCTCAAAATGGTGTCATTGAAATTTCTTGAGTCTTACTATTTTGCAACAAACACACTGGTTAGTGGGAGTTTGTTTCAGCATAATAAGTGACCCTTGGATTGTATTTCTTTGTACATATAATTAATTTGACTCTTAGTGATGAGTAACATGGAATTTGACATTTTCATTAATGTTTCAAATAAGTCTTAACATCAAAATTACATATTTACTAGAAGCATATACCTAATTCATATAAAATCTAATTCTGATTCTTTTTACTTTGCTTACAAAAAGGTTGTGAAAAATATTTTCGTTTCAAAATCTTATTTTGCTTCTGTATGAATTAACTTACCTAATCATTCAGTTGAAAACTGGGGGTGCAGGAAAGGTTTGTGATTTATCCATTTCTAGTAATTTTGAAGAAAAAATAAAGGAGTCATCAAAATATATTGTGTAATAATCTCCTGGGAGCACTTGCTCTGAATGCATCCCCTAACATCTCAAAGTGAGGCTTGAGAGTCTGCATTTGAACACCAGGATAATTTGATACCCAAAGTTTTGGGGCATCATTGAAAACATAACATCTAGAATGACTTGAGCTGTTGAGTCCATGTGATTAGTATTATATGCTGCAAACCAAGAGCGAAAAATTGATCGATAGACCAAGAACTAAGGAGTGACCTAAACTGTCCAAACTGAGGGGAATAAGCCATGAATCCAGAATCAGATGGAAAAAATAGGGCAGGTGACCAGTAGGTTATATAAGAACACATTACAAAAGAAGAGAATAGGCTGAAACAGCTACAGTGGGAAACAGCTGGCAGAGTGGGTTTAGGAGTAATAACACAGGGCCTGAGAGTTAGCTCAGTGCCTGCCTGGCAAGTGCGAGGTGTGAGTTCCATCCGGGCACTAAAAAAGAAAAAAAAAAAAAAAAAGAAAAGAGCAATAAGGTAGAACTGAGTCAGCTTTGCATATCAGCACACCCCCCCCACACACACACACACGTGCGCGCTCACACACGCGCGTGCAGTTTCTATGATCACTGTAAGCTTCTTTTTGGATTTCTCTAGCATTATGTTTCATGTAATGAATATTGTCCTGTCGCAGGTTTACTGACAAGTACAATATCCCTATGAAATGAAGTGCTCAATAACCATGCCTGAGCAGTTAGAGAATCACATCCCCTAGAAATACATTGTTTCCATGTCAGTAATTTATTCTTTAGACCAGCCCTGTACAGCAATCTCTGAAATAGGAAAGATCTTATTTGGACATCTGAATACAAAGAAATTTTAAAACTCATTCTGGAAGGGAATTCAGTAGAGATCAGATCCATCTAAATTCTCATAAAATAATATTGTGGAAATAGTACAATAATCTAGTTAAATGTTTTGTCTGTATTGTTTCTTCAGAACAGACTGCTTGGGGCACTGCATTACAGAGTGTGCTGTTCTGTTGCAGCCAGTGTTTTCTGATCACACTGACTATACCTAGTGAGCCCCAAATTGTCTCTATTTGTGATACATGTGAAGTGATTTCAATCAGAATATAAAACAGAGAGACTCAAGTCTGCAGTGAGGTTGACAATAAATAAATAAAGGCAATTGTTCTTGGTTTGAGCAGAATTGTAATTTATCTGAGTTTGTTAAACAACAATATTCTTGGGACACATTATGAAACGTTAGCAGTGTAAATCCATAGCTGAACTACATAAATTATAAATTGATTTAGATGAACCAGGTCTGGCCCTAATGTCTAGCATGCATGATGTGCTGAGTGTGTGTAATGACCCATACATAGATGTAGCAGAGGGGGAATTTAACAAAATTGACTGGCTCTTATTGGATCTCACATGGTCAAACTGCATTTACTTAATATGAAAAATGGACTCAGTGAATTATTAAGAAGAAAGAGGTGTTTTTTCTTGATGTGGAAACCTTTTCAAATTCATCAGTAAACACTGTCACTTCTAAAATTTTGCTGCAAGCTGAGAAAATACCAGACAGAGACAAGTGATTGAAAGAGAGAATGTATCACTTTGAACTCTACACACTTGTTCTTAAAACATGATGTCTCTTACTTCAACAGATAAGATGACATATTTGTGTGATTTATGAAACAGTCTTTAGAAAAATAAAGAGATAAAACTGAGTTGATGAATATAGTGGCCATGAGACAAAATCATTCTGTGTCTATGTAAGTCACATATAATAAAAATTCTAAACTAATGTCCCTTAGTTCTTAAACTCACCATTATTTATATTATTATGTCTTCAAGTAGGTAAATCTTCTAAAAAGCTGAAAATTAAATCCTTAGTGGAGATAGGCAAATCAGAAGTATAATTACTAACTCAAAGAAAAGTTTCACTTGTGGTTTTTTGAATGGGAAGAAAAGGTTTACTGTGATAGGTACAGAAAAGGCCTTCCAAAGATATCCATGTCTTAATCTCTGCAACCTTTGCTAATATGTCACTTACTAGCAAGAGAAATTTCAGAGATGCTATTAAATGATAGATTTTGAGATGTAGAGATTATTTTGGATTATCTAGGTAGGCTCAATGAAATCATGAATGTTCATATTAATGGAAAATGGATACACAAATGTCAAAATGAGAGAAGGAGATCAGAAATCTGAATGACTTGTGGCTTTTTACTAATAATAGAAGGTGGTCTATGACTAAAGAGAGTAGCCTACTAAAACTATATAGCACAAGGAAGCTATTTCCTAGAGTTCCTGAAGACATTCAGCTCTGCTAAAATCTTGACTTCAGCCCATTGAGACCCACTGTGGAATTTAAATAGGTAATATTTTTATGTTGTTTTAAGTAACTGGACTTGTGCTAATATGATTCAACAGTAATAAGAACTAACATAGTCAATTGCTCCAATGCCATTGTTGAATTTTGTGAACAGGGCTGGCTTTTGCCTGTTACCATTGTACTGGAATGCTTTGAAAAATGTGGAGATTGGCATACAATACACACTTGAAATTTTGCTTTTGGTACAAGTATAAGCTTAGGCAGTGTTTGTGTATTTCATAGTATACTGATCCGGGAATCTCCCCCACTTTTTCTGAACACGAGGAGCAACCCACTCAGAAGATGGTTTTGCTCCTGCTTGCTGAGTATTTTTCTTCGGTGTATGAAAGGCAGTCTTCTTCATCAACACTTGGCCTCCTTTATGTATTGGCAACAGCGTCCAAATCTGACTATGAATACAGAAAATAAAAATATCTGTTTCAACAGTTTCAAGGTTTTCTGAAAAACAAACAGCTTTCCTCTATTATTTAAGAATCAACTCAAAAGCAAATTTAGGAAAAACATCCAAGTGTAAATGCATACCTCTTATGGATTAACTAAAGAGTAGTCTGCAATTTGTAACATTTCCATTCTATTTCATTTTATGATTTTATGAGTTTCAGAACACTTGAAAATAAAGACAGGATTCTTATAAAAACAAAGGATCATTCCTCAAAATTTGCTAAGGAAATTAACCCTAAACACACACTGAAAAGATAAGGAACTTTGTATTTGTCAATGCTTGTATGTTGGCTTTGCCATCTTCAACTGTAAAAGTAGCATGTTATGTCTCTGAGGAGTCCTGCAGCAGTGAATCAAAGCTTTTCCTGAGGAAATATGATCATTCTTATTAACTTTAAAGAAAATCCTAAATGAAATGAAAATAATGGTCTATTTTCTAAAATGACTGATACAGAATATGTCTTGGAATTTAGGCAGACATACTTAAAATTATTGTGATGAGATACAAAATTGTTAGTTCTACTCTTGAGGTTATCTTCATTTTCATTTGTAGAAACTGAGGTACAGATAGTTTACCTACCTCTCCATGATTACCTTACATTCAAATGTTGGAAACAGAGTCAGTGAGAATAAAAATAGCCAATGCCTTGTCTGCCATGGCACTTTGCTTCCTGTAATTTTGAATCTCTGCTGTCTGCCATCCTACATTTTTCAACTCATATGGACTGGAAACTTGAATTTATCTTAAAACAAATTTGCAGAGAAGGCTAAAAGAAAAATACTGTGCTTCTTATCTCTCACATTTGGCAAAAATAGTCCTTTTCATAGGAAATATGAGATTTGTGATGGTTTTGAATAGAAAACAGCAGCATATCAAGCAATTATAATTCATACATTCTAAAAAATCAACATTTGATGGCAATCTTTTGGCTATGTTTACTACAGAACTAAATTATTGGTCTTCTTACCATTTCAGTGATTTCTAATTCAGCTCTGGAATTGTAACCAATTCCCAAATTGCATTTTTGCTTCACTCACTTTAATATTTAATAGCTGATGACTAGTAAGTACCCAATACTACATGCTCAAATAGCAAAGCATGACAATGTTTTAGACAAATAATTCACAGTTTTTCTATGATTCAAAGGAAACATAGCCACACTCTGTTTGCATGAGGCAAATATAAAAGAAAATCTTAACTCTGTCTCCCTTCAGGTCTATCATATTACACTATCAAGTTCTGAGAGTGGTTATAACAATTAGGATTATTTTGCAATAGGTAACTTTATAACCCATAAAAAATGAAATTTAAAAATTAGACCTTATATTGTTCAGGAAAATTTTTCAATTTTTCAGTATATTATATATTAGTTCTAAGTGAGCATTTGTATATTACCTTGGTAGAAATACATACACTTTCAACACAAGTTTTTATAGATGTGATTAAAGACAAATTGATGAAAGTGACTTAAATGGTCACTTTGTGTTGTCTGTGTATCAGTCGACTGGAATCAGGGATTCTCTTACCAAATATATCTTTCCATAGTACTAGAGTTTTAATGCTCAATAAAGGGATTTTTTTGAGGTAAAAATTCTCTATGTATTGAAAAGGTTGCATATGAGAACACTTTTGAAACTAGATGAATCCTATATTTATAAATTTATTTATTCCCTCAATATCAATCTGCATCCCCATATTTGTTATATAGAAAGGGACTCATAGTAGGGAGGGAAAATGATTCAGTGGGCCCAACAATGAAGTACACTTTCCTGTGGAATTATAGGAAGATCAAGGCCTCCCAAAACTCTGTTCATTAACCTTGAGCCTGCACATATTGTCTCAATAAAATGAATTCTTTAATTAGGTCACACATTATACAATTCATTTGGAATCCTGCTGTATCAAAGGTGAAGAATAACAGCAGATGTTTCTTACAGCAATACTCTGTGATTTATTTTTTAAAACAAACATAAACTACAGTAGTTTATTTATTGAAAAAATATTTATGCACTGACTTTTTTAAAAAATAAATTTTAGTATGTGCATTTAAGGCATGCAGTATTATACTATAGGAAATAAAAACTTAATGTAGCAAATTAACATACCAAACCTTTCAGAGAGTTATTTTTATTTGATCTTGTGGATAAAATAGGTAAAATCTACCCATTTACCATCAATCTTATGTACAGTAAAATTCTATTTCTTGTTCAACCAGTATAGTTGCAACTTTGTATCCTTTGACCTGCCTCTTCTCCCCCCTGGTAACCACTGTGTTTTATTCTCTACCTTTGTATACTTGAACTTTTCAGTTTTAGACCCCACATATGTAAGAGATTATATAATATTTTCTTTCTATGTCTAGTCTACTTCACTTAGTATAACGTTCTCCAGAATCATTCTCGTGGTAGCAAATGGCAATAATTTCTTTATTTTTAAGGCCAAATGATATTTCATTACATATACATATTGTTGTATCTTTTTCTTCTATTGATATATATTTACATTTCTCTTGTTCATTTTGTGTCTTCTTTCTTTCTTTCTTTCTTTCTTTCTTTCTTTCTTTCTTTCTTTCTTTCTTTCTTTCTTTCTTTCTCCTACCTTGACTATCATGAACTATACTGCAATGAGCAGGGGAATGCAGATGTGTTTACAGAGTAAATTCCCAAAAGAATCCATTCCTGAATCACAGGTTAGTTTACTTTTCAATTATTTGTATTCTATTACTGTTTTTCATAGTGGAAATATCAGTATACATTTTCAGTACCAGTATTCAAAAATTCCCTTTTTCCATACTCTCACCAACATCTTCCACTTTTTGGTAACAGCCCACTAATCAGTGTGAAGCAGTGACTCACAGTTTTTTTCATTTGCCTTTTCCTGGTGGTTAATGATGCCAGTCATCTTTTCATAGACCTGCTGCTCATTTTTATGGCATCTTTGAAGAAATGTCTATTCAGGTCTTTTGCCCATTTTTTAATTAAGCAATTTGTTTTTCTACTATTGAATTGTATGAGTTCTTCACGAATTTTGTATGAACCATTAATCAGAAACATGGGTAAAAAATATTTTCCCAGTCCAAATGCTGTCATGACTATTTGATTTGCTGTGCAGAATCTTTTTACTGTGATGTAACCCCATCAGTTTTTCCGTGCTTTTCTGGTTAGAACCTTTTGTGTGACATCCAAATCTCCTCATTGCAGGTGTCAATGTGCAGTATTATAACCTTACTGTCCTCTAGGAGTTTTGTGCTATCTATTTTTAAGCCTTTTGTTTATTTCAAGTTGATTTCCGCCTATGATTTAGAAGTGTTTGAATGTCCTTCTTTTGCACATGGAAATCCAATTTTCTAAGTTCATTTTGAAAAGACTTCACTTTCCCAGTGATTTTTGATGCTTCTTTTAAAAATTAGTTAACTATATATTTATTTCTGGCCTTCTAAATTTTTTCTGCTATCTATGTGAATATTTTTATACTGTTTTGATTACTACATCTTTGTAATACAGTTTTACACTAAAGAAGGTGATTCTTCTAATTTTTTCCCTCAGAATTGTTTTGGTTGTCTGGAACATTTTATGTCTATAGGGAATTTTAGGATTGTTTTTTCTATTTCTGCAAAGGATGTGTTTAAGATTTTAGTAGGGATTTTGTTGAATCTTTATATTGATTTGAATAGCACAATCAAATTAATAATGTTAATTCTTCTGATTCTTGATTGGAGACATTGAGTCTTCAATAACTTTTATCAGAATCTTACCATTTTTATTACACATCTTTTCATCTCCTTGGTGAGTTTGTATGTGTGATACAATTTTTTTGAAGCTACTATAAGTAAGACTGTTATATTGAGCTTTTTTTCAATTAGGTTATTATTTTAATACAAATATGCTACCTCACTTTGTGTGTTGATTTTTTTATTGAATTCATTAGGTAAATACACCCCCAAAATGATAATTCACTAGTGTTAGCAAAGAAGAAATAAGTGAAAACTTAGCATTTAAGAGCAGCATTTTTTCAGGCTATGTGATGAAAAAAGCAAAATCAAATATGAAAGATAAGGGTTCAAAAATTTTTATATCATGTTTTCTTTAACTGAATAAAAGCAATAAATGTTTTGTTTTTCAAAATATAATTTAGAAAAACACTTTTAAACCTCATAAAAACTTTAATAGTCCACATCAATTACTGTAAACATTTTAGATTAAGTCCATACGACTGCCTACATATATTACAAAACTAAAGTAATATTTTTTTTTGTTTTTAAAATATATTTCAAATGCTTCCACAATGTAATTGCTGTCATTTTGGTTTGCCTGGAACAGTTCTAGTTTGCATTCATTTTCCTGAAATCTACCTAGGTTAACATTTGTTCCAGATTTTTCATCTTTTAACTGATAATTTTTATAGTTAAATTAAGATAAATTAAGATGGCTGGGGTAAAACTCAAAACATTTCATTTCTGGCATCCATGACTTTTCCTTTAAATCAAAAGACTTTTGTATTAATTTACTGTGATGATTAAATTCTATTTTTCTTATATACCATGAGGAATGATATATGTTAGTGTCTTTGCTCTACTATCACAAGGGGAATTTTTAAAAAGCAAATTATCCTAATAGTAAGAGAATTATGTTATTAAATGTTTCATTTACTTATCCTTTCATTTATTTATTATGAAGATATGGAAATTTACTTAGTACAAAGTGACTCATTTAAGGTGCTGTTGGCACTTCAGTTGAAAATCCAACACAAGTAGTAAAGTTACTTCAATAAATTTTGGTGAGTGAAAGCTATGTAGTAAAAATAACACTTGAAAAACATTTAGAAACCTATGGCACACAAATGTATTTAGAATTTACTTTTGAGCGCACATAAATTGTAATTATACCTAAATAAGACAGATACTCTGTCAACTGAAATGAAAGCTTGAAGTTATGGAAATGTGTGATTTGTACTTATATGTATCTAGAACAAATAAATTCACAACGTTATGGAAAAGTTGGCAGTGAACGCCCCTACAGACACAAGCTTAGTGTGCTCATATGAGCAGCTTCTTCTCATTACTTTTGAATTTTTAAATTCAAGGTAATTAATTTAGTTTTTAACTTTTAGTTTATCAGTACCTGGGGGCAGTACACAATGTTTACCCTCCTTGTGGGAAGTTGGTACTTGTGCATAGCACATCGTGCTTCCTTTTTTGATACACTGTCCTTTCCCTTCCTGCTGTCCTCTGCTTCCTTTTGGCTTTGTACACTTTTGCAGTAAAGATAGGAAAAAAGGAGGTTAAACTATTATTTGCAGATGACATGATACTCTACATAGAAGACTCCCAAAACTCCATCAAAAACTCCTAGATATAATAAATAATTTCAGCCATGTTGCTGGATACAAAGTCAATACTCAAAAATCAATAGCATTCTTATACACTAACAACAAATTCACTGAGAGTGAAATAAGAGAAGCCACACCCTTCACATTACCATCCAAAAAAATGAAATACTTAGGAATTAATCTAACAAAAGATGTAAAAGAGTTGTACAGGCAAAATTATACTACCCTGAAAAAGAAATTGAAGAGGACCAGAAAGTGGAAATACATCCCTAGTTCATGAAAGCATCGTACCACAGTGATGTATGTACACCCATGTTTATAGAAGCACAATTTGTAATAGTCAGATCTGAGGAATGGATAGCATTTATAGAAGCACAATTTGTAAGTGCCCATCAGCTGAGGAATGGATAAAACAACTGTAGTACTTTTATACAATGGAGTACTACTCAGCTAAAAAGAATGATCACATTGTGATATTTATAAATAAATGGATGGAACTTGAATCTATACTCATAAGTGAAATAAATCAAACTCACATATATAAATACTGTATAGTCTCCCTAGTGTAAGAAATGGTAAGAGTACATAAGATTTTATGGTAAGCATGGTTCACCAGTATATTGCTTTGAAGTCTTATGTTTTCATTCTCTGGTTGGAATGGTTTTATTCTGTGTTTTTTTATCTTATTATATGTTATGGTATGAATAGTTACTTTGAAGAAAAGACAATATGGCAGCCATTGTTGATTTAATATCATGCTCTCTGAAGTCCTACCATGCTTTAGTTTTTCTGTTATCATTGGTTCCATCATGTGTCTTATTGGATTTTAATATGTATGGTAGTATAAACAATTTTTTATGGAAAATGAAATATTATAGTAGCCATTGTTCATCTTCTGTTATTTTGTTCAGAATGCCTTCTAATAATTTCATTCTCTTGAGTGGTTTTATTCTATTTTGTTATGTTTGACATTATTGTGTGTAAATCTAAGTACAACTATTTCAAAGAAAGAGACATTATGATAGCTACTGTTAATATCCACTTGTCTTGTTGTGAAGTGCTATATTGCTTACATTGTTCTGTTCTGATCTGCTTAAGTCTGTCCTCTTTTGTTCTATTCTGTTTAAAATAAAACAAGAGTATGGTCTCAAGATGCATCCATTTACCTAGAAATTTCTAAGTTTATCCCTCTTTATGGCTGAGTAGTACTCCATTATATTAAAAAATCATATCTTTTTTTTTTTTTACTCATTATTTGGTCAATAGACATTTGGATTGTTTCCAAAATATAGTTGTTACAAACTATTCTGCCATAAATGTGGGTATGTATATATCTCTTTGGTATGAAGTTTTTAATTCTTTAGGAAGATACCAAGAAAGAGAACAGCAACAGGTCAAACAAGAACACTAGTCCCTACTTTTTTGAGGAATCCCTGCACTGACTTCCACAGTATTTGCAACACTCCCACCAACATTGGAGAAAATTCCTTTCCCCACAGTCTCACCAGCCTTTTACATATTATTCACTATTGTGAGAATTATAATTACAAGATCTTATTCTTGTACTATTGCTCAAATAATTCAAGGATTTTTTTCTCATTTCATTAGGATCATATTTTCCATTTTAGAACAAAAAACATCCTCATTTGTTTTAATATAATCCATGTTGCAAAGTGCTTTTCTCATGGAAATTATTCAGTTTTTCAAGGAATAAATGAGATTAATTCTTTAATTCTATATTAATACTTCATAATCAAATCTTGTCCAGTTCAATAACTTAGCAGTTGACCTATATCTCTCTAATTTTTCATTTTTCCTTGATATTGTGAGTCATTATTTTCCATGAAACAAAGGAATATTCCATTTTCATTATGAGCTTTTTTACATAAGACAAATCATTTGATAGAAGGGGCATTAGCACCATAATACAGAATTTTTAACATTTTTCTCTTTTATGGTCATTAAAAGTTCGTATCAGTGAGTAATTTATTTTATCTACACATTGATCTTAATGCAATATCTCAAAAGCTAATTAATTTTAATGTTAGTAAGTTTTCTTAATATCTTAAATATCTGAGAAGGTAAGTTATTTCTATTTAAGCATACAACATTTTAAGAGCACTCAGTGAAACACTGTTTAATTCATAGTATTTTATACAAGGAATACCATAACTTCTAATTTTTTCTTGAGAATTTTCTTAAACTGATATATTTTTACATGCAAACTATTTTGTAAATAGATTATTGTACTATAAACTTTTAAATATTTTATATTTTTTAAAAATTTCTACCTAGAAAAAGTGTTATCAAAATCTAATATATTTCTAAATTTCTCTGATTTTGAAAATGAATAGCTTCTGAGTTTTTCCTTTTTTAGATTTAAAATCTATGTTATAATGCTACTACTAGCATAGTGCATATTTCTTCTGGTAATTATGGCCTTTTAATTTTACCAATTGTATAACTATGTTGTCTAGTGATTTAAAGTTCTTTCCTTACTCACCAGATTCAGAATTTCAAGTACAGATGCAGAAAATGTAATGGCCCCAGTTTCTTCTATAGAATTGGATTTATAGGGCTGATATTCTGTTAGAAGAGTTATAATCCCATGCTGATGAATTTATTATACACAAACTTCTCTCTAGTAATTTTGTAAACTTTTTTTTGATATTTGTGTCATTCTTGCCACTGAGACATTTACAACACCAGGTATATTTTTGAATATTTTTGGAAATCACCTAGTGTTTCAAACATTATTTTAAATTAATGATACGTGGTACAATATCCTTCACCATTCTTCTCACACTTTAATTACTATGGCTACACTCATAAGACGGGAATACAGAATTTGAAAGTAGCCTAACCCTGAAGCTGTGACTAAGTAGAAATGTCACTGGTAAAGCCATAAAGAAAGGAATTGCAACCAAAAATTTGGCCAAGACAAGGTCATAGACAAGGGACAAATTCAGAGTTTATTAAAAAACATAGACTCATGAGAGGAACACTTGAGAGAGGAAAATATATATAGCTGAACATCAGTAAAACAGAAGCCAAGACATGAATATTATTAGAAGAAAATGCAACAAACTAAGCTTTACATTCCTTTGTGATTTGGGGGATATTCTTCCTTTTTTGAGCGTGGTTCAGATTCTTTCTGAAATATGTATTGATGAACATAAATTTATAAGATGATGATATTCTGAATACCTGCTTTATATAGTGAAGATTTTTTAAAAACCATGTATCTTTTTGATTTATATGGATTCTAACAATAATGGGAACTGGATCTAGTTATGGTGAAGAAATCAGTCTAAATGCTGCAGAAGAAACTAATAGCTTTGGTTAATTTTCACTTTTTATGGCTTTTATGCTTTAAAGTATTGTTCAATAAAAATAAAATGTGAGCCACAAACGTGAACTGCACATGTAATTTTAATGTACTGAGTAGTCACAAGACTACTTCACAAAAAGGAAACAAGTGAAACTAATTGTAAAATTGTATAACACTTAATGTAATACTTAACATATATGATTTAAAGATTCAACCATTGTAAATATTATTAAAGTAATTTAATTTTGAAAACAATGTACCAATGTTTCAAAATTCCATGGAATTTTGCACAATGCAACAGTGCCCCAAACTGAAACAAAGAGGTTCCAGAATCATGTAATATGTACATAACAGAACTGAAAGGTCCTTTCTGGTATTAGAAGTTCAGGAGTCAAAGCTTAGAAATTGTTTGCAGATTCTATATGTTGAAAATGCCATTTGCTGATATTCAAAGAAACATAATGGAAAACTAGTCCTAGTGAGAGCAGGCTGTCTTCCTTCAATGCCCTTGCACAAAGGACATTCCAAAACTATGTGAGTTATTTTCATATTTTCTGCTTAATCTTGTTCATGCTAGCTTAAAGTGCAGTCCTGCAATTTGCTAGGTTAGTTGGCTAGGACTTCTGTGACAAACTGTTAGAATGAATGGTGTAAACAGCAGAAATTACTTTTCTTAAAGTTCCAGAGAGTTTGGTTCTTTCTGAATCTATTTAGCTTGCAGAGAGCCTTCTTCTGACTATAACTTCACCTGTTTTATCTTATTTCACTTCCTAACCTCTTTTAAAAAGGACACCACGCTACTTGATTACAGACCAACTAGATTTACTCATTTTATTGTGACTATCTCTTTAAGATTTAATCTTAAAATATAATCATTTTCTGAGATACTGGAAGGTGGCTAAGATTTCAATGTATGAATTTGAGGAAGTATCCAATTTGGAAATCCATAGTGTTTGTAAAATAAAGACTCTTGTAAAATATAGCATATTATCTATGGAGCATACCTACTGAGTTTGTCTATTACTATCTATTTGGGAGACTTTGGAATTAAACTGAAAAATTAAGATAAGCTTGATATCTTTGTTGTACATATTCCAACAGGAAGTGAAATAATATTCTGATTAATTTTAGTATAGCATATTTTAAAAGAGAAATCAGACAGACAGATATGACAAACAGATATGACTCCAGAAATGACAAAATAATTGTGAAAGTTGTAAAAATCATGGCCTTTAGATGATTCTAAATTATCAACTTGGACATGAATACTAAAGATGAAAAGTTTCATGATTTTACCAGATTATGGGAGATATAATGACCAAAATGTAGAAGAAGAGACATGAGAAAATATATTTTTCTTCCCCAGAATTGGAGATTTCTTGGAACATGCAATTTACCAAAGCATGTATTCAGAAAATGGAAGATCCCAAATCAAGAAATATGATCTGTAGCACTATTGGATGCCTGCATTCATTGTATAACTAGTGATTGAGACTATTCTATGACTTTTACACTGTTTTATGTAAAGATGATTAATCATAAATAAAACATAGGTTGTATCTCAATAATGTATTTGAATCTAGTGTATTTTATAACATTTAGGATTAGATAAATTTAAATGTTTCTGCTTTTAAATTTTGTGAATCCATGGATTTCATCTCTTTTCTTAACACCTTTATTGAGGGCTAATAAACTACCTCCACTTAAACTGTACAAGGCAATGAGTTTGACAGCTGCATATGCCTATTAAAAAATTGTAGTGAATACAGATTATTTCTCTAACTCTCAGATGATTTCTTGTGCCCTCTTACTGTTCCTCATACCCTGGCTTCTAGCTCTTGGGAGAACCTGATTGGTCTTTTATCATTATAGATTTGTTTGTGCTGTATGTAAATGGAACCAGACGGAAAGTGTCCTTTTTTTATCTGTTTTCTTTCACTTAGCATAAAGATACCCTGATTCTTTCTACACCTCGCCCCCAGTTCTCTTTCTCTCAGCGATAGTGAGCCACATTCCCAGCCTTTTACTTTTTATTTTGAAACAGGGTCTTGCTAAATTGCCCAGGTTGGATTTCAACTTGCCATCTTCATGCCTTAGCAATATGTACTGAGGTAACAGGAGTGCGCCACAGGACCTGGCTTGTTCACTGTCTTTTTGAGAAGTTTCTCTTGTTTGATATTTTCTTGTCACATAGATTTGCCCTTGTTTATCTAAAGGGCAGTGGACATTTAAATTGTCCCCACTTTTTTTTGTCTATTGTGAATAAAGCTACAGTGAATATTCATTTATAAGTTTTTATGTGCACATGTATTTTAATTTCTTTTGATAAATACCTAGAAATAAAATGATTGGTCTTAAGTAGCTTTTTTTTTTTACCTCAAAGGAAAAAAAAACACCAAAATAAACCTTTGAAGCAGTTTTCATTTTGCATTCCTAAAAAGCAGTAAGCTTTGTGCTTCATTTACATAGTTTAGTTTTCATTGGAAAAATTTTTTATCTAAATCTTTGCCCATTTTTAAGGTAAGATTTTGTCTTTTTAGTATTAAGTTGTATAAATTATTTAATATTCTGAACATTACAAAATCATACAATACATGATTTTCAAATATTTTCTCCCATTCCATAGATTTCTTTTTTACTTCATTGATATTATCATTATAAGCACATTTTTAATTTTATGAATGACTAATTTATATATTTTCTTAGTTTTATCATAGCAGATTTCATTTCTTCTAGAATTTTATAGTCTTTGCTCTTATATTTGGGTCAAGGACCATTCTGAGTTATGTTTCATTATAGCATAATATAGCAGTATAATTTTATATTTTTAAGTATAATTAAGTAATTGATCTAGCGCCATTTGATGAATAGACTATCTTTTTCCTATTGAGTGCTCATGTAAAACTAGAAAAAGAGGAAAAAGGAGGAAAAAAGAGCTAAACTAAAGCAGAAATCAATGAATGTTAGAATAGGAAACAAAAAACAATAAGGAAAGTCAAAATCAAAAGATAAGTAAGTCAAATGATAAATAAATAGTATGAGAATTCCAACTATCAATACTGAGAAAAAATGTGCATTACCAGTACAGACCCTATAAGAGTAAAAGGATAAACAAAATCACACCTAATACTATATCAAAACATTTTTAAAAATTTCTTAAAAGACCAAATTTATGTAAGCTTATTAAAAAATATAGAGAGATTTGTTTTTTTACATGCCTCATAAAAATTTAAAATTGTAGTGTAAATCTTAATTTCATTTAGAAAATTTATGGTACAGTGGACTTTGCTAAGGAATTCTCCCAAGCAGTTGTGAGACATGTTAGTAATGCTACACAAGTTAAGACATTGTACTGGATGAAACAGTTTTTACATCAATTTATGAAATCTACATAACTTCTTTACAATAATCAGGCAAAGGCATTATTAGAGGAGAAAACTACAGCAAGCTAAATACCTTTCATGAATATAATTGCTTTCTGCTTCCTACCTGACTTGCCAAGAACTTTTTCTTTGTTTCCAAACCCCTCTTCCATGCATCCCTGGATTGGAGCCAACCGACTACATACTGAAACCTCTTCAAATTTTGAGATAAAATAAACCTCTCATCCTTTAACTTGTGAGTGTCAGGTATTTTGTCCAGCAACATCAAAGTAACAAAAACAATATCCCAAATAATAAAATATCTAGGAAAAAATTTAACCAAGAGGTGAGTTACATACTGACAAAAAACAAAACAAAACACCAAATAATGGAAGAAATTGAAGAACATCCAATTAAGGAAAGACACTCTATGCGAATGACTTGGAAGTCAGTGTATTTTTAAAAATGGTTTCACTCTCAAAACAAGTTTCTCATTCAACAGAATCACTATTAAAATTTCAGTGATGCGTGGCAGAAAAACTTGTTCTCAAATTCCTAGAGAAATAGAAGGGGCCTTGTGTGGGGAAAATGTTAAAAAGAAATCTGATATACTTCCTAAAAAAGTATAAACTCTGAAACTTTAGCAATTCAACTATGTAAAACTATAAAACTTTAGTAATTAACTTTGAAACTTTAGTAATTAAAACAATATGACATGAGCATAGGATAGACCAGATAGAGCACTAGAATAAGATGAATAGCCCAGAAGTAAATTCAAACATAAATGGATAATTGATTTTTGACAAAAGTGTCAAGACTATTTAATGGGGAAAGGATAAACTATTCATCAAATTTTGCTACAAGAACTAAATAAAAATTTGCAAAAGAATGTAATTAGACCATTCTCTTATGTGGTAAGAAAAAGAACTTGAAGTGGATCAATGACTATAGCTATAACTAAAAAATTCTTGTTGATTTTTATAGCGGTATGTAGCTAAGAATTTGCTCTCAGGGGAGTCTTTGGCCTGGTACATTTTGGTAATACTAGACGTGTTAAGATTTTGTTGTCTTTTACGGATGCACCAAAGTAATTTTTCATAATGAGCCTTTTGCAAGACCTGATGGAATATTATGTTCAGATCTAAAAGTCTCCCCAAAAGTCTCAAGTGCTCATAGGTAAAGTTTTGGAACATGATTGAATTATGGGGTCACCAAAGTCATCGGCAGATTCATTGATTGATCAGTTTCTAGCTGTTAGGAGGTGGGACTTGTTTGAAAGAGATAGATCATTTGTACCTAGCTCCTCCCTGAATGTGAAAAACAATGTTAAAAAGAAATCTAGTATACTTCCAACATACTTCCTTTATAAGCTTCCTTAATATATCTCCTCCTTCTCTTTCATTGACTCTCCATTTCTCTCCTTCCTGCTGCCAAAGGGTGAATTCCGAACTCCACCGTGTCTTGCCGCTGTGTTACTTCTGCCTTGGAACCAACTGACTGTGAATAGATTGAACGCTCTGACTGGGCCCTGTGAGGGTATGAGCCAAGGTAAAGTTCTTATTATAATGTTTTTCAGTTTTTTTTTGTTCCAGCAACATGAAAATGACTAATACAATGGCTTGCCTTAATTTTTAGTTACTTATAATGTATTTCCTGCTTAAGTATTATTTATTCCAGTAAAAGTTAATTAATGATAAATAATGTGGTTGAATTTAGATGTATCATTTTATAGTTTGCCTTCAGTTCATTCCTTTGTTGCTCTCCACTCTATCTGGTCTTTCTGCCTTCTTTTGGATGTTTTGAATATTTTTACAGTTTCTATGTATGTTATGTATTGGACATTTAGCCATGTATTTTTGCTTTATAGGGAGATTAATATATCCTTAAAATTTTACTTTTTTATTTAATTTCATATGAATTTTTCAGAAAATATATTATATCCTATATTTGTGCTAATGATTATCACATACATCTAAAATTCCTTGTATTAGTAATGCTACAACAGAATACAATGATCCCCAAAGCAATCCCTTTTTAAAAATGAATTAAGAAAAATCATGTTTCATACTTTCTCACATATCTACCATTCAGAATTTCAAATTATATATATAAATTTGTCTCTATTAGTCATGTTCTTCTGTCTGAAGAAATTCACTTAAAAATTATTTTGTTGCTAGTCAATGCAAGACAAGTCGCTTCAGGTTTTCTTAAATGTGTTAGTTTTATTTATTTATTTTTCTTTTCATTTTTTTAACCCTCCATTCTTGAAAGATCGGGTCTCTGGATTTATACTCTTACTCCTGCATCTGTTTGGAGACAGTTTCTCTGTATTCTAATCACCATAGTTCTAATGACAAATCTGCATTCAAATCGTTGTATGCAAGGTACTCCTTTTTGTAGCTGTTATAACAAAGAAATACGGATCAGAGACACTTTATGCCCTGCAACTTTTCTCTTTAGTCTGTCTTTAAGTTTGAGTTTGTTTCAGCAGACAGTTTTCCCACCCCGCGGCCAAGGATACACGTGCCCCTCAGATGCTCAGGGCTGTGCTTTCTTTTGTCTCAGTGCTCGGAAGTTGTGGTGGATCAGTCTTTAGGACTGCAGGTGCATCATGGAGGTGCCAGAAGCTTGCAGCTAATGGAAAGAATTGCCTCAATTTAATATCATTTAAGGAAATATTCCTAGTCAATTTAATTCCTCCAAGCCGGTCATAATGAGTCCCAGGTGCACACACGGTGACCAACTGAACAAGACACATTTATTTACTTAGTCTATTTTCTTCCACTTCTTATTTTGTCTGACTTCTTTTTTAAAAATTTACTTTTATTAATGCAGTTTGCAGTGCGTGATGTCTACACTCTGTGTGTTGAGTTGATACTTGTAAATAGGACATCTTAATTCCATTTCCATTCCTCTTGCCCTCTCCTTCCTCAGCACCGCTCCTTCTCTTGATTTGAGAAAGATCTCCCTATTTCTTATTACCTCTCTTTTATTTTGTTCTTTACTTATAATTTGGATTTCTCATATAAGAGAACCATGCAACATTTAAATGTGTAGGTTTGATTTATTTCACTTAACATTGTGCTCCCCAGTGCATCCAGTTTCCAAAAAAGGCCTCGTTTATCTTTGTAATGGCACAGTAGTACTCTACTGAGTGTAAATACCACATTTTATTTTTTTTCCAATGGAGTTTTAGGACTATTTGCCAAATAATCTATCTGCAAGTAAACTTTTGTCACAGGCCCTGTTGATAGGGGATTTCAAGCCAACAGTGACTGGCTTCATCTTGTCCCCATTTTGAAAGAATTGATTTAATAGGATAATTCCACTACACCACATGGGAGGCTTTTTTTTGTGCATTATTGACCAGACCTGTTTTACAACACATTTGCAATATGTACTCTATTGTGTCATTTCTATCATTTAACATAACTTTTTTTTTTTTATACTAGGGTTTGAACTCACAACCCCCCACTTGCCATGCAGGCACTTATGCCACTGAGCTAAATACCCAGACTTCATTAAATGCAACATAATTTATTGAGATGAATTCACATTATCACTTTTATATTACTTTTATATTTTTGTATAGTATATACCACAATAAAGGTAAGTCATAATCTATGTAGTAATTATGTTACTACCTGTTGGACTTTTGAATTACTTTTGTGATTAGTATGAAAAAAATATCTATCGACCTTGAGGAACAAGCATTTGTAGACATATATTCATTTATTTTGGTTAAATACCTAGGAGAATAGTTGCTACACTTAATAATATATGCACATTTAACTATTTTTTTGCCTTCTCATATCCTGTGACTGTATTTATTACTCTTTTCTCAAAAATTGATGCTTCTCTTGGTTAGTAAAAAATGTAGTGTTTAGTCAGTGAAAATTTTGTACCAAAGTATATTTCACCAGAAAATAATAGACTCTAACTTATGAGACTTGAACCAACGTGGAGAATAATGTTTTCCCCAAGACTGTGCTGGATAGATATGGATTTGTTGCCAGACCTTGGATAAATATATACCTGTCATGTCTTTTTAATTTTTAAATATTTTTATTATCAAATTCCTTTAAAGGCAATATCATGATAACTACCCCAAATGAACATCATATTACATTTTATGTTAGAAAAATTTCAAAATGGTGTTCAGCGATGATTCTGAGTCTGTGTGCATATCAGCACGTGTGAGTTTCTGCATGTGATTCCAAATTAATATTCACATATTTTAATTTGTTAGAAATTTTGTTTTTAAAGCAACATCTTCTGAGGTTCTGAAGGTATGTGGTCTTTTATGTGAGTATAGTGATTTGTAATGTAGTAGGTGAGAAGTTCCAGTTCATGTTATGCCCATCTGACTGGGAAGCATATCATTTGCCTCACAATCCAGTGGTAACAAGCTCTTCTGTCTAGGGCTGTGTGTTTTAGCTTACTAGCAGACCCTAAGAAGAAAGTGAAGTGGGTAAAGTCTGTCTTCATTTCATATTTATTCTATTACTTGAATTATATTTTCTCTCTTCCCTTTATTGGAGAAATACTCTGAGGAGCTTATCAGCACTAATCTTAATTATTATTCTACCAAGGGAAATTTTAATTTAATCAAGGTTAAAGGAATACAGCAGTAGTAACTATAGAATTTTAGCACTTTTAAATTAGTTGAAGATGCTTCCCTGAGTAAAAGAGAATGTAAAAAGGGGGAAAGTAGAAAATGCCCTTCAAATCATGCCAATTATAATATTCCTCCATTTGACAAAACTTATTTAAAAGGATCATATTGAATATATTGAATATTTTGCTTTGATTCTGCTTTTGCCTTAAGATAAAAAAGACAAAACTGAATATGTGAAAAATTAAATGATATTCACAATTCTAGCTTTTTAAATTTGTCAATGAAGGGTCTTAAATTAGAAAGAATTGGTTATAGTATTTATGTTAGTACTGTATCTGATCCAAGATGGTTAACTTTCTGGATTCAGGAAAACAGAAGACTGGCTATGCCATTTTAGGTATCAAAGAACTGAAAAAATGAGAATAGAAAAGAGAGTTCAGATCATAATTTACTTCATATATTTTCTTCACCCCAAACAGTGACACTTGACAATAGTGTGACAAATATAAATACATGATTTTGTGTTATTTAGATATATCCATATTGAGATTTCTGACATTTAATTGTGGCAGAGAGAATAACTCAATGCAGGACTAGATAACAATCCTTTATATTATATTTAGCAAACAATAGACAAATGACTGATTTGTTAATGGATAAGTTTTAAAATATCAGAACAGAAGGTGGAAATTTATAAAACTCCTGTGTTCTGTGTCACTCATAGAGAGAGGAAAAAACTTGTTCAGGTTCCAAGTAGAAGGCAAATGAATATTTAATTGAAAAATAGATTCTGGCATTTCATTTAACTTCTCTTTTAAAAATAATGTCAACTTTGTTGGATCTTTGAGCAAAATTGTTTGTAGTCTGACTGTTTGAATATTTACTATGTACCCTTTAACTCTGTAACTTGAACAACTGCATCCAGGATGACAGTACATAATTTATAAATTACTGATTTCTTAGTGGGGCTTTTTCTCATTCTCCTTTTTCTTTCTTTCTTTTAGAATTCTGTATTGTTGCTACCCTTTTTTCTGTTTTTTTTTCTCTTTAAATAAAATATTAAAAATGTATAATTGTTATTGTAAAAAAGAGGAAATAATAGATATAGCTGCATGTGTGTTTAGATGTGTGGGATTGCTGACCATATTTCTAGGTTCTTGTTGGATTCTTGAACAGATCTGTTTGCACTCTCACTGCTTTAGTGTCCACTTTGTGTGCTTTAATTCTGTAACTTGAATAACTACTTCTAAAAGAATAATATGTAATTTATCAACTGGTGATTTCTTACTATTTATCTTTTCTTGAAATTCTGTAATATTTCTACCTTTTTCCTGTTTTTTTCTCTTTAAATAAAAAATATGAAAAAATATGTCAAATTGAGATGCATACAACTTCCAGATATGTACTGACTGACTAATCATCAGTAAAACTCAATGCACCAGCTAAAGTTTTAGAGTGAAAACTCTTGACAAAACTGAAATATAACAATATTAACAATGTACATAAAAATTATATTTTATTACATATAAAATGGTAACAAAATAAATGAGCAAACTTCATTTATGTTTGCCTTGTCAATATACATGATAGTCTATTATTTGATTGATTACAGTATAGGTAAGGTATAGGTATACTATAAAAAATTTAAATGTAAACTTACTGATATGCAAAATGTAAGATATTTGTTGTTTTTCTGACCATTCCTTCTTGTGAAAACTGTTAATCTCTTCAAATCCAGTAGAGGAATGTATACTAAAGGAATTGTTGTTTATACATGATGACACCTTGAAGATTAAATGATATAATGACCAGTCTCTAGTCATGAATCATTGAACAAAAGAAGTCTTCACTGATATCTAGTCTTAAAGTTAATGCATAAGAGATCAACATTGCTTACACTTTAGTTTCAGTAGCTTTTGGCAATGGTTTATTAATTACAAAAAGTCTATCTGAGGCAAAGGAAATGACCCAAAGTATGACAATACTGTCAGCTCCTGAAGATCTTATAAGGGTAGTGTCCACAGCATCTACATTACCTTCATGATCAATTTATATATGTAAAGATGCTAAAATGGGTACTTAGCTAACAAGATACATGATTTTCTTTTTAAAGAAAAGTTCATTAGGCTTACAGTGACTCTAGAAGGGAAAGTAGTAGGCAAAACTTTAAACTTGGGCTTTGAAGAAAACAGATTGCCCTTGCTGCTCTGATTTGGTTGGATTACTATCAGATTATTTTGTTAATAAAATATATTAGTTACTCTCCTAGGAAGGAAAAATCATACTGATAGCAGAATAATGCTATGCAATATCCAAGTGTATTCTTCTTTTAAATATTTTCTAGGTACTAGTTCACACAGTTTGCATATTTGTTGCCAGGGCAGAAGAAACATAGAATGCAAGCTAAAATGTGCTCTGATGAGTTATAATTCACATGTATCTTGGCTACATTTCATTAATAATATAATTCTACACACAGGATAGCTACTCATTTGGTCCAGTCTCTAATCTTGCATTGAGAATTAACAGTTCTGAATTAATTGCCTGATACTTCTTAGATACATGATTTAAGATCTGTAGTACTGATTCTTGATTTATGTTCTGTAGTACTGATTCTTGATTTATGTTCTGTAGTACTGATTCTTGAATTTATCTAGAGTCAAGCTAAGAAAATGTTCATAGTCTTAGTTTTCTCAGCTGTAATATATAGATAATTTTCAATCCACATCCTGAAGATAAAAACATCACAATAGTTTAGAAAATTATTTTTGTACAGAAAAGGAATATGCAAATGTAAGGTTTTATCATCATCATGTACAAGCTAACAGAAACATTTAATTTCAGCTCCTTAGTAGTGGGTCAGAAGTCTCCCATTGCCTTTTACTACTAATAAATTCTCATAGTCACGACATAAATAACCAACAGAGACTGCCATACTTGGGTAAAGAAAATATGGTACAGAATTTGTTGTGTCTGTGTTTAGGCGTAATGTGGTAATATCTTCTGCCTTAAACAAAGAGAAGTGTGTCCCTTCTGTAGGGATGGAGAGAAAGCAGGGGGCATAAGGTGAGACGATCCCAATGAACATCTGTGGTTGAAGATTTTTGGTTATCTTGCATCTCAGTGGGCAGAGTGCTTGAAAGTGTCCATTGTAAATTCTTGAGTGCCTCCTGATGTCTTCTGTACCTGCAAACTTACTTGTCCTATCTGATTTATTTTCCTGTGTTTTCCAAGGATGACCTCAGTGTTGAGGTGAGTTCCTTGCAAAAAGTAGCACTTTTGCTGGCAAGCAGGCTGGTGGATGAGAGAGTGAGGCCAGATTGAAGACTTACAGCAGTGGATAACTTCCATGGGCATCATCTGTCATGTGAGAGGTTGGGACAAATTCTTTGATGTGGCATGGTATGGTATAATAAATAATCTTTGGTTGGAATCAACAAGCAGAAAATGGAGGTGTCCCCAATTTCCCACTGTCTCATACATTGAGACTCATTGCCTTCCTACCTCTAGTGTTGAATACCTTTGTGTAGGGTAAGTTTGATGAAGAAATATGCTCAGGAGGAACTAAGCAGGATGCTTAACATTGATGATTTCTATTTGAAAGTTGCTTGCTTACAAAGAGTCAGAAAAAAAATCAAATACCGTGTATCTGTTGATTAGCAGACATCTGAGTAATGAAATCCATAGGATGTTGCAAGCCAGGATGAACTAACCTTGTGGAAAGCTAACTTAGTAGACCTCTATCTGAATCAATAAGGAATCCACTGAAATCTACTAGCTTGTTGCTCAAGTATTGCAAAGACAGTAGCCAAGGTCTTTTTCATATATTGCTGATTCATGCTGAATCACTATCCATTTTTCTCTAATAAAATACTATTTCACTTCTTAATTCCTCAAGGATACTGGGGAATTTAGTGTTGAATCTACTTTGCTTTGAGAGAAATATGCAGCCGATAACTGCAGGATGTAGTAATAAAAGTTGGTTACTCGGGGAGAAGATGGAGGATATCTGTCAGACATCCTCTCCACATTCTGCATCTTTCTTGACCATCACATTTCTGCTTCCTTCATATGAGGCATTTTGGCATACAAAGTAGGAGTGTGTGGGCTCTTGAGTCAAGATCCAGAACTCAAATCCTAGCTTATCTGCTTTGATCTCTGCTTATGAGATCTTAAGCATTATACTAGTTCTGTGACTCATTTTATTCATTTGTGAAGTACAAATAGCAGAAATGTCTATCTCATAGATCATTATAGACATTAAACAATTGAAAATTTTAAAGCACTGAAGAAGACAGCTCTTGTGTATTAAGTACTCAATGAAAGTTCTATTTTTAAGGACATATGCAAATTTGACCACTAAGCATTAAATATATTTTTTAAAAAGTAATACTTTCTGACTGGAGAAAGAGAAAGTACTTTCCTTGTATTGATTACATATATTGATCATCTGCACTGTGCCAAGTATTTAATCCTCAAATAATTATTTGTATACTTTGTTCACAGATGAAGAACTTGACATTGTGAGCAACTATCTGAGGTTAAACAGTAGGTAGCAGATGGAGATCTCAGGACATCTGACCCTAAGGATCTAGGTGTTTTCTGATGGTGTCAGAATCAGTGTTTGTCCTTTAGTTTTCTACCTCACTTATTTTCCAGTAGGAATAATTTTAAAGTGCACTGGTTCTCATGTGAATGCCTAGAGGCAATCAGAGCGATATTCAGAAAACAAAAATGTGAGTACCTTCTTTTTTACAGTCCTCTGCAAACTACAAATAAAAACAGTTCTTCACAAACACATATATTTCTTTCAATCCTTAAATCCTAATAGTAGAAATTCACTTATCAATTCAAACATGGCATCTGTCTCCTCATTAATATGCACATACATCCACTTATTAGACACCGTCTGAAGAGCACTGACATAACACCACAGTCGATCATTTCATGTGAAGTAAAGCTCAAAGAAAATATAAAACTTAAACTTGGTTATTAAGACTAGTCATGAAAATTTAGTTTTGAATCTGCTTTGCTGCTTGAATTTTGAGAGAAATATGCAGCCTTTAACTGCAGGAAGTAGGAATAAAAGTTGGTTTCTCGGAGAGAAGATGGAGAAATTCTATGTAGCACAATGAAGCAGAACAGACATTGCTTCCCAGTCTGAGAAGCGCAATAGCGGGCTTAATAACTTCAAAATCTCCAAAACAAGATCAAGAAAGCAACTCCAAAGCTGGTCTGTGATGAGATACTCTCTGACTTGGGATCAAAGTGTAATTTTTTGAGTAAGTTTTTTTATGGATGAGGAGAAAGGAAATGTGGGTAAGAGCATAGTGCATCTGTGCACAGAGTGATCTGCGCACTGTCCTGGCAGCCTCATCCCAGCAGGACACAGAAGTATGTGAGTCTCAGAGTCAGTGAAGCAAGTGCTGTTACAGGAATTCAGGAAGAAAATTAGTCCTCCTTATCATTCCCGCACCTTGCAGGTCTAACACAATGGGCTTTTGGATGCTATCTCCCAATTCATATGAAAGAGCTTCTAAGAAAATGTAGTTTTCTGCACTGTGCATCAACCAGAAGCTAAAGGAAAGGAAACGACTGGCTCAGCTTGGTATTCTTCAGGCCCAAATGAAAATCAAGACTTTAAAAAGTGCCAGTATAATGACTATACATTCAAAGATAATTTTTTTTAAAATTAAAATCACACCATATCACATATATTTCCTAGCACCAAGGAGGAATCTTCTACCATGATACAGAAATCACTGAGGAGGGTGATAGGCTTTATTTAACTCTCAGAATGGAGAACAGAATGCATGACATTTTAATATCCTTTATGGTCCTATGTATTTAATTTAATATAGCTAAAATCAATATTCTGATAATGAAACTATAGGCTTTATTCAACTCTCTAGAAATAATAGCAAGAAATACATTAAGTTGTCTCTTCTAGGGGATCCTGTTGAAAACAGGAAGGCTTAGCAAGTACTATGGATGCTTATCAAATTTGGTAATGAGAAAGTAAGGATTCTTAGCCATGATAGGCACATATCACATTAATACAATATTTCCTTTAAAATGAGGGCTTTTTCACTATAAGTGCCAAAATCTTTGATATTTTTTAAATGATTTTTGGTTCTGGGATGGAACCTATGCCTTGAAGTATACCAAGCTCTCTCTCAACTACTGTATTAAGTTGCTATCTTTTCTATATGATTCTTTAGAATAATATGCATGCCATATTTATTCTGATATCTCCTGAGTATATATTATGAAATGAATATTTTATTTGTTTCAAGTAAAACACTTTAAAAAACATCATATTATTTGGATTAGCATAGTATTTGTATTATTACATTTGTAATAGTTCTCAAGAGATGGTAAAAACATCCATGAAATTAATTTTAGTATGTACTAATTTTCACACATGTCAAAATAAGTTATATCAGGGAAAATAATGCATATTTCTTACCTGATTATAATTTCCAAGCTCATATACCATCTTCAGTGAATACTAATTGCTACTAACTGGCATTTGATTGAAGCAGTAAAAAAGGTGTTTCCTTTCCGCTTTCACTAATTGATTCAAGTTGAATCATGGCCAAGTCTTATAACCTAGATGTCCAATAATAAGGAAATGATTCATTGAACCTGAGTACTTCCATATGACAGAATAATGTGAAGCCATTAAAATTGCATTTTAGGAGATTCTTTGGTTAAACTGGAAACCACTTATAATAAATTTACAGTCAGCACACAGAGAATGAAATCCAGGTTCATCATCCTAGACTCTAGTCTGAAATTTACATAAATTATGAATCTTATTTTAAATTCCTTGTGGTTATGTTTTATGTTTGGATGACCCCCCAACCCTCATTCAGTCATGGAGGCAGTTGAATCTAGCATTTGTGATTGATTTGATGTCTAGCACTGAGTTTGGCAGTGTGAGTGCTGTACCCACCCAGGGGTGGTAGACAACATACAATAATAAGGGAGGGAAGGAGACATGCTTTGCCCTTTTTCATCCTTTTCATCTTGTTATTTGTGACCTCCATGAACATGGCCTTTATAATCCATCAACTATTTGTTGACCTTCATAGAAAATAATTGTTACATAAATTATTTACATTACTATAATTAACATTATTTTTTGTGTAATTTTCACTCATAAAATAAAGAAGAATCAAAGACATAAAAAACTCTCCTAAAAATCAAGCTAAATCCTGTTTTGGTGCTCATATCTTCCCTCATTGCTACCCAAAATCTCTACTAACTTTACTGTTCCTGCTTTGTGTTAGTTTCCTGTTATAACTATAACAAATTATATGAAATTAATGAATTTAAAAATTGCAAATTTACTAACTTCCCCTTCCAGAAATAAGGACTATCAAATAGGTATTACATGATAAAATCAAAATGTTATCAGAGCTATAATCCTTTTTGGGTCCTTAGAGAAGAATCTGTCTCTTTGAAGCTTTTATAGGTTTCCTGCATTCTTTTGTTTGAGGCCCCATCACTCTGATTTCTACTTTAACACTCACATCTCTTTTTCTGACTCTGACTCTCCTCGTGATTACATTGAGCACCACTGAAAATTCTATGATAATTTTCCCATCTTAAGAGCCTTAATCATGTGCAAAATCACTTTCTTATATGTAAGGTGTTGTATTAACAGGAATTTGGGATTGAGATGCAAGCAAGTCACTTGGAGTGAAGGGAGCATACATTTGGTCTACTGTATACCTGTATTGTCAGTGTAGATCAATTCTACTTAGTCTTCATTTCTTTTAATTGACTTTTATATCACAATTTTTCCATCTGTGAAAGGAAATACAGGTACTAAATGATTAGAAGAGCCTGGCACACCGCATAAACTTCAAAATAATTATTATTGTGGTAAGTAATATAATTTTATATCCACCTTCATGAGGTTAGAAATTCTATTATCTACTTGGAATATCATGGAAAGTGGTGGAACTTCTGAGGTGATTTGTGAGAGTAATTATTAATATATAATATATTAGTAATTGATTCTAAGAACACATATGCTCAACTTATGAACTGTGTAGACTTTAATTCCCTTGAAGAATAATCAACATTTTAACCACTGTAGAAGAAAGTTATGAAGAAACAATTGATAATGCCACCTTTTTTTCTCAACTGTGATGAGGAGAAACTGTTTACGTTTGTGTATTTTCACTCTCCTGCCTTCCTTCAAGTGCAAGAAAGATCAGGTTTGAATAGTGTTAATGATCTCCATTCTCACTCACCTCTAGTGAGGGTCTCTTTTGTGTCACCTATGCCTTTAGGCTTTTGTGATGCAATATCAAGCCAACACATAGAAACACACACACAAGTAGACATGAAATATAATCTATTTGGGGTGAGTGGAGATAAATATGCACATAAATTATTGAATATTACTGGAAGGGGCTTTATCTACTCAAGAGATAAGAGAAAGAACAGTATCTTAACAAAAAGGAAATAGGAGTTTAGACTATTGTGACAAGGGACTGGGGGTTTAGCTCAGCGGCATAAGTGCCTGCCTTGCAAGCATGTGGTTGTGAGTTTGATCCCTGGTACAAAAAAAAAAAAAAAAAAAGATAGACTATTGTGAGGAGAGATTTTAAGGAAGATAGTTTTGATTATTAGTCATGATGGAAATAAAAAAGTTTTACAAATTTAAAGCATTTAAACTCTTTGTTTGTACTCCTTGACATTACTTCAGAGATGCCAGAAAGTAGTGATTTCTTTTCAACACTTTCTATTGCTAGATTCTGTTTTGTTCAATCTCAGTCCATGCTTGAGGTAGACACAATCCAGTAGATAGTATGCTGTATTCTTTTTAAGTCTTGAAAATATTTTCTATGTCAATCATACTCATCAAACCATTTAACATCCATCTGTCTTTTTCTCCAACAATATTTATAATTCCCTATCTCTCTTCTCCCTAAGGACAATTTGACTTTTCTTCTGTTCAAGTTCACTTTTTCCAACTGTCCTAATGACAATCATTCTTACCGTCAATCTATAAACATGTCTTCAAAACATACACTTACACTCATAATTTTTGAACACTGCCTTGCTTGCAAATTGCTGCCCTTATTTCTCTGTGCTACAAGCAAACTTTATTAAAGGGTCCACCAAACCACTCAGTTCTCTTTCTTCTCCAATTTGTAATGCACCTTTATGTTTCTTATTTAATACAGTGTAAAATGTACATCTAGTAACTGATTTCTATTTAATTTAATATTTTATGACAATACCGATCATGTATTTTGTCCTTTGCTATAGAATGCAATTTGTATTTTACTCTTTACATCACTGGTTATCCTTTCTGCTCTATTCACAGCTATTCCTGAATCGTGTAGTTCCAATTTGACTATCAAATCATTACACAGGAGAAGGCTGCAAATCAAACCTATGGACTTTACATGCTAATCATAACTATCCCATTGAGGTCCATACTCACTCATACTTTTGTAGCCACATATATAGAGTAGACACTCCGAAGTAAGTAAAATAAAAAGACCAAACTAAACTAATCTTTAAAATGTCTTGTGTTTATGTGTGCATTATGAATCCATTGGTGCTATATCCACACAAGTGTCCAAATTTGGCAAATTAAACATCAATGATATGCCTTCCTTCAACTTCATATTAGGAAGTCCCTGAGTCACTTTTATTCTGCTGATATTAAAGTTAAAATTCCTACACTCCCTAGCATAGATCTATCAATTCAGACTTCCCTTCTCAATTCTGTCAACTGTCTAAAGTCACTGAATGAAGGCTTCTTGTAAGATCTCTCATTCTATGAGTCACTTCTTATAGCAGTTTGAACATGGCATTCCCTGCTTTAGCACTTGTTCTAAGACTATGCCCAAAAACCTAGTAAGAAAGACCCTTAAAACATGAGCATTTCTGTGGACTCAGTGTTCCATTTGAGATTCATACACTGAGACCCGAAATCTTATGACGGTGATGCCTCGAAGTAAAGTGTCTGTATGGTAATTGGTTCTGCATGAGCAGCAGCACCCTGTGATGGCATTGATGGTGTTAGTGACATTGGTTCTTTAAAATAAAATAAAATAAAATAAAATAAAATAAAATAAAATAAAATATTAAAATAAATAGAACTCTGAGCTTTGTGAGGATTCAGTGGGAATGTGACTGACTGTTCATATGACAGGAAAGGGGTGTTTCCCAGAACTTGTCCATGTTGGCGTCCAGATCGCACATCTTCAGTCCAACTCTAAGAAATAAAGATTTGTTTAGATCACCCAGTCTTATGTCTTGTTAGAACCGTCTGAGTAGACTAATGAAATCGCAAACTTCTTTCATTCCTTTACTAATCCATCTCTTATTTTTTAACTCTGCTAATTTATTTTTAAAATATATACAGAGCTCAGAGGTGCTTTGGTTGGAATATCAAGAAGAAACTCTTAAACAAAAATTCAGCTTCAGGCAGTCTGCCATAGCGTCAAATGTTGGAAAAATGCTTTAATGACCCAAGCACTATAGCACAAACAGTAATAAGAGGCTGCTGTATCTATGGTCCTCCAGAGACATGTTCATAAAAGTTTAACAGTAAGGATGGTGGTATACAGAAAACCAACAATGGAAAATGCTATTTGGCATTTATAAAAGATCTGTTTCCATGTTTGACATTTCCATTTTTTCTCTCCCTTCACTCTTTCCCAATAAATAAGCATAATATCTCTTCACTCAAGGGCTTATAACTTGCTGAAGGGCTCTTCTATGAATGGCTAACCAAAATAATTTCTAATTCTAAATTTTTGCTCAGACTCATATAACCTAAAGTATATGTGTGCAGAGCAAGTAGAATAGTTGTGGCAAAATAGTCAATAAGAATGCATATCTTTTTAATATTCCCTATGGTAAATGGTATTTTTAAAGACAGTAACACAATGTGTCACATCTCATGTTCTTTTCTAGAACCTTTGGGTGCTCACATTGCAAAAAAAAAAAGCAAGGTATGTCATACATAATACAAATTCCCTATGTTGGATGTTATCATTATGTATATCTAAAATGTGCCATTGAAAAGAAAGACTAACTCAGGTACTGAAAAAAAATAAAGAAGGATATGTGACTCATCTGTATCCAAATGGTAGGAAAACAAATATAGGGAGCCTTTGATGCTGGCCCTAGAAGGCTGTCTCATTCATCTTGTTGGCGGAGGCATTCATTCATCTTTGCAATTCCAGGTTTCCATGCACGAAATCTTAGCTGTTGCAGCCGTCTTGTTGTAAGTATCTCAAGATACCCAAGATAGCCTGTAGCCAAAGGGGCAAGTTGTAAGCTTAGAGAGAGGAAAAAGATACATCGATTATGGGGCCAAGGAGAAAGGTAGGGAGGGAGGAAATGAGGAAAGGACACACACACACACACACAGACTCTTATCTGGCCAAAACTACATGAGACACCCTAAACTAGATTCCTCCAGATGACCTCAAATTCACTATCAAAAGTATGTGTGAGAGATTTAAAGAAGATTATAGATTAATACATGTTTTGCTGATTTTTTTTATATATTGTAACTGAAACACTGTCCAAGCTCACATTAGGATCATATGTCCACTTCCCTTTATCATATTCAGAATAAATTTTGTTTTGTCTATGTCAATTTAAATTAACTAATTATACATCAAGTTTAAGAGCAAGCACACTTGAAAAGTGATTTAGTTGTCAATAAGATATGAATTAATATTTCTTGGGGGTTTCTGAAAAAAAGAATTGCATGTGCAATAAAAATGCAATTTCTTTAACTATATATTTCCTTAGAAATATTGCTAATGTATAAAAGAGACACTATAGGTTTCAGAGAAAAAGGTAAATACCAGTGTGAGATCCCTGACAATTTTGATCATCTTAATAAATTTAATTAGCTAGTATGGAATTGCACTACCATTTTCAGATAAAAGGACATATTCTGGTTTATTTAGGAAATTTGACTTCATTCTTCTCTCATTTTCTGTTTAGATCATAACTTTAAAAACATTGCAGTGTAAATTCATATGGTAATAAGGGATTACAGTGTATCATTTGTATTACAATTTAAGAGTAACAATGTTAAGAATAAGCAGAGGAAGGAAAACCATAACAATATGGAAAAAAATTGAAAATCAGTGAAGATAATAGGTATAGAAATTTACAAGCCTGAAAATTAGACATATAATAAATCACTGCTGTAATATCTGAAGATAAGAAATGTGTTTTTTTAATTAAGAAAATCATTGGAAATTATCCTAGTAATTATTCTTTAAGGACATGGCTTTTCAGAGGTTTTAGGTCATAATAAATACCAACATCAAACAGAGATACAATAAATACATTGAAAAAAATCTAACTCAAGACATTCGCTTCATGGTCAGTCTGGGTCCACTCTGAAGAGAAATAAAGTACCTATTAGTACTGATTACATAAGTAGGCAATAGTAACTAAATTAAACCTGTGGCTATTTTGAGTTAGATATTATTCTAAGGATTGGGCACTTAGAAACTTTAGCATGTGAATTAATTCCTTCTGAAATTTCAGAGAAAAACAGAGAGTCTGAAGAGTTTGCTTATGGTATAATTCTGAGTTTTAAACTTGGGATATTACTTTCATTAAAACTATGTTTCAAACTTTATATCTGAAAAAAAGCAAGGTATGTTATAGATAATACAAATTCCCTATGATGGATGTTATCATTATATATATATCTAAAATGTGCCTTTAAAAAGAAAGACTAACCCAAGTACTGAAAAATGTAAAGAATCTTGATTTATGTGATGAATTTGCAAGAAATGGTCTTGCTATTCTACATAAGGCTCAGAAGCTACCAGTGGAAGAAATTAATACTGGGGTTGTAAATGTCATGGTTGAAACATGTAAAGAGCTGAGACTCCCCTGCAGAGAAGATAAATTAGTGATGACATGTCAGGAGAATTTTCAAAAAACCATTGTAACTTATATGCCTTACCTAAAAGAATGAGTATGTTGTAACAGGAATTTTGATATTGACACTTCTGAATACAGTTAGTAAACAACCTATGCCAGATCATTTATTGGCATAAGAAACATTTTGGAGAAGTTTCTTGCTCCCTTAAGCCCCAGAGGGCAGGCAGCTGTTACTAAATGTAGCTCCTGCTGGTCCCAACCACAGTAAGCTGAAGTGTGGTTAATGTGTGATTTAAACTATTCTGAAAAACAGACAATATTGTCCGTAACAGTATCCTTAAATACCTCAAAATTCAATTTGTATGGGAGGCATTAAAAAGAGGGATAATTCGTGTGAATATATTGCTTAACTTTAGAAATCGGAGCTACAAAAAGTCTTAAAGAAAGTGAATCTACTGAAAGAACAGAAAATAAGCACTGTCAGGAAAGATACAATTTGGTAGAAAGCATGAAAAGTCAAAAAGAACTACAGAAAAGGAGACAAATCTGTAAATCTTAGAAAAATTAACCCTAGAAACAAAAAGTTTAAACATGCTAGAAAGAGATGAAAGTTACAGTAACAGAAAAATATATTTTTTTACATTAAAAGAGAGTATTTCTTCCTCACATATTCACTCAAAAACAAGTTCACATAGGACATCTGTGCAATGATGCCAGCAAAAATCAGCCAGGTCTTATCAAATCCCAGGAAAAAATGCAAAATAACTCAATTCTGAGCACTTTATCTTGTCCAGATTGTTTTGAAATAAATGTTTTTCTTTCTTACATTTAAAGAGAAAGAAACCTAGAATGAGAAGTTGATCTTTAATCGTAAAATGTAATTTTTCATTCAACATTACATAATTAGGACAATCATAGTTTTAGGAATTTCCAGTAACAAAGAATTTTCTGTTAAATGACCTCAGGTCTTGGCATAGGAATGAATCCCTTTAGTTTGGACAGTACAAATTCCCTACTGAGCATTTCCATGAAATGTGATTATTACTGAAGAGGAATATTCTCATCTTTATGGCCAGAGAGAATCAGGTAGGGTAACTCCTGCCAGAAAACTGTATCACAGCATGCAAACAGATGAGGTGTAGACAACTTGGTTATTCTGACACTGCTTTAGGTTTAAGAATTTCATGGGATTTTCTTCTGTGTTTAGATGTTTGGAATCATCTAGCAAATTCAAGGAAGTCTTAATGATGGTAGAAGTAGTCTTCTCAGTTTTTTCTTGGGTCATGTAAAGAAGGAATACATGTCTTTTGCTTTTTGAGATTATGAAATAGTTTGATTATCACTGAAGTTATTTGTTAAATAATGTATTGGGCAATAAGAAGCAAAAAAAGAGCACACTTAAGAAATTAGAAGGTTGAGCTACCTAAAAGAAGCTTGAAATTGACATCAAATCCAAAGTTACATGAATAAGGCTTCAATTCAGCCTTCTCTTTAGATGAAAATATGAACCAATGAAAATATAGTTGATTACTAAAGTACTTCACTGCCAGTCTCTTTAAGATTAAAGAGAAAGGCTGAGAAAGGAACATCAATCCTCACACACAGGATTGAAAGGACAAGTGCCTAAGGGAATACCATGGACAAGAATTAGATTGCAGTATCACTGCAATGTAAAAAGACCATTTTTACTTTAGTTGTGGAAATAAGTTTTCATTTTGCAAGGTGCTTTACAAAGTTGCATCTTAAACAATTTAGGATCATGAATCACTTTCCTAAATAGTACTGACTTAGTAACAAATTCAATTAGTTTCCCTTTATTTGCCCATCTTAAGTGTTAGCTTTGAGCAGTGAAATCTGAGACTTCTCTTTCCCTGGCATTTGACTACTTTCCCCTTCTAGGTATCTTCCTGAAAGAGTTAAAAGCATTGTACTGAAATGGTGTGTATTTACAACAACACCATTCTTAGTAGCTAAATCTTGGAAGCAGTCTATGTGTCCATCAGCAGATGAATGGATAAAGAAAATGTGGTGTTTACACAACAAAATATTATTACTCTGCCATAAAGAAACATGAACTTGAGTCATTTGTAGGAAAATGGATGCACCTCGAAACCTTACTGGTAAGCGGAATAAGTCACGCAATCTTAAATATCACATAGATTCTTTTAAATGAGAAACTTAAAAGAACAAAACAAAAGATAGACAATAGGGAAAAAGATAGGTAATAGGAAGTAGGGAGATAGATCTTTCTCAAGTGGGAAGAAGATCCGGAGATGGAGAGAGGAGAGAGAAGAGAAAGAAGGGATAAAAAAGGAATTAAGTTGTGTATGTACATATACCAACTTCACACAATGAATGCAAATATGTCCTGAACATCAGTTGTAATAAAAATAATAAAGATTTTATCACTTTTCAGAAATATGGTACTGGATACATCAGTAGTTTAAACTTCTTCATTTGGAAAAGTAGAAATAATAGTTTGTTAGGATGTAAAATTTATAAACTACAAATATTGTATAAATGATAGTTTTATAATTACATCTAGCATTTTGTTTGGCTTCAGTGTCAGAAAAACTAGAGCATATTTATTTCATACATATTTTTGATACAAAAATCAAAATCCTCTTCAAGTAGGTTCCAAACAAAAGCCCAAGTCAAACTGACCTCTCATATCAGTTAGCAATTAAGTTCATACACCTGTCTCTCTGATTTCTGATATTATGCATTCAACATTATAGTATAAAAAAATTCCATGTGCTGCCCCTGTTCCTCTCTCCTTCCTCACTAATTACTGGCCCTGATTTTTTGCTGACTTCTAAATTTTACTCTTGCTTTACCCTGTAGCTGGAATACAGAGGATATATCCTTCACAGCTTGGCTTCTTTCCATTAGTAATTAAGAAATCTAAACTGCTAGTAATTAAGAAACTTAAACATTTAAGTTTCTTCTATGTGTTTCTGTGGCTCAACAGTGCTTTTCTTACACTGAATTATGTTTCATTTTGTGGATATTTACTGCAGTTTACTTATACCTTTGCCTCCATTGCTTCTAAACTTTGTTAATTATAATTAAGTGTACTATAAAAAGTATACATAGGTTATATTTGGTTGAATATTTAAGAGTGAAATTGGTGGAAGATTGTATGATAAGGTAAGCTTATCTTTGTAAGAAACTACAAACTGTCTTCCAAAGTAGCTTCACTATTATGCATTCTCACAATCAACAAAGGCTAATTCTTATCGATCATAACTCCATTGGCACTAGGTACTGTCAGTATTTTAGGTATTTGCTATTCTAATAGGTCTAGACCAGAATCTTGTTATTTTTGTATGTAATTCCCTCAGGCATACTGTTGGATTCCTTTTATACTTATTCACTACTAGATATATTTTTTGGTGAGGAGCCTGTATAAATATTTTGCTCATTATTAGTTTTTTAAATATTTTTTGTGTTAAAAGTATCTTTACATACAAGTGCTTTGTTAAATGCATACTTTGTAAATATTTTCTAAGAATTTTTGATTTAGTTTTCACTTTTTAAAGGTATCATTTACAGAGTTAAAGTTATAAAGTTATATAAATAGTGATTTTTGTGTTATTTTTTACTTTTGAGTCAATAATACAAGTAAATAGCATTAATGATAACATCACTAAAAAGCAATTACTGGCTGACCTTTTATGTAGTCAGACTTTCTAGTTATTAGGTTTCCTCATTTAAGTAACTATGTACCATCAAGAAATGATTTTATGTGTCAATTAAGGTATACCATTAATGGACCTTTTAATATATGAATAGTTCATTTTTCAAGTAACAAAAATATCTACCTAAGATATTCTATAGAAATTTTAGGTTTTAAAGATTTCCTCTTTGTTTCAACACTGAAAAGATTTTGGTGTTATTTTACAAGAAAAAACCTGAAAAACTAGAATCTATCACTATTTTTGAACACATCAGAGAACTGTAGTTGCTGGGTAGCGTACTTGCTACTGCAGTGAATCTGGCCTGCCCACCACTTGAAATCGGGTACTAGGGAGAGCAGAGATGGCAGGAAAAAAACAGATTCATTCAAGACCTAACATCACGGAACATAGAAGGGCTTAAATTCACAGTTCCAGTTCAGGGGGTGCATAGAACTTTCATAGGGAGGGGAAGAAGGAATGTATCAGAAACGTTACACGCTGAGCAGTATCTTTATCATCCGGGGCGTGAGTCTCTTTCTTCTTCCTGTTCTGAACTTTGACCTCCTTGGGTAAATTGCCATAACTCTTTTAGTCATCTATGTATTTTTTGGGGGGTGGAATGCCAGCAATAGAACTCACGGCTTCGCGCTTGCCCGGCAGGTGTTGTGCTGCCGAGCTATATCCCCAGCCTGCCATAGATCTTTACAGACAGACATGTAACCTCAATGCATGACAAATTTCACTTCAGTTTACATGCTTTGTTTAGTTAACACACAGAGCTAAAGACAAAAGTAGAAATGTTACCTAGGTACCAGCTCTGTGTTCTATAATTCTAAAAGAAGAATATTTAGCAATTAACATCTTAACAATTTAGGGGGACTTCTATTTAAAATTTAGAATGATGGGTGAGAGGGAGAGAATATAAAAATATTAGGAAGTGGAAAATTATGTAAGGGAAAAGAAACAGCTCTGCCAAAGGTAACTGGAAAAGAGCATCTCTGGTGCATACTCTCCCTAAATATGTAGAAACAGATGTAATTTTGAGATTTGCTCATCTGGATGATGAATTGTTTAGGCCAAAAAATCTTTCCTGCAACTGTTATAACATCCCTGACTTTCAACAAAATGCTACAAGTCATACCAAGAGAAATGGAAATAATAATAAAATTTTTATAAATGTTTCTTTAAATATATCAATTTAGTTATTAATCTCCAGCCAAGAGAAAAAAAGAAGAAAATTTATAAGCTATCAATACCAGGAATGAAAAAGGTATGATCATTATTGATCCTATAGTCTTTTTTTTATTTTAAAGTGAATAAAGCCAAGCAAAATAAAGCAGAATACAAAATAAATCAGTGTAAGTGACACAGGACTTTGAAACAATAGCTCTAATATGATTAAGGAAAGGATTAATGATTAATTTCATAGAAAAGGGCACCAACATTGAAAAAGCAAGAGAATTTCAAAAATTACCTCAAAGCTCCTACATGACCCTAAAAGAACCAACTTAATATCACTTGTCTTGGGGGAGGATAGAGGCACAGTCTTATAGCATGAAAAATATATTCACTAAAATTGTAGAAAATTTTCCAAATAAGTTGGATATCCAGGTATATGAGACATTCATAACCACAAATAGAAGAAATGACTAGAAAATAACCCTTTATGATACTATATAGTCAACAATCCATGAAATTCAGGGCAAAGTGCAAATACTAAAAGCTCTTAGATGTCATGTGAAATAATTTAAAAGAATAATAAGCTCATTAGAACAACAGCAAATTTCTTAGCACAAAACTTAAGTATGTGGACAGCTTGAACTTATGTTTCTCACATTTGAAAAGAATATATTTACCAATCTAGATTACTATATCCTGCAAAATTATCCTTTAAAATTTATGGAAAAATGATGGCTTTTCATACTAAAGAAAAGCTAAAGAAATTCATGACTACCAAACAAGCATTACAGAAAATAAGACCAGGTCCGCATCACCCAAGGAGATGATTCTATTCATTGACTCATGTGGAGTTCATGAGGGGATGCAAAATTTTGCTGAATGCTCCTGTTTATGAATCAGCTTGCAAACAGAGGTGTCATGTGTTGAGGTATTACTGTACAAATCTGAAAGGAGTCAAATTATATCTATTTGAAGATATAATCTAGTATACAGAATACCCAAAACCTTAACCTGAACTTCTCAAGTTGATAAGCAAATTCAGGATATAAAATCAGTACACAAAAAATCAGTAGTGTTCCTGTACTCAAAAATGAACACACTGAGAAAGAAGTTAGGAAAGCAATATCATTCAGGGGATCTCCAAAGTATTAAATATCTAAAAATCAACCTAACCAAAGAGATTATATTACATGTAATAAAGTCTTTAGATTTGTGAAGAGTCTGAAGAGAATGTTAAAAATGGAAAAACATCCTCCAAAGGCAGAATTAATATCATTAAGTTGGTCAAAAGTAATATATATATATATATATATATATTATATACCAACAGAATTTGGTATATAATATATATATTATATAAAATACCAACATTAATTTTCTCAGAACCAGAAATAATAATCTTAAAAGTTATACTGAACCAAAAGAGATACAGAATAGACAAAACAATTCTGAGCAAAAAGAGCAAAGTGGGACACATCATAATTATGGGTTTCAAACTGTACTACAAAGCTGTAATAACAAAAACAGCATAGTACATAGTGTATAGTAAAATAGACATATAGACAAATGGAATAGAAAAGAAAACAGAACCAACCCTGGCACCTTCAGTCATCTGAGTCTTGATAAAGGGGCCAAAAATACATGCTGGAAAAAAAATCCAAAGAAGAAGAATGAATCTAGATTCATATTTCTCACCCTGTATTAAAATCAAATAAAATGGATCAAATATCTAGATATAAAATCTAAAGCTTCTTAACTGCTAAAAGATAACCTAAGAGGAATATTTGAAGCCATAGACCCAGGCAAGGACTCTCTGAACAGAAAAATTTCAGCAGCATGAGAAGTAATTTTAGGGATCAACAAATGGGGTTGTATTAAATTAAAAACTTGTGCACAGCAAAAACCAAAAACAAAACAATCAATATGGCAAAGAGACAACCTGCTGAATGGGAATTTTTTGCCTGCTGCTCTTCTGATAGAGCATATTTTTCAATATTTTTGGCACCAGTGACTGGTTTTGCAGAAGACAGGTTTTCCATGGACTGGTGGTGGTATGTTGCTGGATATTCATCTGCATTACATTTGCTGTGATATTTTGTTTCTGCTATTATAACACTGAAATATAGTACAATAAAATAGTTATACATTTCAGAATAATGCAGAATCAGTAGGAACCATGAACTTGTTTCCCTGCAACTAGACATGCCTATCTTGCTGTGATAGGAGACAGTGACACTTAAAGTGTGATGTCTATGGTCTATTCCATGATCTTGTTTGGTTCCTGTCACTGCAGAAAGTCCTGCTTCACAAAGATAGGATATTGAAAGGGAAGCAGGCTTTTCAGTGCTTTGCTATTTCCAGTGTTAGGATTTTCCACCTTGGCTTTATTGCAGCAGGCATATATAATTTTGAGGCCACCATTATTTGCAATTTCAAGCATTTAATCTTAGGCTGGACCAAATTGATTGCCCTGGCTTATTCACAAATGAGTCACACAGTTATTGCTTCCCAATGCTGAGACCTTTTATGATAGGAAAATAATGCTCAAACTGCTATGAGTGCTGAAATAGGTGATCTTGCACCTGTTGTAAGAGATGGCTTTGACTCAGCTTCTCTGAAAATCTCCATAATGTTTGAATTATGTCAAAAACCCCAGGTTTCACTTGTCACTCCCGAATTTCCAGTTTGACTTTGAATGCAGGCACCTTATCTACCAGCTTCCAGAACTTTATCTGTCACAGTTGCTCTTTGCTCTCTTGAAGTGATATTATTCACCTCTTTTCTCTTTTTTTCACCCATTTTCAACTAATTACCATGATGACATAGTTGTAAAAATTTTGAACATGATATTAATAAATCAAAATCAAAATTTCAGGTGAAAGATACAATACGAGACCTACAGAATTTCAAGAATGACTTAATGTTTTAAAATATTAGTTACTGTGCATGGTAGCTCATGCGTGTAATCTCAGCACTCTGGTGGGAGGACCCCAAGTTCTAACCTATTTAGGTAATAAGCCAATTTAGGTAAATATTGTCTCAAAAACTTTTTTTGAAAAGATATGTACTCACTATGAAAACCATGGATTCAGTATCCCATATCAAAGAGAGAGACAGAGAGACAGAGAGACAGAGAGACAGAGACAGTGACAGAGAGACATAGAGACACAGAGGCAAATAGAGACAGACAGAGAAAGACAGAAAGAGACAGAGACAGGCAGAGAGAGAAGGGGACTGTCAATATTTACAACAATGACAAAAAAACCCTAGAAAATGCTTGTTATTTTAAAATATCAAACAGGTTTTTAAAACTCTTGCTGAATTTAGCATCCATCCATATTTTAAAAGTAATTGTTAACAGCAATAAAAAGACTCCTCTTTAACTAATAATGAAATTGACAGGCCATCTTCAGAAACTTAGAGTACTCATCCTATTTTGAGGTAAAAATTACAAGTTTCTCTTCTCTTCTGTCATTTCCCTATCCCACTTCCCCAAAGTGCACAATGAAAAAGATAATCTTGCTCATTATCATCACTCTTTGCCATACTAGGCGTTAGCTACTACCACATAAGAAAAAAGAGTAACAGTTATGTGTTTTGGGAAGAAGAAAATGCATTTTTAGTATTTTTAAGTGATTATAGTATACACAGAAAAAATTTAAAAATATTCATTGCAGTGAATAAATTTAGCATAGTTACTTTATGTGATCTTGACACAGAAAGGTCCATTGTGTTGAAAATCTTTAATAAATTATACAGCTAACAATAGAATGATATAATAGGACATACTCAGGTATATACTAACAATATATACAAATCTCTTATGACAAAGCAACAAATATTGATAAATATTGAAGACTATAAATAAATGGTGCATTATCCTGAGTTTTGTGGATTAAAGTAAGAATTAGAAAGATTCCTGTAATATTTAGAGTGTGTGTTTCTTTGTGTGTGTCTATGTGTGTTTTCCAATGTGCCTACTTGTGCTGTAGTAAGAAAAGTGCGAAGGACATATTCAAAGGCACCAGCATATCAGTTTTTGGATTCCCTGCTGGTGGTTATCTGTCATGAGACCTCCTGAATTCAGACCAGGATCTGAAGTCCAGATAAACAGTGCTGTTCAGTAACCTGGGACTATCACCCATCTTGTTGCATTGTAAACACAGAGTGATGCAGTTCAAGATTAACAGTGCTGGACTGCGTTCTCATATTTGAAAAACAATATCAACTTTATAGCATTGTAAGTGTAGACATTTTATCACCTTGATTTTGTATCAGCAGGGGAGAAGATGGTTTGGCAGAAGACTAGAGTCTGATTTCAGTATTTTCTAAATAGTGGTGATGTTTACCCTTCCCAGCAAATGAGCCTTTCCTCTGTTTAATAAAAGCAATCTACAGTATATTTATCTCTCAGTTCCTTCATAGAAAAGACTTCCCTAGAGGGAGGATGAATTATTTTCACACTACCACAGTGAGAGTTAATGACATTTTTAATAATGAACACTACCCTATTTAATAATAAAGTCTTACTACTTACAAGATTTCTGGTTTACATCTACAAAAATGCTCTAAAACAAAGAAGAAAATCATGATTTAGAATTATTCTACTACTATTTCTGAAAGTATTCATGATAGGAAAGGTTAGGGACTGCTGCTGGCACTCTAGTAGCAGAAAGTTAATGATTTTCTTGTCTTTTAGTAGAGTTAGACTGTGGTTCTTGTGCAAAAACACACCTCAAGGCAGTGCTTTAAGAGCTTAGCTCATTTATCTCTCATCAGTTAGGTAAATGAGATGCAAAAGAGGTGCCTAGTTTCTAAATAACTTTAATACACTGCTAAAAGCTTTACAGGGTACTAAAATGTTTTCTCGTGTTAACGAAATTTCATTCATATAATATGTTTCATTTTTAAAGCCTCCAGGCAGGGTGCCTATTTCACACTCAGTGTGCTGAGTTACTTGTTTGTATAGGAATAATTTCAAACTATATACACTACAGTTATGCAAAGTATTAACAGCAAGGTTAGCTGAATAAAAAGTATCCTCAAACTTAATAAATCTGAAATTGTTTGAAAATCAAAATTTAAAAACATTATACACTAAAATATGCTCATTTTCTCCAAAAAGATGAATATCTGCCCAGAATAAGTTTTGAAATGTTCAATCAAGTAAAGTTTTACAAAAGTCACTATAAAATGCAATGCCTATTAAGGGTCACAGCCCAGACATTCAAAATGCTATTCTACATTTCTTCCTCACAAATCACTGTCAAAGTAATGATAATTGAAGGGAACAAAATAAGTTCTTTCACTGTCTTTTATTGTACTGCTTGTCCTCAATTGTTTATTTTTTTTCTAGAGTTCTAATGGAAAAAAGTCTCTGACAGAGTGGAATTGTTTTCTATGTTCCACACCCACACATTTTGCAATAAAGGAAATATTTAAGAAAATAATTTTGGGGGTAGGTAAATATGACTGTAAGTGGTTGAGCTATAATTTCAGAAAAAATAAGGTACATCTTCAAATCTCAGACTTAGCATTGTATGGAAGTTTTTATAGTTAGTTTTATGTGTCAATGGACCACAGAAAGCTCAGGTGATTCTGTTGATTTTGTTTCTCTGGAGAATTTATATTGGGACAGAGGGAAAAAGAATTTGGATTGCTGTTGATGTTGAGCACATTCTGTCTTGAAGGATGCTAAAACTTCTCAGTGATAAACTCTGCATGTTCTCCTCATAATATTTTATTACTTTAACAAGAATATTAATTGGATGATATTTATATTAAATATTTTAAATGTCATGTAGAATATTTGCATATTATGAATCTAAGAATATATTAGGCATTAAATAAAATTAAATGTAATTTTGTCTTCATAATGGTTCTTTAAAAAATGTGCAGTAACATTGATTCAGTTAAAAGTGGAACTGACTCATGATCGCTGCTCACAGGATTTTGACCCTTCCATCTTTGAATGAATTATAAATTACTTCAGAACTATTCCTCAGTCTCTTGACTTATTTTATTTTACACATTTCCTCATAGGGCATAGTTATAACTAATTAGTTTTATCAAGTCAAACTTTCGACTCTAAATCTACATGAACTGTATTGTTGATTTCCAAATGGGGATCTGATATTCTAGAAATGCTTATCTGGATTATTGAGTTCCCAACTCAGTCATCCTGTTTCCTCATGGGATTCTGAAATTGGTTTACAATTTACGATCTTGGTAATTATAGCTAGTACTTCCCGAATCACATGACTTTTCCTATCCTTTCCTGAAAATCTGCTCAGGAGTAAGAACTTCACAGACCTGACCTGAAACACAGACTACAGAGTTAATGTGAGCCTGTATCAGGAAAATCTGAGGTGAAAAACTAATGGCAGACAGATAACTATGTGCCCGTGGGACAAGCAGGAATTTCAAAGTGGCAAAACCAAAGGAAGTGCATAAGATAAAAGCAAAACAGGGCTTAGTTAGTTAGATACAGCTACAAAGGACTTCTAACGACATTCACTGAGATTGATCAAGGCTGCGAATGATGCTGATTCTTTGAGAGATTTCCTGACAAAGGAAGCCACTTATAAAATGCTTAGCTTCTTATTCAAGGGCAGTAGAAAAGAATTAATATATGAATTCAAAATTAGTCTACAAAACACTGGCCTTGTTAAGATAGCTATCAAATTCTAGTTGTATGTTAATTCAAACTAATTGGATGCACTGTTCTTCTCAAACAGTGATAGATAAAATAATGAACATAATTAAAATCATGGGGCAAATTATAATCAAAATTATACAAGTGTCTATAATACCTTATGTAATTTTACATATTCAAACATTGAATAAAAATGTAAAAGAGTTCAAGTATCCAAATTCTGTGACACTAGATCCTAATGAGAAATAGAATGATACTATATACTAAGTATAGAAGGTAATTAATTTAGGAACTAAAACATTGTTTTACCTAAAACTAATACTTGTGACTCATTAATAAAATCCATCATTGTGTTTAAGAATGTTAAGGTGCTATAACTACACTTTAACTTACATTTATTCACATATTACAATAAGGTAAAAAATTAAATACATAGTAATTTTTAAAAAAATATAGATGACAAATTTATTACAGTTGCACTACTATTACAGTTTTGGAATTTCAGAGTAGAAAAATATCCATGTGTAACACTTAAGTTTATTTCAATGTTTTAAAGTCCTGCAAGCTTCATTATGTAGCTATTAAAAAGCAGTTTTTTGTTCATATTACTTTGACTACATCACCTTAGGCCTTCCAAGGGTGTTATCCTGCCAAGCAACAAATTAAGCATTTATTCGCAGGTCCCTAAGGCGTTGTTACAGGATAATCGGTCATATACAGGTTCTTGCCATTCGTTCAGTTATTACCTGTCTCTTACAAGCTTTATAGAATCATGGGTTTTTAATAAGTCTTATACTCGGCAGTGATCCAGGGTTGGTACTGCTCATACAGTTTGCTTCTTTTTAGGTTTATACAGAACATTCTACACAAAATGTCAAGTTCTCCTTGCTACAGGCCTATAAAATGTCATGAAAGATACATTAAATTTTAATCCTGAATGTAAATTTTTAATCATAGTGACTCTGTCTTCTCTTTGACTCAATCTTTTTTTTTTATCATTTTACAATATGAAGTGTCAGAAGGATTGTGTAAGGGTATAGTTAAACCTATATTGAAGTCTGAACACAATGTTGGCAATAGGTTGATTCTCAGAAGCTTCTTTAGGTTATCTCCAATAGTGTACCAGTAGAGGTGATGTTCAAAATGGAACTCTATTTCCCACTACCATAGGCCACACCAATCACATAGACATGTGTGTGGGAATTACTGTGGGAAATACACTATGTCCTTGTACCAAAATAGAAACCAAGGAACATTTCATATTGTATTATCATATTGCTTTCTCACTATTCTGAATAGTAATATCATTGATTTTGCTTTGAGACACAAGACAGTTATTATGCAACTAATTTTTGTATGATGGTGATCTCCTTACAAGATAGTCAAGTATATTTTCATACAGCTCTAAGAAAATGAGATAAAACTGTAGTCTACACTCTCATTTTCTAAAGCATTAACAATATTGTGTGACAAATAGTGTCATTGTATATAAATACTGTAATGCATAAAAATGATGTTTTAATGAATTCCTCTAAGCTTCTTGGAATATGAGAATAGCTATAATGTAAAAGGAAGCCAAGCATGGCTAGAATAATGGGCTTATCATTAAAATTCTCTGTGTTACAAGGGAATTCTGTTGCTGTGCTCTATATTTCAGAACATCACACACTACAATGTTGGTCATGTGAAGTTATGAATTATGCCCAAAAGTTGGCTTAGAAAGTGCTTTTCTTTTTCAACTAGAAAAGCAAGCATACTTGTATCACGTGCATCTAAATAGCTATGTGGTAATCATAAATGTCATTCATCAATTTTATTTAAGCCCTTCTTGTCCACTCGACATTGTAAGGACACACGGGCTGCGCTGTCTGAACATGTGAGTGGAAGTGATTTGTGTCACTTATGTGAAGAGACTTTGAGGTCAGCATTTGATTTAGTATATTATCTTTTTCTTGCCATAGTAACCATCAATATACCAGAAAATGGCTTCATTGTCAGCCTTGAGTGACTCTGCCCTAGCAAGTTGACAAAGTACTTATAATGTGAATGAAAGATTACCATTCATTGCTTACCTAGTTAGCAGTTTGTTTTGCATCTTAATCTAGTAACTTAACTGATGAATAAATGAGTGATACCATAAAGAGGAACAATTAAATCTGTGCCATTTGTTTAGAGTCCAACTGGCAAGCTGTAAAAGAGCGCCTATTGTATGTTAGAAAGCATGCCATGCGTGTTGTGTAGTGATGAAAAGTGGCAGTTGTTACCTTGATATATTTGGAGGCAGACCAGTGCCTAGTGGACTTGTGTCTTTAAAGAAGAGGTTTCAATTTGTAGTTTCAGGAACATTTGCCTGATGCTGTTGGTCATACTTGACAGTGTGTAGAAGAAAGCAAGAGATGAGAAAATACTTGAGAAATTTCTAAGAGGAAGTGAAAAGGAATACTGAAAATCCACAAAATTAGGTGTTAGCAGAATTCAAATATCAAATAATACACGAAAAGTGATATAAAATATTTAACATAATTTGTAATATTGAGATAATACCATTGAACATTGTTTTGCATGAATAGTGTTACAAATACCACATTTTAAAATAATGCAATATATAAACAGCAATAAAAATAATTTGGGTTTGAAACAGCCTTGCTTCACAGATCAAATTAATGCTATGGGCGCAACATTGTCAGTTAAATACTTTATTTATTTATTTATTTTAAATTTTTATTTACAGGGATAAAACAGAAAAAGGAGAGAAATATTACAGAATTAAAAAAAAACCATAAACAGTAAGAAATTACTAGCTGATAAATTACATATTGCTCTTTTAAAAATAGTTGTTCAAGTTACAAAATTAAAGCACACAAAATGGACACTAAAGCAGTGAGACTGCAAACAAATCTGTTCAACAATCAAACAAGAACTAAGAAATATGGGTAACAATCCTGCACACATAAATATGCATTCAGTTATATCTTTTATGGCACTTCCTATTTTCTCTTTTTTACAATAGCAATTATACATTTTTTAATTAAAGAGAGAAAAAAACAGGAAAATGGTAGAAATATTACAGAATTTCAAGAAAAGAAGATAAAACAGTAAGAAATCACTAGTTGATACATTACATATTGTTCTTTTAGAAATAGTTATTCAAGTTACAGAATTAAAACACACAAAGTGGACACTAAAGCAGTGAGAGTGCAAACAGATCTGTTCAACAATCCAACAAGAACTTAGAAATATGGTCATCAATCCTACACACCTAAACATACATGCAGCTATATCTTTTATAGTTCTTCCTATTTCCTCTTTTTTTACAATAGCAATTATACATTTTTAAGATTTTATTTAAAGAGAAGAAAAACAAAACAAAACAGAAAAAGGGTAGCAACAATACAGAATTCTAGAAGAAAGGAAGAAGAAGGATAATGAGAAAAAGCCTCACTAAGAAACCAGTAATTTATAAATTACATACTGTCATCCTGGATGCAGATGTTCAAGTCACAAAGTTAAAGGGTACATAGTAAATATTCAAACAGTCAGACTACAAAAAGTTTTGCTCAAAGATCCCACAAAGATTCAGCAATATGGTCATCTATTTTACACACTCAAACTTACATGCAGTTATATCCCTTAGAGTACTTTCTTTTCCTCTCTTTTTTACAATAGCAATTACACATTTTGGTTTTATTACATTTATAGTTCTTATTTACTTTTTACACTAGAGACACAATATGATATTTATAAATATGATTCTTATTTATTTCACTAATGAGAATAGTCTTAAGTTGTCTCCAGTTCCCTATAAAGGTCTCAAGATCATCATTTTTTATAGCTGAGTAATATTCTATTGTATAAAAATGCCACATCTTTTTCATCCACTCTGTAGTTGATGGGCATCTTGGCTGTTTCCAGGATTCAGCTATCGCAAATTGTGTAGCTATGAACATGGGTGCATATATATCACTGTTATATGAACTTCTCAGTTCTTTGGGGAAAATACCCAGGAGGGGGATAGCTGGATTGAATGGAACTTCCAATCCTAGTCTTCTGAGAATTCTCCATATGGATTTCCATAATGGTTGCACCAGTCTACATTCTCACCAACAATGGAGCAGTGTTCCTTTTTCCCCGCAGCCTCTTCAACATTTGTTATCAGTTGATTTCTTGATGGCAGCTATTCTTTCCAGGGTAAGGTGGAATCTCAATGCTGTTTTAATTTGCATTTCTCGAATGACCAGTGATGGTGAACATTTCTTCATGTATTTATTTGCCATTTGTGTATCTTTCTCTGAGAACTGTGTGTTCATCTCAGATGCCCATTTTTGGAGAGGGTCTTTGAATTTGGGGGGCTTGATGTTTATCAATTCTTTATATATTCTGGACACAAGTCCTTTATCTGAGGGATGCTAGTTGAAATTCTTTCCCACTCTGTTGGTTTTCTTTTCACTCTGTTGGTGATTTCCTTTGAAGTGCAGAAACTTTTCAATAATGTGAGATCCCATTTGTTGATTCTTTGAAGTGTTGTCTGTGCAGTTTGCACTTGGTTCGTGAATTCTCTGCCTACCCCTATGTCTCCAAGACTTCTACCTACCTTGCCTTCCAGTAGATTTAGTGTTTCTGTTTTAATATTTAGGTCTTTGATCCATTTAGACTTTAGTTTTGTGCATGGTGATATGCATGGATCTAGTTTCAGTTTTCGGCATGTAGAGAGCCAATTTTTCCTAAAGGGACTATCCTTCTTCCAGTGGACATATTTAGACCCTTTGTTAAATATCAGGTGGCTGAGTGTCTTTGTAGTTGTGTTTGCATCTTCTAATCTGTTCCATTGATCCTCAGGTGTATTTCATTGCCAGTACCAAGCTGATTTAATCACTGTGGCTTTATAGTACTGTTTCAAGTCAGGAATTGAGATACCTCCTTCCTTGCTTTTGTTGCTCAGAATTGCCTTTGCTATTCTAGGTTTCTTCTGTTTCCAAATGAATTTTAGGGGTGTTTTCTCTAGATCTGCGAGGTATGTCAATGGTATTTTGATTGGGATTGCGTTAAATCTGTATAACAGTTTTGGGAGTATAGCCATTTTCACAAGATTGGTTCTTCTTAACCAAGAGCAAAGAATGTCCTTCCATTTTCTAATATCCTCTTCAATCTCCTTTTTTCAGCATAGTATAATTATCAGCATATAGGTCTTTTACATTTTTAGTTAGGTTGATTCCTAAGTATTTCATTTTTTTAGATGTTATTGTAAAGGGTGATATTTCCATAATTTCTCTCTCAGTCAGTTTTTTGTTTGTGTACAGGAATGCTATTGATTTTTGAGCATTGACTTTATATCCAGCTACACTACTGAACTTGTTTATTACCTCTAGCAGTCTTTTAATGGAGTTTTTTGGGTCTTCTATATAGAGTATCATGTCATCTGCAAATAGTGATAATTTAACTTCTTCCCTTCCTATCTTTACTTCATTTATTTCTCTCTCTTGTCTGATTGCCCTGGCTAGTGTTTCCAGAACTATGTTGAAAAGGAGTGGTGATAGTGGACATCCTTGTCTTGTTCCTGATTTTAAAGTGAAAGCTTTCAGTTTTTGTCCATTTAGTATAATGTTGGCTGTTGGTTTGTCTTAGATGGCCTTTATAAGGTTGAGATAGACGCCTTGTATTCTGAGTTTCTGGAGGGTTTTTATCATGAACATGTGTTGGACTGTGTCAAAAGCTTTTTCTGCATCTATTGAGATGACCATGTGGTTTTTGTTTTTGGCTCTGTTGATGTGGTGTCATTTACTGATTTGTGTATGTTAAACCATCCCTGCATTCCTGGAATGAACCCCACTTGGTCGTGATGTATAATCTTCTTGATTATTTGCTGCATTCTTTTTGGCAGTATTTTGTTGAGAATCTTTGCATCAATGTTCATTAGTGAGATTGGCCTATATTTCTCTTTTTTGGTTGCATCTTTCTCTGGTTTTGGTATCAGGGTAATACTTTCCTCCAGGAATGATTTAGGGAGGATTGCTTTTTTTCTCAATTTCATTGAAGAGTTTAAGGAGTACTGGCATCAAATCTTCTCTAAATTTCTTGTAGAATTCAGCTGTGAATCCATCAGGACCTGGGCTTTTCTTTGTTGGTAAGTTTTTAAATTACATTTTCAATTTCAATAGCTGATATTGGGTTGTTCAAAATTGCTATATCTTCTTGGTTGAGCTTTGGTAGTTCATATGTTTCTAGAAATCTGTCCATTTCCTCTGTGTTTTCCACTCTATGTGAGTAGAGATTTTCAAAGTAGGTATTCATGATCTTTTGAATTTCCATGGGGTCTGTAGTAATTTCTCCCTTTTCAGTTCTTTATAAATGAATTTGTGTTTTTTCTTTCTTTCTCTTGATAAGGTTAGCTAGGGGTTTGTCAATTTTGTTGATTCTCTCAAAAAAACAGCTTTTTGATTCATTAATTCTTTGTATTGTTTTTTTAGTTTCAATTGCATTGCTTTCTGCTCTAATCTTTGCAATTTTCTCTCTTCTATGAGCTTTGGGTTTAGTTTGCTCTTCTTTTTCTAGAAGCTTGAGATTGAACATTAGGTTGTTTATTTGTGCTCATTCTGTTTTCTTGATATGACAGTTTATTGCTATATATTTGCCTCTTAAGACCGCTTTCATTGCATCCCACAGATTATAGTATGTTGTTTCTATATTTTCATTGAATTGTAGGTATTGTTTTATTTCTTCTTTAATTTCATCTGCAGCCCACTGGTTGTTCAAAAGGCTGTTATTTAATTTCCATGTATTTATATAGGTTTTACTATTTCTTTTGCCATTAATTTCCAATTTCATTGCACTATGGTCAGATATTATGCATGGTATGATTTCAATACCTTTGCATTTACTTAAGAATGTTGTATGTGATAATATATGGTCTGTTTTGGAGAACGTCCCATGTGCATCTGGGAAGAATGTGTATTCTGATGTGGTTGGGTGGAACACTCTGTAAACATCTACTAAGTCCCATTGCTCACAGGTATGATTCAGTTCTGTTATTTCTTTGCTGACTTTTTGTCTAGTTGATCTATCTCTCTGTGACAATGGGCTGTTAAAAATCTCCTGTTATAACTGTGTTCTTGTGTATTTGGTTTTTCATGTCCATTAGTATCTATCTGATATAGTTGGGTGCTCCTATATTTGGCACATAAATTTTTATAATTGTTAGTTCTTCCTTTTGAATTTTACCACTAACAAGTATGTAGTGACCTTCTCTATCTCTTTTAATCATTTTAGGTTTGAAGTTCATGTTGTCTGCAAATAGAATAGATACCCCTGCTTTTTTCTGGGTTCCTGTTGCATGAAATACTGTTTTCCATCCTTTTAATCTATGAGTTTCCTTTTGGGTCAGATTTTTTCTTATATACACATATTGTGGGGTCATGTTTCTTGATCCATTCTGTCAATCTATTTCTTTTTTTAGGTGAATTGAGGCCATTTATATTTATGGATAGCACTGATATGTACTGGCTCAACTTTGCCATGTTATGTTCCAGGTGTTTCTGCTTTTCCTCTTATTTAATTGCTTATCCTCCCTGGATGTTTCTTTCTGTTGTTGTTTTGGGGATTGTAGTCATTTTTATCTCTGTCTAGTATGTCCTTCAGTACTCTTTCTAGGATTGGTTTGGTGGACATGAATTTCCTCAGTTGCTCTTTGTCACGAAAGTATCTTGTTTCTCCATTAAATTTGAATGAAAGTTTTGCTGGGTACATCAGTCTTAGTTGAAGATTGTTTTCTTTCAGGGCTTGAAATACCTCACTCTAAGCTCTTCTTGACTTGAGGGTTTGTGCTGAAAAGTCTGCCATGATTCTAATGGGCTTTCCCTGATAGGTGAGTTGTGTCTTTTCTCTGACAGCTTTTAATATTCCGTTTTTATGGTGTATGTCTGAGATCTTCATTATTATGTGTCTGGGTGTGGATTTATATTGATTTTGACTGTTTGGTGTTCTATATACCTCACTTATCTGCATATCAGATTCTTTCCCCATGTTTGGGAAATTTTCTGCTATTATTTCTGTAAATACTTCATGTATGTCATTTGCCTGTACTCCTTTATCTTCGCTAATGCCCATTGTTTTTATATTGTTGCTCTTGGCATCATCATGAAGCTTCTAGATTGTCATTTCATGCTGCTTTGTTATTTTTAAAAGTTCTATCCTTTCCTGATCACTAACTGTGATCCTGTCCTCAAGGTCTGAAATCCTATCATCAGCTTCCTTTAGGTGGTTTTGCACACTTTCAATAGATTTTTTTTTGTTTCTTGGATGTCTCTTTGAGTTTGTTTCATGAATTCTGCTTGTTTTCTATGTTGTTCATTCAAAGTTTCAATCAGTTTCCCATGCTCATGTACTTTTTTCTCTAGTTCTTCTTTAGCTGCATTCAACAACTCTTTTACTAAAGTTGTTATTGCTATCTTTACATGGGAGACTACTTCTAATTTGATTTCCTCTATAGCCTGATGCAGTTGTTTTTTTTATTTCACTGGCTATCTTTTCAGAGATTCCTGGTGTGTTATTTTTGGGGTCCTCTATTTCAATGTGTACTATACTTGCTTCTGGTGAACTATATGTTTGAGACTGAATTTTGCTTTTCTGTTTTGTCATTTTCACTCTGCATGGTGTTTTCTATGTGTAGGAGGGTATCACACACTCTTTTCAGACACACCAGAGTCTTACAGTTAGTTGGAGGGTGTTTTACTGCTGGCCCTATTTATTCCCTGTACACCTCTATTTTAGGGGTATATTCACCACATTGATACAGTCAACCCGGTGTAGTCCAAAGTTCACCACCTTGGAGCAAAGTTTCAAATTTGTTCACTCTAACTGGATACCGCTGAGATCTTCTGCTGTTCCAGGTGGCAGGGTGGGCCCATCTGTAGCACTTGAGGGCAGTTTTCAGTCTTGGTCTGGCCTCCTCGATGTTCCCGGTGCCAGGGCAGGCCCACAGGGGAGGTTCAGGGTAGCCTACCCCTGAGGCGGGCTTGCACTGAGTTCCAGGTGGCAGGGTAGGCCCACAGTGGAGGTTCTGGGCAGCCTACGCCTGCTGCAGTCTTCCGCTCAGTTCCCAGAGGCCAGTTAAACACTTTAAATGGGTTAAAATGGTATCTGCTAAGTCCATTCAATAGGATAAAATGACACAGAAAATAAGAGGACAGAGGTATAGTTTACCACTCTATTGGGATCCTATTGCTACTATCAATAATTGCTACAAACTTAGTGTCTTAAAGCAACAGAACTTTGTTTATTTTTAGTGTCTTAGTTAACTTTTTCACTGCTGAGCCAAAATACCTGACATCCAAAGTTAAAACAAAGAAAGATTTATTTAGCTCTCAGTTTGTAGAAGGTTTAGTCCATAATCTTATGGCTCTAAGGCAGGGTGGCAGGGCAGAGAGACACTGCAGAGAAGAAACAGTTCATGGTGGGAAGAAGGTAGAAAAGCAAGTATGGATGATCACAGTTCTTTGTATTCTTGATATTTTATACAGACTATTTAAAGAAAGTAGCACTCACACTTTTAATCCTAGTGCCTTTATTCCTAGTGTTGTACCATGAATTAATTTTAGTGTCATACACTTTAGATCCATCCACCTCTGAAAAATTTCCATTTATAACCACATAATTTTTTGGGGAAAGGGTATCTAGAGCCAAGCTATATCATGTAGCTTCAGCAGGACTCAAAAATGGATCTTATCAGATGAAAACCAATGTCTCAGAAAGACTGTGTTTTCCAAAGGAACTGTTGAAGAATCACACATCTTGATTTCACAGCTTTAGATGTGGCCAAAATTCCTTGGTTTGTACTGCCTTTCTTCTTAAAAAAACAATGATCAGTGGAGTCAGTTCACATAACCTTAACCACTGTTTTTGGCCTCACATTACCTGCTAAGTTGTGCTTTTTCTGTTTCTTCTTTTACCTTTAAGGATTGCATTGGACCTACTTGTAACATTCAGAATAATCTTTCCATCACAAATTCATAACTTAACCGATATGTAAGAAGTTCATTTTATTTGATAAAGCATTATAATCACAAGTTAATGATATCAGGATGCATATATATTTGAGAAGTCATTATTCGGTCTGGCACAGTCTAAACTTTTATATCTGTAGATCTATGGCTACCCCAAATGTAAAATGCATTCATCCTTTTCCAACATCTTCAAAAATGTCAGTCCATTACAGAATCAACTCAAAATCTACGTCTTTGAAATTATATCAGATGAATATTTCAAATCTCATTATGTAATTCATTTAATTTATATGTGGATAAAATCTAGGTGTAATCCATCTACAAGAAGAATTTATGACTATCTTTAGAATTATGATACAAGAAAACATGTTATCTGCTCCTAAAACACAATTTAAGACAGAGATATAGGACATAAGTTACAGATACTCACATTCAGTAAAGAAAAGATGGAAGTTTTTGAAAAAAAAAATAGGTAACATCTTCAAAAATTTCAAAATCCATCATGTAATTTCCTTTGAGTGTAAAGTTATAGTTTTCATAGTCTGAGGCTAGTAGCTCTATTATTGTGGTTATCTCTCCTTCTTTGTGAACAATAGAACAATAGCTGAGAAGTTTGATCAGCACTTAGATAATTGAAAGTTAATAATCTCTTTTCATTTGTTTCTCTTTTTATTGCTTTTAGTCAAAATTGGCTTGTGTTTGTGATGCTATGAATTCTCAAGATGTGTGTGGCTTTCCCATGAACTCATGGACAGTGTGTTACTTTTGAAGTCCTCTATTTCAGTGTCTCCTGTACTTGCTCCTGGTGGAATAGATGTTTGATATTGCATTGTGCTTTTTTGTTTTGCTGTTTTCCCCTTTTGAGTTAATATTTGGTCCTTCAATCCCACTAGTGTCAACTGTTGGTAGTGTGTATTTTGGCATCCTAATGTATGGTTAATGTTTGTCCAATTTCTGGGTCCCACAATGAATAAGTGGGCCAGCCACCTGACTTCCCACTCAGGACCTGTTGGGTGAGTCCTATATTTTTCCTGTGCTGACATGCCTAGTAGTACTGATATAGGCCAACTTTTAGTTCTGCTATTACTTTATCTTCAGGTTATTCTAGGTCACCAAATCTCCCTGTCTATAGTATTTGTGTCAGCCAAAGCCCTACCGTTTCCCTATTGTGTGCCTACAAGTCTCATAAGCCCTTTTGATTTTCTCCAAGTTGGGAGAGTCCTTAATGGCACACTCCTCACCCTGCCTGATATTTTCTGTGTGCTGGAAGGAGTCACCCACACTTTTGTCAGACTCACTAAGGTCTTACAGTTAGTTGAAGGGAGCTTTACTACTGGCCCTATTTACCCACTGTTCACCTCTATTTTAGGGGCATCCTTACAACATTGATTAGAGCCTGCTGAGATCTTCTGTTTAGATGAGGCATTTACTGAGTCTCCCTTCAAGCTAGCACAGCTAATCAGCTGTAGTCCAAGATTCTGGTAGAAAGGGTGGGAGCTGAAGATCTACAGCAGTATTAGGTCCAGGAGGTAGGGAGTGTCCATGATGGGCCAATAGATGTCCTGGGTCCGGGCATCTGCTGGGCATGGGCCAAGGTCCCAGGGTGGCGTGGTGTTCCTCAGTGCTGGCTTGAGTCACAAAGAAAGCATGCAGCTGCATGGGGCAAGGTCCAAGGGCAACATGCATTCTGTAGGACCAGCAAGCGTCATGAAGGAAGCACCCAGTGACACAGGCCAAGGTCCCAGGTCATTGTGGCTTTCCTCAGTGCCGCCTGGAGTCATTCGGGAAGCATACAGCTGAGTGGGCCAAGGACCATGGGCAGCACGCATTCCCGAGGGCTGGTGGGGGTTGTGCGGGAAGTGTGCAGTGGCATGGGCCAAGGATTGAGGGCATTGTGGGGTTCCCCTATCCTGTGCTATTAAAGGCACAAAGGTGTATTAAGTTCATGTTTTCTGACTCCAAGGGCAAATTTATTTTCTTCTTTGATGCTATAGACAATATCTCTGTTCTTTTTCTTTGTCACATTGGTCAATTTGTACTTTCTCCCTGCCTTAAAGTTGGGAATAGCTATGTTGGTTGATGTGTTTAAAAACTAATGTGTGTGCCAAAGACCTGAGTAGCTGGATTTAATAGTCTTTTTTTACAGTTTATTTTACCGAGAATAAAACAAAAGAGGACAGAACAATGCAGACCAGAATAGAACAATACAAGTGACACAACACTTCACAACAAGACAATTGGATAGCAACAGTAGATACCATAATATCTCTTTCTTTGAAATAGTTGAGCATAGTTTCACAAACAATAATATCAAACATAACAAAATAGAATAAAAACATTCAAGAAAATGAAACTATCAGAGGGCATTCTGAACCAAATAGCAGGAAATGAACAATGGCTACTATAATATCTCATTTTCCAAAAAAAACCTGTTTATATTATTACACATATTAAAATCCATTAAGACACATCATGATAGAACCAATGGTAATAGAAGAACAAAAGCATGGTAGGACTTCAAAGCCAGATGGTACTGAATCAGCAATGCATGTCATAATGTCTTGTTTTCTTCAAAGTAGCTGTTCATAGCATCACACATAATAAGGTCAAATAAAACAGAATAAAGACATTCCAACCAATGAATGAAAACATTACAAGTCTTCAAAGCAATATAATTGGGATCCATGATTACCATACAATCTTATGTACTCTTATCTTTTCTTATACTAGGGAAACTATGCGATATTTATTCCTGTGAGTTTGATTTATTTTCCTTATGAGTATGGTCTCAAGTTGCATATATTTATTTATAAATACCTCAATGTGATCATTCTTTATAGCTGAGTAGTACTCCATTGTATAAAAGTACCATAATATTTTTATCCATTCCTCAGTTGATGGGCACTTAAGTTGTTTCCAAGACCTGGCTATTACAAATTGTGCTGCTATAAACATGGGTGCACATATATCACTGTGGTATGATGGTTTCAGTTCTTCTGGGAATATGCCTAGGAGTGGAATAGCTGGGTCAAATGGGACTTCCAATCCCAGCTTTCTGAGGAATCTAAAGACTGACCTCCACAGTGGTTGCACCAGTCTACACTCCCATTAACAATGCAGAAGAGTTCTTTTTTCCCCACAGCCTCTACCTTATTTGTTGTTGGTAGTTTTGTTGATCCTGGTCATTATTTCAGGAATGAGATGGAACCTCATTGTGGTTTCAATTTTCATTTTTCTAATGACCAATGATGCTGAACATTTTTTCATGTATTTATTTGCCATTTGTATTTCTTCATCTGAGAACTGTGTGTTCATCTTGGATGCCCATTTTTGGATCGGGTCTTTGAAATTTAAGGGGTCTGATTTTTTAAAAATTCTTTATAATTTCTAGACAGAAGTCCTTTGTCTGAGGGACAGTTCACTAAGATTTTTTCCCAGTTTGTGGGTTTTCTTTTCACTCTCCTGTAGATTTCTTTTGACACTCAGAAACTCTTTTGTAGGCTGTGATCTCAGTTATTGATTCTGGGAAGTATTTCCTGTGCAGTTTGGTTCTTGTTCATGAATTCTCCACCTACCCTTGTCTTTAAGATTTTTACTTAATTTGTCTTCCAAAAGATTTAGTGTTTCTGTTTTAATATTTAGATCTTTGATCCATTTAGATTTTAGTTTAGTACATGGTGATAGGTATGGTTCTAGTTTTAGTATTTAGAATATTGATAGCCAATTTTCCAGCACCATTTATTAAAGAGACTATCGTTCTTCCAGGGAACATGTTTGGCCCCTTTATCAAAGCTAAGGTGGTTGAATGTGTTCATAGTTGTATCTTCTAGTCTATTCCATTGATCTTCAGGTCTGTTTTAATTCCAGTACCATGTTGATTTTATTATGATGGCTTTGTAGTATAACTTCAAGTCAGGGATTGTGATACCTCCTGCCTCGGCTTTGTTGCTTAGAATTGCCTTTGCTATTCTAGGTTTCTTGTGGCTCCAGATGAATTTTAGGAGTGTTTGCTCTAGATCTATGAGGTATGTTAGTGGTATTTTCATTGGAATTGCATTGAATCTGTATAACAATATTTGGAGAATGGCCATTTTCACAATATTTATTCTTCCTATCCATGAACAAGGGATGTCTTTCCATTTACTGAGGTCATCTTCAATTTCTTTTTTCAGGGTAGTATAATTTCCCCTGTATAGCTCTTTTACTTCTTTCATTAGATTAATTCCTAAGTATTTCATTTTTGGGGGGATGCTAGTGTGAAGGGTGTGGCTTCTCTTATTTCTATCTCGGTGATTTTGTTTTTAGTGTATAGGAATGCTATTGATTATTGAGTATTGATTTTGTATCCAGTTACATTGCTGAATTTATTCATTATATCTAGGAGTCCTTAGATGAAGTTTAGGGGGTCTTCTATGTAGAGTATCATGTCATCTGCAAATAATGATAGTTTAACTTCCTCTTTTCCTATCTTTACTCCTTTTATTTATCTCTCTTATCTAATTACTTTGGCTAGTATTTCCAGTACTATGTTGAATAGGAGTGATGATAATGGACATCTTTGTGATGTGCCTGATTTTAAGGTAAAGGCTTTCAGTTTTTGGCCATATAATATGATGGTAGGTATTGGTTTGTCTTAGATGGCCTTTATCACATTGAGGCAAAGACCATCTATTCCAATTCTCTGTAAGGGTCTTATCATGAATGGGTATTGGATCTTATCAAAACTTTTTCTGTTTCTATAGAAATGATCATGTGATTCTTGTTTTTGGATCTATTGATATGGTGGATTACATTTATTGTTTTACATATATTGAACCATCCCTGCATGGCTTGGATGAATCCCACTTGGTCATGATGTATAATCTTCTTGATGATTTGCTGCATTCTGTTTGCCAATATTTTATTGAGAATTTTTGCATCTATGTTCATTATGGAGATTGGCCTGTAGTTCTCTTTTTTAGTTGGGTCTTTCTCAGGTTTTGGTACTAGAGTAATATTTGCTTCCAGGAATGACTTAGGGAGAATTGCTTCTCTTTCAATGTCATTAAACAGTTTGAGGAGTGTCGGCATTAAGTCTTCTTTGTATTTCTTGTAGAATTCTTCAGTGAATCTGTCTGGGCCTGGGCTCTTCTTTGTTGGTAAGGATGTTATTTCATTTTCAATTTCATTAATAGAAATTAGGTTATTCAGCAGTTTTACATCTTCTTGATCCAGCTTTTGTGGTTCATATGTTTCTAGGAATCTGTCCATTTCTTCCGTATTATCAAACATATGAGTGTAGAGGTTTTCAAAATAGTTGCTGATGATCTTCTGTATTTCCACAGAGTTGGTAGTTATTTTACACTTTTCATTTTGTGTTGCATGAATTTGAGTCTTTTCTTTCCTTTTTAAAATTAGGCTGGCTAGGGGCTTATCAATTTTACTTATTCTTTCAAAGAGCCAATTTTTGATCCATTAATTCTTTGTATTGTTTTCTTAGTCTCTATTGCATTAATTTCTGCTCTGATCCTTATAATTTCCTCCCTTCTTTTGGCTTTGGGCTTGGCTTGTTCTTCTTTTTCTAGCTGTTTGAGGTATAGTATCAGGTTGCTTATTTGCATTCGTTCTGTTTTCCTAATGTGGGAACTCAGTGCAATAAATTTTTCTCTAACTACTGCTTTCATTGCATTGTACAGTTTATGGTGTATTTGTATTTTCATTTACTTGTAGATATTGTTTAATTTCTTCTTTAATTTCCTCTGTGACCCATTGATTGCTCAAGAGCATATTATTCAATTTCATGTGTTTGTGGGGTTTTTGCAGTTACTTGTATCATTAATTTCTAGTTTCATAATTCTATGATCAGATAACATGCATGGGATAATTTCAATTCTTTTACATTTACTTAAATTTGTTCTGTGGGCTAGTATATGGTCTATTCTAGAGAATGTTCCATGTACTGCTGAGAAGAATGTATATTCTGATGTTGGATGGAATACTCTGTCCATACATCTATCAAGTCCATTTGTTCACAGGTGTGATTCAGTTCTGTTATTTCTTTGCTGGTTTTCTCTCCAGTTGATCTGTCCCTGTGTGTCAATAGCATGTTAAGGTCTCCTGTTATAATTGTGTTATTGCTTATTTGATTTTTCATTTCTGTTAATACTTGCTGTATATAGCTGGGTGCTCAGAATTTGGTGCATATATATTTAAAATTGTTATCCCTTCCTTTTGAAGTTTTCCCTTAACTAGTATGTAGTGACCTTCTTTATCTCTTTGGACCTTTCTTGGTTTGAAGCTCACATTGTTTGCAAACAGAATAGTTATCCCTGCCTTTTTTTTTTTTTTTTGAGTTTCTGTTGCATGAAGCATTGTTTTCCACTCTTGGACTTTCAGGCTATGAGTTTCCTTTTGGGTTAGCTGGGTTTCTTGTAGACAGCATACGGTTGGACATAGTTTCTTGATCCATTCTGCCAGTCTGTTTCTTTTAGTTGGTGAATTGAGGCCATTTACATTAATGGTTATAACCATTAATGGTTATATATTGGTTTATTGTTGATATGTTATCTTTTTGCTGTTGTATCTTTATCTTTCCCTTCTGGTTAATTGTCTGTCTTGCCTAGTGGTTTTTTCTCATGTGTATCTAGAATGTCTTTTAGTATTCTTTGCAGGGTTAGTTTGGTGATCATGAAGTTCTTCAGCTGTTTTTTTAGCATGAAAGTATCTTATTTCTCCATCCATTTTGAAGGATAGTCTTGCAGGGTACTTCAGTCTGGGTTGGAAGTCATTTACTTTAGGATCTGAAATATTTCACTCCATACTCTTCTTTCCTTCATTGTTTGTGTTGAGAAGTCTGCTGTGATTCTGATTGGTTTTCCTTTGTAGGTGATCTGTCTTTTCTCTCTAACAGATTTTAATATTCTGTTCTTATGTTGGATTTCTGGGATGGTGATTACTATATGTCTGGGTGCAGCTTTGTTTTGGTTAATGCTATTTGGAGTTCCATATGCTTCACTAATCTGCATGTCAGTTTCCATTGTCATGCTTGGGAAATTTTCAGCTATTACTTCTGTAAATAGCCTCTTGATATCATTTGTATTGTCCCCTTCTTTTTCATTTATCCTTATTAATCTTATGTTGTTTTTCTTTGCATTGTCTTGCAACTGTTGAATTGTTATTTCCTGAATCCTTGTTATTTTTAAGAGATCTTTCCTTTTCTGTTCACTAGCTGCAATCTTATCTTTGAGGTCTGCAATTCTATCTTCATTTTCATTGAGGTGGTTTTGCCAACTAATAGTAGAATTTTGATTTCCTTTATATCTCTTAGGATCTGCTTCATTTATTCTGTTTGTTTCTTATACTGTTCATTCAGGGATTCTATCTGTTTGCTTTGGTCCTCCAATATTTTATCTGTGTTTTCTCTATATGCATTCAGTATTTATTTCACTACTTTTATCATTTCTTCTTTTACCTGGGAGTTTATTTCTAATTTGAGTTCCTTTATAGTTTCCCGTACTTGCTTCTTTATTTCAGTTGATGTCATTTCAGGTATTTCAGGTGTATGACTACTATTTTCTTCTATTTATGTGGCTCCCAGGCTTTCTTGGTTTGGGCTGGAGGTTTGAGATTGCATTTTGGTCTTTCTTTTTATCCCAACCCCCCCCCCCCACCAGCTAACACCATAAAGCTGGAACTTCCTTTGCCCTTGTTGCCACATGAGCTGGAACTCGGATTTAATAGTCTTATAAGTGACTTTAGGAATACATTTGAATAATCATTCAGGACCTTAATAGGGCACTCAGGCTTTAAGAAATGTTTTGCTGAATGTGTGAGGAAAAAATGTAAAGTTGCATTCAAAATTGAAGATATTTAATCTTTTTATATAGTAATCTTTTTCTATTGCAGAAAATGGATATAGAAATATTTTCCCCATTATAATCACAGATCATATGATCAAGAGTTCTAAGTCTTAGAAAAAATTGAATCACATAAAAATAGTTCTTACATTACATAAACATAGTTCTTATATTACATATGTTATGTTAGAGCTATGTTCAAATCATTCTTTGTAAGATACCATTGGGAAGTAAAATTGTGTGTTCTCAGAGAAAGAAAAGTATTTATAGCAGCTGGTAGGCAAAATGTTACTTTTTTCAGTGTTTCCTCAGACCATTCATGTTCCCAAAGTTATTAATACATACTCCAAAGAGAATTACAACTCAGTAGGTAGAATTTCATTGATTAATGTGGAATGAATATATTAAAACGTTTTGTTACTGTAGGATTCTTTAGTGTCTTTAATACTGATGTTGAAGTATGTATTCTAAATTAGAATGTGCTATGTTGGTTGAATATAGTGAAAATTCTTATGTCTTTTAAAATCCAACAGAACAGTTAATCTTCTTTTAAGGTTAAAAGAAATAAAATGAGACCCCAGTGGTCAGAAAATGGGCAACTTGTGATGGTCAAAGAGTATCAGCTATGATGAAGGTAGGAAGAATAGAGTCACAGAGCATCATATAATGTGTTTTGGGAAATAAGAGTAATATTTGTAAATAGCAGAGAAGATCAGACACATTTTGTGATTATCTATAGTAATATTAATTGTTGTGGTTATGTAAAAGACATTAAAATAGAAGAGTAGTTTAGAATTGGCCATACCTGGAACTGCCAGTTACTAATTATATGGCTTGAACATATTTTTAAAATTTTGCTTGGAGATTGGAAAGTTGAGTTTTAAAAGTTACAAATAGGTTTTATTCGTTCAAACACGTTTTTGACACTAAATGTCCTAAAAAAATACTTGATGAAATTATTGGTATACAGAAGGCTGCCTGTTTAATTCTGAGACTACCTGAATAGATGCTTTACATTTTTTCCAATCCATTTGCAGTTGAAAAAATCAGTGCTTTCTCTATACTGTTCATTCTCTATAGTGAAAATGTTTGGTTTATTAATAGTAATTGTCCTCCTACTAAACACTGTAATTGTAACAAATATTGTAAGTGTAATTTCTGTAATTAAAGACCTAAAAATTAATGTAAGGAACTGTTTCAAACTTTCCAATTGATGTCTTTGATCAGTCAGCAATTATTAATTAGATTTTACATATGTATATATGTGTAAATAAAATCTAAGACTCTTATTTTATCATAATTGAATATATTGCTTTTGGTTTGTGAAACCAAAGAGGGAAATTCAGATACCATCTCTTATACTGAAAAATAACCCATGACACGTCATCAATTTTTTGTCAAAAAAAATTACTATGGCCCAATATGAAATAACTAAATGATATTTGTAAACCACTAGCAAATTCTTGATCAAACTCTGATATGCTAAAATTGTTAACTTTCTACCTTTCTGCTTTGACTGTTGAAGCTGCTGTTATAATAGCATTTTTTTAAGGAATAATAGGAATTCAATTAGAATATAAGCCCATTTGTAATTAAATACAAATTATATTTATTTTCCACTATTTCTGTGGCATTGTAACAGAGTCTTGCAAATTTGGAGCATACATCATTTATATTATTATTTATATTAGTTATCAGATGCCAAGAAAATGCCTACAGGGTTAACAGACATACTCAAAGTTACCTGGTTATAATCATAATAAGGCACTGAGTTGGAATCCTAAAGGCCTTGAGTTGGAGAGCTAACTGAGGTGGTTTTATTAAAAATATATATTCTGCTATTATCCCTTACTACCTCATCACTGCCCCAAAAATAAACCTTAACATTGAAAAAATTTAACTTGCAGTATTTTCATTTTGGTGGGGGGTTTCATTGTTTGTGTTTGTTTTTGTTTTTGAGACAATGTCTCACTATGTATTTCAGACTGACTTTGAACTCACTATGTAGCCTAGGATGGCCTCAAAATCACAGCAATCCTCATGCCTCAGCTTCCCCAGTGCTAGGATTATGGGTATATACCACCATGCCTGTTTCTTAATTTACAGATTATCAATACTTTAAGATGAAATGCCTACCATATCACGTCAACATAAAAATCAATGACTTATACAGTAATAATATAAAAACTTTTAAGCATTTACTAAGTAATTACTAAGTAATTAATTAAGGTTTTGTACTATGTGATTTAACATGCACTCTATTAAATACTCATAATAATTATTTGAAAAAAGAACATGATTGTTTTTATCCCCATTTTACAGATGAAGAAACTGAGTGCTAAGAGGGGAATACAAGATATGGTAAAACATGTGAATGTTTAAATTAAAAATAATTTATTACAATAAAAAGACACACTGTCATTGATACCTCTTAAAATACTCCCCCTTTCTTCAAAAATAATTTATGGCAATCTGTGTCAAATAAAAATATCACAAGGTGTCATCATCAACCTGTTCAGTAGATTTGGCACTGTGTCATTTCTGACTCTTCCCTGAAGTTAAAATTATTGTGAAAGATAAACATTTTAAATCGATTCAGGACACAAAGGAGGCCACAATAGCTAAACTAAAAATATTCCCGAAAGACAGCTTCAAAAACTGCTTCAGAAAGTGACAAAAACGAGACAGCTGTGTAAAGGGAGGTGAAGTATTTTGAGGGGGAGTAGTGGTAATGTCTCTTTTACTGTAGTAAATTCAAAAAAATTTAAACAGCCAACTTGTTTCTTGAACATCTCCTATAAAAATATGTGTGCACAACAACACAGTTAATCTTGGAAGTTTTTAGTAATTGAGCCACAATGTCTTTTCTTTTCTTCCTGACTTCAGATAATCAGGTTTTCGTCACCAGTGCTGCTATTTTTCATCTTCTTCAATTGCAAACTTTCAAAAGCAGTACTTACAAGGACTGGGTGCAAATGCCTCTGGGTGTGGTTAAAATAGGGCATCATTTAACCTGTCTCCTGATGCATTTGTGCCATCACATTGCTCAACCTTATAACTCATTTGCATACTTTCTTACTTAGGGTTGATTTTAAGCTTCTGGAAAAAGAAAGACAATGTATCTCTTCCATAGTCTAAGAATACTGTTCCCCAAGATTCATGCATAAGTGAATCAATAAATTATTTCCTTTCATCTCTTGACAGTGCATTGCTGAGAACAGTAACAGCATTATATCCTGTGTCAGAACACAAGGGCAGTAACGTTAGTGCTAATTAACAGATTCTGAAATGATAATTTAGTGCTTTCTATGTATATGATATGCAAAGTTGTTCAAGGCCTATTCCCAGCACCTTGGATATGTTGCCTTACAGAACAAAGCAGATATTGCAGCTCTTATTAAATTAAGGATTTGTGATGGGATGATGCTTGACTCAGTGAATCGCAAGATTCTTTCTAAAGATGGAGACATTGGTGAGCGATTGTAGTGTTGTCACTGCTGCTGGATGGAGTGGAGTTGTAAGTCAAAGCATGTGGAGGACCTCTATGAACTGGAAAAGGAAAGGAAGCATTCTCCCAAGGAATCTCCGTAAGAAACCAGCTTCGATGAATCATTGATTTAAGGATTTCTCACCTTCAGAGCTCTACCTTTTTGTTATTTTAAAATGCTAACTTTGTGGTGATTTACCTCACTGAACAACAAGAAACTAATAAAATCTGATTCCAAAATTATTTTTAAAAAGGTAGTAAAAAAGAAGAAAGAAGGAAAGGAGAAGTGAAAGTTGAAGAAATAAAAATGTTTTAGAAGTAACTCTCTGAATGGTATGTATCAAAGAAACAAAAGCCATGTACTGAAAGAGTGAGTGGATTGTCATAAATGATGAGGGACAGAAAATAATGTGAATTGTTGGGAATAACATTAAAGCCATTACTTTGCATACTTTCTCAGAAGTTGTTAGAAATACAAATGAAATTAATCAACACTTTAATTCACTTTAAAATCGCTGGTATCATAAACCATGCACAGAGTTTCTTTTTGTAAAGCCAATCTTGGAAATGGAGAATAAAAGTTTCATTTATGCTATCAAAAACCTGGGCTATATGCCTGTTTCTATTCATGCCTCCCTGCCCTTCCCCTCCTTCTCTGTACCCTGATTGTTCTTTCAGTCATAGTACTGGTGTTTGGGGGAGTGGCTGAGGAAGACCTAACTCTGTCAGTGTTGTTTGAATAAAAGGTCCACAGAAATACTGAACAGAAGCTTTTCTGGCAATAGGCAACACTATTCCCTGTGTATTTTGTATCCAATTTAATTTGAATTAAATAGAAATAAAAACTCTTTATCATTGTACCCTAATGACTGTAATTTTCTCTCAAGCTGTTACTTACTGACACAGTATGTTGAACTTTGCAAAGAAATTTCCTGGCTCCTTTTTTATTTATTCCCAAGGATAATGTCTTGAAAACTAACTTAGTTCTAAAAGATGAGCTTCAATTCTATAAATTAATAAGAAGTATGAACCCTACTAAATTCTCTGGAAGAGAAATGCTCCATTTAGATGGCTTCCTTTTGCTGCAGTTATTCCAGTCCATTCAAGGATACTACCCAGTTTTTTTTTTTTTTCTGATGCTGTGATACTCCTGTCAGCATCTCAGTGTGGAGAATTTAGCTCACCACACAGCTGTAACACTGATTGCCAGAACCAAAATGTCTCCATTATGACTTCAAGTAGCTCATCTCTCTGGTGCCAGATGGTCTACAAATTGATCCCTTTCCACAGATACAGATGTAACTGTGCCTAGAGTTAGAGTGTCTACATCCACTCCTGCTGGGAATATAATTTGGTGGAAAAACTCTTTGGCCTATCTGCTAATGATCTGCAGGAAACAGACTGATTTGCAAAAGGCAGCTTTAAAACATGTACTTTCTATACATCTGGTGACAAAGAACTAAGATTTAGAACTGGGAATGACTGCTTTTAAAAATCTTTGTTAAATAGAACATATTCTAGAAAGAAAGAGAAATTTCTCCAAAAAAACTACTATGATTCATGAAAGGAAATTTTGCCAAGTGAGAGTTCTAATTCTTCCTTTACTCTTTCCCTTATTGTAAACACTGCCAAAAAGAAGAGCAAATTGTGCATAGCAAAAGGAGCAGGGGAACTTGTTTTCATTTAAGTATTGTCACTTTGATATATTAAATAAAGCATAAATAGAAGAATGGGATATTATTGATAACAAATATTAATTAAATTAAGTAAGAATTTTGTAAAATGAATAGCTACACTATTATAAGTTTTCCCTTTGCTAATATTGCACATTTATATACAACTTCAAGGAGTTTCTGTGCACTGTTGTCAGTGTATGACTACACTGTTTATTCAATTGATTATATGCTTAAAGATTAGAAAAAAATTTTAGTCTAACACAAATACATCTGGGAAGATAAATATGTTTCAGAAGAAAATTATTTTCACTATAGTGTACTAAACATTTTCAAAAATTGGTTTTAATTTAAAATTGTCATCCTTTTCCTTGGAAAAATTCACAGAGCAGAAAAAATATATTTTATATATTGAGTATAATCTTGGGAAATAAAATATAAGTCAATATAGAAGCCTATTATATTTTCTATGCTATTTTTTATTTCCATTGCTTTTGAGGTACTGGAAACCTTTAAGCATGAACGAATATAAATATATAGTATACTGAAGTTATATAATTCATCAGCCTACAAAATTATTAATATGTCACCAAATATTTTAGAAAGCACCCTATAGAAAACTTAAGAACTATAGTGTACACAAGTTAATAGATTGGTTTGTAGGCATCTCTTTTGAGCATTTTGTGTCCTAATCTGAATTGGATGCAAACATTTAGTATTTAGTAAGCAACAAAAATTTATGGTGGCATGTAAACTCTAAAGTAAAAAAGTGTATCTATGAAGAATTAGCTCAATAAAATAATATTATATTTTTATTTATGATAAAGCAATGTTCTTTTAAGGGTTTAAACTACCAAATTATTGTACCAATAAGAAAAACTACAATACCTACCATTGAGTAGACAATTTTAGTGTCTAAAATTGATTTAAAAAAATAAGTGATACTTAAGTTAAAAGGTTGAAGTATTTGACCAAGGTAATTCTACTATTTGATGAAGTAGCAAGTTGTGTATTCAATCAAATATAATACCATCAGAAGGGAAAGGTGAGACTCCTAATATACTTACTTGTAAATTGTGGAAGAAGAAGAAAAAGAAGAAGAAGAAGATAAGGAAGGAAAGAAGGAAGGAAAGAAAAAGAAAGAAGAAAAGAAAGAGAAAGAAAGAAAGAAAGAAAGAAAGAAAGAAAGAAAGAAAGAAAGAAAGAAAGGAAGAAAGAAAGAAAGAAAAGAGAAAGAAAGAAGGAAGGAAGGAAGGAAGGAAGGAAGGAAGGAAGGAAGGAAGGAAGGAAGGAGAGAGAAAGAAAGAAAGAAAGAAAGAAAGAAAGAAAGAAAGAAAGAAAGAAAGAAAGAAAGAAAGGAGTTGGCAGGCACAGGATACTGTTTGTAACTGTGAGGATGTGGGTGATGACGATGATGATCTTTAGTGTCACAGATAACTAATGTAATTCACCATGTATAACATATTATCTCACACATTTTAATTTAATACATAGCCTTAAAATTTGAAATGGCATTTTAATAGATCATCAAATCCTCACTGACTCTTCAAGTTCAATTGGATGTAACAGTTTTTTGCTTTTCCCCTTGCTGTTTGATTGCCACATGTATTTCCATGGCTTCTGGATCCTGTGCAAATTACATGAATGACTATAGCGGCTTTCTCATCAGGACATAGACATGTCTGAGAGAGAATATTTGTAAATTTGGATTGTACCTTGGGTTTTTACTTTTATTTTTTACTCTAGTGTCCTGTTTTTTAGTGTATTGTAGTTACGTGATCTCATGATTGTTTCTGATGAAAATTAATTTTTATGTTCAGCCTCAACCTTTCATCAACTTATCTTAAAACTAATGTTATGCTTATAAATTTATAAATATAAAAGAAAATTACTTATATTATAAGTAGTGCATGATTGACCTTATTATCAACAATTTCATCACTTGCATCGAGATACTTACTTTTCTTCAGTTTGCTTGATATTATGCAAAGGGACATTATTAGCAAAAAAAGTCCAAGATTTGCTGCTTGCTTCCAAGAAATTGGAATAACTAGTTTAATACTTTCTACTACTCCCTGTCAAATTTGTAGAGTTTATTTTATTTTACTTTTAAAAATTATTGCTACAATCAACAATAAAACCATTAGGATTTGATTAATTTGGAAATTATAGATAATATGTTATGCTTATTATATAAACAGGACTAGTCCTACAGAAAACCACCATAGATTTGCTGTATCACTTGATTGTAAGGTAAGGATTTGTAGCAAATGTTAGTATATGTCATTTGTCCATCATAAAACTAAAAGTCTGTACAATTTTGCACCATCAATTTATAATTAATATGAAATATCACTATTTCTTAGTCCATGTCCTTCTTGTTTTGATAATATTGTCATTGCATTAAAGATTGAAGATTTGGAGGCAGTAGAGATAAGATGTTTTATTCTGTGACTCAAAATCATGCGGTTAGGGATCAAGTCTTCAACAGTTCATGCATTAGGAAGATGAACTCTGCAAAGCTATTATAGCACTTATTCAAATAAACATTTATAACTCCATAATGTAAGTCATGAAGAAATTTCAGCTAATGAATGGACACTTGTGATAAAAATTCATTTTGAATGTAGGTACTTCTAGATTTGCATTTAAAAATTTTTCTGTTTTGTTTTAAATGGCAAATTTAGAGCCCGGGGTACAGCTCGGGGGTACAGCTCGGGGGTACAGCTCGGGGGTACAGCTCGGGGGTGCAGCACCTGCCTGGTAAGTGCAAGGTCCTGAGTTAGTTTCCTGGTACAAAAAAAAAAAAAAACCTCATTAAATGGCAAATAAACATTTTCAATTCTTTTGATCACATTTATTTTTTGTTTTGGAGAAAACATTAAAATATGATGCTTTTGTAAAATACAGTGATAATTCTTCACTGAGTTATCCTTTTTTCTTTTAATATTTTATTCTAAATTTCCTTTCCAGAGGCAATGATGTCACATCAAAATTTTTATCAATATCTGAAGAATATGTGTTTGCATGAGGAAAGGACAAACAGTGATGTAGAAAATTTAAGGTAAGCATAGTCATTCTTTAAAGAAGAATAGCATCATATAGTGAATGTGGTATACCATACAGTAAGGATTAGAATTCACTTAATTTTATGTAATGCAAATCTAATTAGATAAATTGTAAATATACTTTATCTACTAAACAGGCCCGACTAGCAATATCAATAGATAGTGATAAACCATTCTTGCTTTGCAATAAAACTTCAAACACCAGTGCATAGGCATCTAATAATACACCAGTTCTCTGCCCACCAGATAGATTAGTAATACAAACATAATTTCCATTGAAAATGGGCATTTATATGGTTTGGTCAGCTTTCCTGTTGCTGGCATAAAATATCCAACATCTACAATTTAAAGGAGAGATTTAATTTGACTCATACTTTCAAGGGATTCAGTCCATGATTAGATGGCTCAGAGGCAGTGACATCATAGCAGAAGAGTGTAGATACTCAGTTCATGGTGGCCAGGAAGCAGCTCAAGGAAACAGCAGCAGAAGAGAAGAAACAAAGGACCAGATATAGACCCTAAGTTCAGACTTCCATGACCCAACCAGACACAACTAACAGTGTAATTTCATCAACCCCTGGGTGGTTCCCAACCTAATTAAATTGATAATCAAACACATCCTTCACTTATACCTACTCAACATGTTTATTTCAATAAAGTTTATTTATTTATTTAGGAGATGGAAATTGAACTGACAACCTTGAGTTACCAGGCAAGTGCTTGTGCGGCTGAGTTACATTCCCAGCCCTCAATAAAAGTTTTAAAAATGTTTGTTTCTAAGTAGGTTTTTCAATTTTAGATGAGTGTTCCAAATGCCAAAGCATATCAATAAAATCTCTTAAACATTTGATTCTGTTTATTTTGTATAATGTTTGGTTTCAAAAATTAAAATATATTTTGTTGCTTCCACAGGAAAGAGTGAATTAACATGCCCATTCTGACCTATTATGTTGCTGCTTTTTGAATATTAAAGTGATACTGGATATTTTGAGATTGGTATCTTCTGAAATAATTTATTTAACAAACTGTTAGAGTAGTTTTTGAGAGTAACTGGAATAAAAGAAATAACAAGAATAAGAAATTAGTTTATGAAGGGAAGAATTGTTTTTTTATTTCTTATTGGGCACTTTATAAAAAGTCCTGCTTTGCAGATTTTTTGTTTGTTTGTTGATAAATTTTACAGAAATGTGAAATAAAAGCCTGGGAGAAGTAGGGTCAATGAATTAATATCTAGTGTAACTCATATGATTCGGTTCTATCTTTTGTTACAATGATAATTTTCATAATAAATCTTGTCTCCTCTCAGCTGAGTTGCTTGTGTCTACAGACAGAGTGAATCAATATAAGAATGCTTAGTTAACCACAGCATAGAATAGCAGATCTGACATCATTGGCCTGGTTATTCATCCTTCCCAGGAATTTCCAGAAATTCTTGGATAGGAAAAAATGTCTAAGAAAGAAAGCAAAAGAAAGGAAGGACAAAGGAGGGAGGAAAAATATAAAAATAATTAGAAAATCTAACCCAAAACTGCACTGTGATAAAGTATTAATAGGAAAGATTTTTTTTGTGGATATTTTTTAAAAATTTTATTTAAAGAGAAAAAAAGCAAAACAGAAAAAAGGGTAGGAATAATACAGAATTTCCAAAAAATAAACACAAAGAAATCAGTAGTTGATAAATCACATATTGTCACCTTAGAAACAGTTATTCAGGTTACAAAATTAAAACATAAAAAGTGGGCATTCAAATCCTCAAAAAATAAGGTACATCTATGTAATAATTGTAAGAATTTCTAATGTGAAATCATACAGCAAGTGACTATAATAAGAAGTCTAGAAAACTAAAATCCAAAAGTATATTCCACGTTTCTATTTAATTGGGCAAAAGAAATCTGAAATTTTAAGTAATAGAAATTACTTTTTGTAACTTTTTCATGTGCTTAGAATAATTTTCAATGTATGATGTTGAAATTAGTGTTAACTTTGTTTTTATAAAAAAAATTCATGTTCAGCAAAATTAAATCATTTCCTGAGGTTCTCACTCAGGAGTTTATCAAGGCTTTTCACAGTGGCTTTCTGTTTTTTACAGCTGTATGTTTTGGAAATATATTCTTTTAACTTTATATACCTCATTTGGCAGTTTCCAATGGTATATCTCATTGCACATGTACACATGGGAAACCTCCACATTCTAAACTGCAGTAACTTTGACAACTCAGAATTTGATAAAATTGAAGTATTTTCATTTGTGAGTTTCCCTTCAAGTGACATTTTGAAAGCCAATGCTTCAAAACAAATTTAAAGACCAAATTTCCATACATATGCTTGAAAGAGTGTTGTGATTTAGCTCTCCTAAATGATTCAGCACTTAAGTTTGTTATCCATGTGGTGTCTGGTGACTCCATCTGGTAATAATAAGTTATTATTTTAAGAAATAATAGTCAGTGAATAAATTCATTAAGGATATTCCACTTATGAGAGCTAAATGCTCGCTTCATACACATACACACAACGTGTGCTAACAATTTATAAAGCTAAGGAAATATTTTATCATAAATTTTTTTCCTGTACTTTTCCTCCAATGAAGGGATCAAATGCATAGCGTGTAAAAGGTGTATGTCACCTCTAAGGGTCATCAGAAGAAACTAGATGTGTATCTTCAAATTTACATTTTTTTTTCAGACATCAGATCAAGACTATGTAGTCAGGTTTTATTTTGCCATTTTTTTTTAACATATTAGTTTCTCTCTTCTGTGACCTCATGACTTTACTGTCAAAATCCCAGGTATGTTTGCTTTCTCTTTGTTTAGCTTCTTTAAGGGAAATGGTAAGAAAATTATGAGAGATTAATGAGAGATTAATGATCCCATTTTGTGTGGTAATTAAGATGCGATGGAGGGCAAGACCTGATTTTAAATAGATATTTGAATTGCCAGAAAATCTATGATGTGTAAAACTTAAGGAGGTATGAGTGCTGGAATGGCTTTACCATGTGCAGACTCTTCTCTTACCCCCAGGTTTTATTCTCTGAAAGCATTCAGAAAACTATCTTTTCCTTAAAGTTTAGGGAGATGTTTTAATGAGCACATTGTTTTGCATGTTGGCAGTGTAACATTACAACAAACTTGGTGGCTTTAAACAACAGAAATCAATTCTTTAATAATGAGGGAAGATAGAAACCCCAAGTCAAGCCATCAACAGATCTGTGCTCCTTCTAAAATCTTTAAGAAATTACCACTGTTAGCCCTTCTAGTTTCTGGTGCTTTCCATATTCCTTGGTATTCCTTGTTTTTTTGCCATCATAACTGCAATGTCTGATTATCTTCACATGGCTTTGTATAGAGTTTGTGCTTTCATGAAGATAGGGTAAGATGTTTGAAAATCTTTAGAGCTCAAGACTAAATGACATAGGCACTCTACTGTATTGTAATTCACCTACTCTTCATTTCTAAACATCTCACTCTTTAATGAACCCCAGTCACTCAGTTTAGTGTCTACACTAATACAGTGTGATCTCATCTGCCTTAGTTACTTTCTTGTTTCTGGGACAAAAATACCCAACATTTACAAGTTAAAGAAGAAAGATTTATTGTAGCTCATAATTTATGGAGGCATCAATCCATAGTTGATTGGCTCTAAGATGAGACTGCATGGCAGAGGGGGCATGACAGTGGAGCAACAGTACATGACATGGCAGTCAGGAAGCGGCCTGCAGGATCAGTGGAGGATGGGAGACATATATCCTCCAGACCACATCCACCTTAATCCGCCTCTTTCCACTACATAGCATCACACCCAGCCATAAACCCATCAGTGGTCTTATCCACTATCACACATCCATGATCCACACAGCTATGATGCAGTCACATCCAAAAAGTTTTACCTGTGAGCACGAAAAGGCTTTAGTAGGACATCTAGACACAAGTAATATCACCAGTTTAACTCGATAACCTCCACAAGATCTCTATTTCCCAATAGCATCACACTCAAGCTGCTTTGGGGTAGGTTTCATCATATATTTTGATAGCATACAATTTGACTCCCACAGTGACTTAATCAATTTACCTTTGAAGTGAATCCTAGTGTCTTTTTCCCTTCAAGCAAAGGATGACAGTGGAACATGGTGCAATTAAAATAAGACCAAGACATTTAGGGCATAATGGAATCCTGTAATTGTGGCTAGGAAGAGTGGCATTTGGTCACTAGGAACAAATAGATGTGATGAGACTAATATGCAGAAGAACTAGAAGAGTATTAAGCATGCTTTGAACACAAAAACCTTGTACAGTCTTTTGCTAGTATATCTACTCTCAAAGTTGAAAAAGATAGTGGTTTCAAAATGGCAATTTGTATACTGTGCCTTTTAAAATTATTATTTTAATTTTGGAGAATTACATTGAAGCTTGTATTAAATCTCATAAGAAACTGTGCACTTAAACTTTTGAATGATGACATTAAAGCTGACATGGGGACTTTTGGAGGTGAAATGGGTGTATTTTTAATTGTGAGAGGGAAATGAACTTTTAAGGTCCAGGGAAGAATGCTACAAATTGATGATGAACATTCCCAAAAAAATCTATTTGCTAAAAGCTTTATTCCTACAGTGGCAATATTAGGAGGTATAATAGAACTTAAATAAGTGGGGCTTCATGGAAAATCCTGAGATCATTAATATCCTTCAAGATGATTATGGGATCTTGGTCTTTCTCTCCTTTTTCTTCTTTGGCCATGAGATAAGAAGTTTGTTACACCACAATGTGCTGCCCTTGGCAGAGACCCACATCAATGGAACCACTTGATCTTGGACAGAAGCTCCAGAATCATGAGACAAAGCTTTTCTTTTTATGGGCTAAGTGACTCAAGTATTTTGTGATAGTAATGGGAAACTAATACAGGTAAATATTTTTCTTAAGAATTTATAAAAAAGAATGGCTTTGGTATCAGTTATGCCAACTGATGCAATTAATGATTTTAGCCAGTTCACAGGCCAAGAGATCTTTTTATGGAATTCAGTTTCTTTAAGACTCAAAGTGTACAATAGATACTGTGTATTGGTAAGATGCAATGCAAAAGAGAATTTGAGATGGGGAAAGGGAAAAAGGAAAGAAGGAAAAAATGAAGAAAAATATATACATATAAACAAACACATATATCCATACATACAAAACATTTACAATATATATACTGCTAGTTTCTTTTAGTTTATTGAAAAGAAAGGTTTGTGTTAACATTTTTTGGACAAGATATTATGCTTATATCTCAAACCCTGAGTAACTACTCTGAAGATCACAATATCACAATGTATTACAATGTGTTATTCTCCTATCACATTGTTTTAAAACTGTTCATTTTACTTCTTTAAGAAGGAACACAGTTTCCAGAATTTATAGTGCCAATTATTTTCCTTTCTCTAAGTACACTATAATAATATTTTTGATTATAGTATATTGGATGAAAGATGACACAGATCATTTGAGGGAATTATTGGGTAATAATTTTGAGTTAATCCTAACTCCTCTGAAGACAGAATACAATTCAAAGAACAAATACCACTGGATGTCAGTCTGAGAGACAGAGAAGAAAGAGACAGAGAGAAAGAGACAGACAGAAAGACAGAGAGAGGTTTATTCGTAGTATTTTCCATCAGAGTGCAAAACAATGGGAGCTGAGATGGATATAGAGTAAGTTTTGACTTTCTGTTTCATTCAACTACTGTGAAAGTAGCAGAATTGCTGCATTGATGTTGCTTTTCCAAGATTGTCAACCTCATTTCTAAAGTACATATAATGGAAGTCACACTGACAAAGTGGCAGACTGTGCTTGATTTCTTGATAACAATTGTACATCTCTCTGCCATGAAAAATGGGAAGTATATGTTCCATAATCCTCTTGTTTGTGTGGTTCTTGCTTTGAAGTTTTTAATGAAAGAAAATTCTGCAATCTTTTGAAGTTGAAAGTGTAATGGAAGTTGTTGCTCTCAGAAGGTTAAAAAGGGCATAAACTGTAATTCCATAGAGTTTTTATACAGTAATTCTTTCATATCTTTCACTGTGTAGTTTTGGTAAAGCAAAGTGATGATTTCACAAACTTTTCCTTCTCCAAGATTCGTGGCTTTCATAGGTACTCTGATGATTTTTTTTCTAATTTTAGCTCTAGTCTCCCAGAACCTCATACCAAAATTATAAAAATTTTATAATTTTAAAAATTTACCGAATACATGTCTACAATTCATACAGTTTACAGACATTATGGGAAGTGGTTGCTTATACATTTTAAGAAGATTGTTTCTTCTTCTTTTTTTTAAATCCCCTTCACCTTCCCCTCTTCTTGTGCCTCCTCGTCTGATTTCCGTATCTCCTTTTAGATTCTTGTTGACATTAACTGTCTTAGATCATGTCAGGGCATTAATTGGGGTTATTAGGGTCCTGTACATGGAGCATCTTTGCCCTTCCCATTTCTGCTTCCTTGCCTCCTTATCCTCCACCTTGTTTCCCTGGATCACTTTCCTATTGCAACAGAACCACCTATTTGTCCCTTTCTATCTATCTATCCATTTTTCTTTCTTTCTTTTTTTGCACTTTGCCTCACTCAAATGAAAGATATCATATGGTATTTAAGCTTGCATATCTGGTTTATCTGACTCAAAATTATATTTTTCAGGTGCATCCATTTTCCTACAAATGTCTCGTATTTCTTTATAGTATTCCTTTATATATAGATGTCACATTTTCTTTACTTATTCATCTGCTGATGGGTATGTAAGTTGTTTTCAGGGTTTAGCTATTATGAATTTTTATGCTATAAACATTGGTATATATGCATCACTGTAACATGATGGCTTAAATTGTTCTACTTGAAAGAAATTGCAAGTATCATTAGAATACACTTAGAAAAAAATCAGAATGAAACACAAATAATGGTTAATACAGTTGATTGAATAATGTGGCCTCATCAGATGCAACCTCAAAATGTGACCTTATTTAGAAGTAATGTCTTTGTCGATGTTAACAGTTAATGGCCTTAGGATTAAATCACCCTGGATTCAAGGTGAGCCTAATTCTAATGACTGTGTTCTTATAGAGGGAACACTGAGACTACAGGCTCAAAGATGATTAGAGTACGGCACCTACAAATCCACAAATGCTATAGATTTCCAAGAAACAAAATGAAGTGGAAAGAATTTAAAAGAATCATTCTCTAGCATCTTTAAAGAACCTTGGCTTTAGTAACACCTTGATTTCAAGTTTCTATTCTCTAGAAGTCTACATGAAGAAGTTTGTGTTCTTTAAAGCTATCAGATTTATTATTAATTTTTATATTAGCCCTAGGGAACTAGTGTAACCAGTTTGGAACAAAACTGCACAGAATGAAGTTCATACTAATAAATATTTTCTTCCTGTACTTCCCTTTCTTTCATTCAATGTATACTGTGTGATAAATACTTGATGACATGTATTCTGAAACAGTATATTATGAAGATAATTTTTTGTATTCCATGCAAGGTTTGTCAAATCTTCAATGTCTATTGCACAAAAGGTAGAAAATAAAAATAAAGTAATCATATATATATATATATATATATATACACATATTTGGCTATGGATCAAAACATGTTTACTAAGTCAGAAACTGGGCTGAGCTGGTGATACACTTCTGCAATCCTAGCTGCTCAAGATTACAAAGTTGAGGCTAGACTGAGCAATTTAGTGAGACTCTGTTTCAAAATTAAATATAAATAAGGACTACAGATGTAAACCTGGTAGACGATTTTCCAACATGTGCAAGAATGTGGGTTCAATCCCTAGCACTGCAAAACAAAACACTACATAACTAATACAGGAGTTGGTAAAATATGACCTTAGGGCTTTCAGCCTTCTGACATTTAAGTAAAGTTTATTGGAACACAGCTACATCCATTCATTTATATATTTTAAAGGCTTATTTTCATTGTATAATAGAAGAAAAATTGGATATCTATGGAAAATACTACAAAGCTGAATGTATATATTATCTGTTTCTTTCAAGGAAACAGGTTCCCAAATTCTGGATTAAACTAATTGAATATAATAAAACAATTCATTATACATGCTTTGTGTGTAACATACATACTACTGTTTCACTATCATTAAATCAAAATGTTCCTCTGTTGTGGACATTTTTTGTTGTTTTCAAGAGACTGAAAATTTGCCTTATGAATTGATTTGTCATTGTCCCATAGTCTTCATCTTTTAGATAAATGATTGTTGAATTCAGTTCATTTATTTAATCAGAAATTTGTCAGCTATAATATATGGTTGAAATGTTAGTATTAATTATATACTGATATGTTAATTATAGGTTTGCAAGTGTATCACTAACACTAGCATAAGCATATTAATTATAGAGATGCTTTATGAATCTGTTGACAGATATGTTAGGGTAGAAGTTACTAAGTCAAGATAAGTCTGGCTGATGCTAGTGAAAGTAAAGTCAAAGACTCCAGTTTATTTATGAACTTGGGTTTGAGTCTGAGGTCTACTGGGAAAGTAAAAGAAAGTTCATCATCAGACACTTGGGATCTTTCCTTGAAACAGAAGTAAAACAAATACACAAAGAGAGATGTTTAAGGGACAGAACTGTCTAAAAATTCAGAGAGAAGTACTTATAAATAAGAAATCTTTTCATTTTAAAGAGAGGTGAAGTGAAATTAGATACTCTCAAAAAATAGAGACAAAATAAAGTCAAGCACAAGTGGACCCTCATTTCCCATTTTTTAGACCAGAATAAATAGGATGAACATTATTTTTTGTTTTATAATTCACCCACACTTTGTTCTTTTTGACCCTCTCAAATATAGATTTACCTGTTTTAGTCTCTGGAAGTGGGGTTTTGGACTTGTGTTATAATAAGTACCACTAATTTTCATAATTTTAATAGGTGTGAGGTGATACTGCATTGTGGTTTGATTTTGTGTTTAGTGATGAGAAGCAACTGTTGGTCAGTTGGAATTCTTTCCTGGAGAACCTTGCATACAACAAATCCTATTACTTCACTAAAATAACTATTAGAAATAACAAATGAATTTACTACATTTGCATAATTAAAAAGTCAACATACATAAATTAACTGTGAACTATCCAGAAAGGAGATCTTTAAAATTTCATTTATAATAACATCAAAAACATAAAACACTTAATAAGAAATTTAATTTAGTACATGAAAAAATTAGGCACTAAATCCCAAAAATGTGTAGATAGGACATTAAAAAAGACACCAACAAATGAAAAGATCTCTCATGTTCATGAATTAGAAGAACTAATATTGTGAAAATGTTCATAACACCTAACCTGATTCAATGCTATTGTTATCCAGATTTCACTGGTATATTTTATATAAATAGAAAAAGCAAAGTATATATTGGATCAACAAAAATATAAACTTATAAAAAAAACCTGGAGTAATCAAAGTGATCTTGAAAGAGGAGAACAAACCTGGAGGCATCATATTTTCTGTTTACAAAATATACTGCAAGTCTGTAGCAATTAAACAGAATGAAAGTGGCATAAATTTTAGTGGGACTATTAATTATGATTGTTAGCATGACTGTATTAAAAATGACTAATAGATCAGTGAAGCATAATTATCAGTGTGTCTGTGGGATGCTTCCATATGATTATCATTCAAGCCAGCAAGCTGAGAGGGAAGGTCTATCCTGGCAACACCGTCCAATAGACTTACATTCCAGATGAAAAAAAAAAAGGGGAAGAAGGAATAAGTTAGCCTTTGTTTGAAAAACTACATTCTGCTTGGACAGGTGCATCTTTTATAACCTACGGAGTGCCACTGAGGACTATCCTGACTTTGAACCTGTAAATCTATCTAATAAAAGCCCTGCTTATGCACACACCCTCTCTATGTTATTATTATGTAGTACGTATAGAATACATGATAAAGAACATACAATACAGGAGTACATCTATATTATGCACAATCTGCTATATGTTATTATGTAGTATGAAGTAAATACATGATACAGGAATACCTATACTAGAGCTATATCTATATATCTATATCTATATCTATATCTATATCTATATCTATCTATATCTATATCTATATCTCTAATCTATATCTATATATCTATATGTATCTATAATTATACACACATCTATATAGTTGACTGTGTTCCTTTAGGGAATCCTAATAGACAGACTTAGAAATTAGTGGGGAAAAGCATAGGAAACCCAGAAATAAACTCATACTCATTAATTCAACTGATCTTTAACCAAAGTGACAAGAATGTAGTATAGTGAAATGATGGTCCATGTGAAAATGGGCAACTGTGTATCTGCATGAAAAAAAGGTAATTAAACTTCTATTATATGTGTGCATATACAAAAATAAATTGAAAGTGGTTTGAAGACTTAAATGTAAAATATAACACTGTAAAGTTTCTATAGGTCATAGGGAAAATGTTTGTGACATCAGTTTTGTTACTGATGTCTTAGATATGTCATCAAGACCACAAACAACAACAAAAAAGTAGACATGTAGAAATACATCAAATTAAAAATCTTTTGAATAACAAATGAAATAATAAGTAGAGTTAGAGGCAAGCTACAAAATCAGACACAATATTGGTAAAGCATTCATTTAAAATGAGCTAATATAAGAAACAAAAATTCCTATAACAAAATAACAGAAAAAAATAATCTGATTAAAGATAAGCAATGGTTATTTCTCAAAAGACATTTCTTCAAAGAACAGATGTGTCATGTATTTTGACAGGAACTCAAAGAATGTTACTTTTACCTGATAATAGAAATTTTGTACAGAGAAAGAATACTTTAAAATATAGAAATGTTCTCCAATGTAATTGAAATGTTGATGTAGTTGCTAAATGCTTTCTACATTTTGTAGCTTATGGATATAATAATATACAAATTTAGATGGTCAGTTTCCTTACTGATTATAATCTTTTGGGGTTTATCAGTCTTCAAAATAAGGAGTAAAATATTTTTGTTTCATGATCTATTGGTAGAAATTCTTTCTTAAGATTTTATTCTAAGGAGAACAAAACAAAACAACAAAGCAAATCAGAACAAAATGAGGCAAACAGCACAAGACTTCACAACAAGACAACAGGAAATCAACAGTGGCTATCATAATATCTCTTGTTTTCTTCAAAATAGTTGTACATACCTTCACACACAATATAATTAAACAAAACAAGACAGCAGAAAACCAATCAAAACAAAAGAATGAAAGCATTATGGTACTTCAAAACAAGACAATAGGAAATCAACAATGACTACCATAATGTCTCTTGTTCTCATCAAAAAAACTATTTATACCCTCATACACATTGAAATCAAATAATAGAAAACAGACTAAAACCAATCAAAACAAAAAATGAGAGCATGATAAGACTTCAAACCCAGATGACAGAAAATGAACAATGGTTACTACAATGTCTCATTTTCTTCCAAGTAGCTGTTCAAACCATCACACACAATAAAATCAAACAAAACAAAACAGAATAAAACCAATTAAACAAAAGAATGAAAGCATTATAGGACTTCAAAATATAATAGGAAACCAACCATGATTACCATAATATGTCCCATTATGTTCAGAATAGCTCCCCATGCTATCAGACACAGTAAAATCTAGCAAAACAAGACAGTACAGAACTAAATCTAACAAAATTATGAAACCATTCCAAGAGTAATAAGACAATACGATAAGAAATTAACATTGGTTGCCACCTGCTCCTCCTAGGTATTTCCTCCTCTATAACTTTTATAACATCTATTGTGGTTTCGGATCCCACTAAGTCCTTCTGTTTTTCATGCTAATGTTCACCCATATGAGTTCAAACGGTTTCACCCATGAACATGAGCTTCAGTTGCATCTATTTTCCTACAAGAGCCTCAAGATTACCTACTTTATAGCTGAGTAGCTTTCCATTGTATGAAAATACCATATTTTTCTTGTCAATTCTGTGGCTGATTGTCAAGTTACCCTTGCTTTTTTCTGGTCTTCTGTCGCATAGAACAATTGTTTCCCCTCCTTTGATTTTCAGTCTATGGATTTCCTTTCAAGTTAAATGTATTTATTGCATACAGTATATTGATAGATCTTATTTCTTGGTCCACTCACACTGTGTTTCATTTTATTGATGAATTGAGGCCATCTACATTAATGGTTACAACCAGCATACATTGGTTTGTCTCCGCCATGCTGTCCTCCTGTTGTTGGCCCTCCACTTTTTCCCTTCATTCAATTGCCTGTCTTATTTGTCAATCCTCCTTTGCTGCTGTTACTGGAACCATGGTCATCTTTATCTCTCTACAATATACTTCAACACTCTGTAGAGTTGGTTTGGTGTCATGAATTCCTTCACTTGTTCTTTTTCATGGAAGTATCTCGTTTTTCCATAATTTTGATAGTGTATTTTTAAAGAGAATAAAACAAAAGAGGACAGATCTAAACAGATCAGAACAGAACAATGTAAGCAACACAGTACTTCACAACAAGATAGCTGGATATTAACAGTAGCTATCATAATGTCTCTTTCTTTGAAATAGTTGAGCTTAGCTTTACACACAATAATGTCAAACATAACAAAATAGAATAAAACCACTCAAGAGAATGAAAGTATTACAAGGCACTCTGACAGATAGTTTTGCAGGGTACCTCAATCTGGGTTGGAAGTTGTTTTCTTTCAGGATTTGAAACATTTCACTCCAAACTCTTCTTGACTTGATGGTTTGTGTTGACAAGTCTGCTGTGGTTCTGGTTGGTTTTCATTTATAGATGATCTGTTTCTTTTCTCTAACAGCATTTAATATTCTATTGTATATTCTATATTCTATTGTTGTGCTGAATTCCTGGGATCTTTATTATATGTCTGGGTGTATATTTACTTTAGTATGACTAGTTGGAGTTCTCCAGACCTCACTTATCCATATACCAGATCTTTTTCTCATGTTTGGGAAGCTTTCTGCTATTACCTCTGTAAATATCCTTTTTATTTCATTTGCGTTGACCCGCTTCTTCATTGAGACCTATCATTCTTAAATTATTTCTCTTCACAATGTGGTGCAGCCATTGAATTGTTGTTTCGTGATTCCTTGGTATTTTTAAAAGATTTTTCCCTTGCTAGCTGAAATCCTGTCTTCAAGGTCTGAAAGTCTATCTTTGGTGTCTTTCAAGTAGTTTTGCCAGCTTTTGATCAACTTTTTAAATTTCCTGGATATCTTTTTAAATCTGCTTCATGCATTGCAATTCCTTTCTATATTGTTCATTCAAGATTTCCATTATTTTTCTATGCTTCTCTTTTTTAATCTATGTCTTCTTTAGATATGCTGAGCAATTCTTTCATTTTGCTTTCCTCTCTTACCTGAGACATTATTTCTTATTTGATTTACTTTTATAGTCTCATGAAGTTGTTTCTTTACTTCAATTGTCATCCTCTTAGAGGTTTTGGGTGTATGAGTTCCATTTTCTTCCATGACTGTATCTCCTAGACTTGTTCTGTGTAGGCCACAGATCTGAGATTGCCTTTTGCTCCTTTATCTTGAAATTCTCCTGGTTCCTTTCAACAAGCTAGTTGTGAGGTCCCAGGCACTTCTGTTGGCTGCCCCTCCACGATGTAGGGGAATGGGACAGACTCCTGTGTTCCTCTGACCCTACTTTACAGGGAGTTAGCAGGGCATGGAGTGAGCTTCTCCAGACCTGTGAAGCTACACTGGGCCTTCCACAATGGCCGGGGTGTGTGGTAGTGGGGCTGCTTTTCTCAGCCTGTGTGTCTACACTGGAACTCTCACGATGGTGGTAAGCACAGGTGTGTGTTTGTCTGATTCTCCCAGTAGATGAAGGCTGTCCAAAGGAAGCATGAGCCTTCAATGTGGCCTGTGGGTGGGGTACAGGGGTCTTACCTGGCTGTGTGTCCCTGTTCCCACTGGCTGGCCACAGGAAGCAAGTCTTCCAATGGTGGCAGCCAGCAGGCAGAGTTAGATCTGCTGACTCTTTCTCTATTGGTAGAAATTCAAAGCTCAATTTATGATAGTTCATTTTTATGTCATTATGCATATATAAGAATGGGTATTGAAATATTTACATAATAATTCTGAGCTTTAAGTTTTGTATGCATAGATCAGAGATTAAGCCTCTGATTTCTTTATACTCCCAGTTCCAAAATCTATACCAAAATAAAATTTTCACTGACATTAAACTTTCTATATTGCTGAAGTATACTTTTTAATATGAGCAAAACTATTATATTTATGGCAAATCAATTACACTATAAAATATGTATAAGTCTAGTCTCTGTTAATCAAACAAATTGTATTACATGTACACAAAGTGTCCTTAACATGGAATATATGGTATGCAATTTTGAGTATAATAAATTCTAGCACAGATATTATGATGTCAAATTTGAAAGATGTATGGGCAGTTACACACTCTTTGAAGGTAAGATTACTGTAATGAAGTTGTGAATTTTTAATGTATTTTTCTGGCCCAAGATATGTTCAAAACTGATTATTGGGAGAAACACTTAAGTCCTCATTTCATGTTCTATAAGAAATATGTACAAGATTTTTGAAATCCTCATCCTCTCTAAAGTCTTTCTGGATAGAACAGAGATTAAGTCTGATTTATCTTGATACTTCTGGCCCCCAACCCTATATCAAAATAAAATTTTCACTGAAGTTAATCTTAGGAAGAATTTACTTCACACTTAAGTCTTCAATTCCCTAGGAAAATTCTTTTCTTCCATTTAAAAAAAATCCCATATTTAAATTTTAGTATGATGTATTTCAAATATTGAAGAATACACATTGAGAAAAAACTTAAAATAACTGCACAATATTGCAAATACAATTTTCCCAAACTAGTCGTACTACTGTTTCATTATTAGAAATTTAATACGAGTTTGTGAAATTTTCTTTATATTGTTTTCTGGAAATGATCAGACTTTGGAAATGTCTTATTTTGAGGCTAATATATCTAGAGAAGTTATGCTTCCTCTGATATACATACACACATATCTATATCATCTATCTATATTTATAGATATATAAAGAAAGAGGAAGAGAATATAATATTACATATATATATATATATATATATATATATATATATATGATATGCATGGTATATCTTTCGCACATAAACCCATCCTTTCAGAAACATTACATTAAATGGGAAATGCTTATAATCTGATCACCTGCTGGTAAGCGATGTCATATTGAGATGTATTTCCTCCTGATCTTTTCTTTCTGAGTTTGTATACTATTTACCAGTATTATTTTTACATAAAGTTTTAGATACTAGTTTTAATTTCAAATCTGTGTCATAGGCAGTTTCCCATCTTATATGACTCTTCAAAACTGATGAATATTTGTACTTAGATTTAGATTTCTTGGAAGTATTTTCTTTCTGACTGCCTTAAATTCATTTAATTTTTTTGGTCTTTTTATTTTTTTCTGTAAACTCATAGTAAATATAGGTCTTTATAGTTTCACATGAAATAATAATGTATTACTTTTCTAGGAAATATAAATTACAGTCAAATCTGACTATGATGTTGTGTCCTTGCAGAATAATATCTTTTCTAGTCACTTATGTAATAAGTGTACAAAGGGAGACAGTAGCCTTTGTTCTATCTAGCCTGGCGTCTGCCACTGTGCAAGGCTCCTTTTGTACTATCTATTTTAGTACTTGCAGCCTTCTTTGGGAAAGACATTTTTTACAGGTTTTGAATGAGGGATCTGAGTAGTCAGATGTCAGATAACTTTCTGAAATAATATAGTGGTTACATGGCAGAGCTGAAAAGTGAACTGATATCCAAACATAAATGATTTTTATTATCAAATCTATGTTGATGTATTTTTTAAAAGTATTTGTGCTTAATTCATGGATGATCGTGCTTAGAGACCCCTTTTGGAGAAGTGCATTTTTCTAATCTTTGTAATATAACTATATTATCATTCTGTGTTGGGACAATGTCAGATAATCATATGAACATAAAAATGTTTTAAATACACAGATATGTGTCAAGCAATGAAGCAGTCTCTAATATTTGAGTTGATATTATTTGATTTCTTGATGACTGGCAGTCTTTCTGGTATAAAATGAAATCTTAGTGTTGTTTAATTTTCATTTTTTTCTAATGGTCAGAGATGTTGAACACTTTCCCATGCTTATTAGTCATTTATATTTCTTCTTCTGATAAGTGTCTAATAATATAATTTGATCATTTTCCCTTAGTGTCTTTTATTTTGGGAGGTCTTTTTTTTTAGTTTTTATGTATTCTTTATTTCATTTATCTGAGGAATAGATAAAATTTTTTTTTCATATTCTGTAGCTTGTCTGTTGAGGATATTATTTCCTTTGCTCTACAGAAGTTTTGAATTTGATATAATCCCATTTGTTGATTATTGCTTTATTTTTTGTGCAATTTTGCAGTTTAGTTCAGAAAGTTCTTACCTACATCTGTGATTTATTTTCCAGTATGTTAATTGTTTCTGTTTTAATGTCTAACTATTAAATCCATACTGAACTTAGTTTAGTATTTGGTGAGAGATATGGGTCAGTTTTCTGCAGATAGATAGTCAGTTTTCCCAGTACCATTTTCTACAGAAGTTACAGTTCCTCTAAAGAATGTTTTTGGCCTCCTTGTTCAGGATCAAATAGTTAAATCTGTCTGGAGACTTTTTGCTTCCACTACCCTGTTTCATTGATCCATATGTGTGTTTTTGTACCATTATCGTATCACTGTTATCACTGTAGCTTTGTAGTATAACTTGAAATTATGTATTATGATGTTTTCTACTTTGCTCTTGTTGCCCAGAATTGCTTTCATCATTTGGATCTCTTGTTTTCATATGAATTTTAAAATTGTTTTCTTTTGTTCTGTGAAGAATTCTATTGATATTTTTTACTGAGATTTCTTTAAATCTATAAATTTTGAGAACATGGCCAATACTGGTTTTGCCTATCCAAGAAGAGAAAACATCTCTGGGTGTTCTGATGTCTTCTTATTTTAGCGTACTAGAGTTTTCATTGTAGAGGTTTTCACTTCTTTGGTTAATTTAATTCCTAAATATGTAGTTTTCTTGATGCTATTGTGAATGTATTGTTTCCATAGCTTCATTCTGTGTGTGCTCATTATTTGTGTACATGGATGCTGTTGATTGTTATGTGATCCTTTTATATCATGCTACATTACTGAAATTGTTTTTGAATTATAAATGCATTTTAATGAAATTCTTTAGTTCTTCTGTATAGGTTATTATGTCATCTTCAAATAATAATAGTTTGACCTCTATCTATCTTTTAATTTCTTTCTCTTTCATGATTGCTCTGGCTAATATTTTGAATACTGTGTTGAACAGAACTGATGATGGTGGATATCCTTGTCTTATTTCTGGGTATAGAGGGAATGAATATATCCTCTCTGATGGTTAATTTTACTTGCTAAATTGATGAGGTTAAAGGATTCCTAAACATATGATAAAAAAATTATTTACAGGTGTGTCTTTAAGGATGTTTCTAGAAGATATTAGCATTTGAATCACTAAATGAAGTAAAGACCTTCTCTACTTCATTCATGTTAGCTGTAGATTCCATTTGAATTTCATAATAACTTCTGTGTAAATATTTGGAGTGCCACATCATTGTGCTCTGTACATAAAAGTGATGGGTAATCCATTACATTGCTTAAGGTTTACCACAGAACAAAATGTAGGGAAAGGGCAAATGTTTTTTCCCTTCTTAAACTTGGTCATGCCCTGGTTCTCAAGCTTTGAGTTCAAACTGAATTAGACCTGTGGCTTTCCTACTTCTCCAGATTGTAGACAGCACACTGTGGAACTTCTGCATCTCCATAACTGCACAAGACAATTGTCATAATATGCCTTTTCTTATATATCTCTGTACATATCCTATTGGTTCCATTTCTCTGAAAAAATCGGGCTAATATACCTTCTATTAACTTATTTTTCCTAAAAACTCCAACTTATCCTAAAACTAGATGAAATTTCCTGCTTTTTCTTAAGGTCTTTTTTGTTGTTGTTGTTTGTTTGTTTGTTTGTTTTGTTTTGTTTTTATTCCAGAAATCCATAGATCTACAAGTTCTTTATTCCCTGTGTTTTCACTGTGTTTTTAACATTATTCGGTAAAACTAACTACTTTACAATATATTTAGATATTTTTGTGGTGGCCTCTACTCTGAACTCGGGCTCTTTTCTGGGTCAGGTAAAGATTCTAAGTCCAGATATGTTTCATCATTCTTCACTAAAATTGGTATATATATATATATATATATATATATATATATATATATCTGAGGCCACAGATGTCAAAGTAATATTTGATGATAGTATTTTAATGACATTTAGAAAACTTCTATACCTGTACTTCTGACCAAGCAATGCAATGGATTTTTGTACAGAACCTTTATGCACAGAACACAGTGATGACTGCTGGGATTATAGGTGTGCATCACCAAATCAGGCAGTGGATTTTATTTTATTTAAAGCCCTAAGATCTTCCAAGATGTCACCAACACACCCGTCACCTTATTATTACTAAAGCTTTATTAATATATTATTTTATTAAATTAAATTTTATAACTGGGAGACATAGCATATTTAACATTTAAACCACTAAGACAGGCATTTGTAAGCATTTCTCTGACTATATCTGAAATTTTAGGTTTTCACAATTTGCAGGTGCCCTAGGAGTGTAACACTGGCGAATTTGGGGGTCCACTTTACATGTATGTGATTGTATTAACTTTTGGTGTTGAATGAATGAAGAAATGCCTAGACCAGTAGGGTTATAACCTGGATAGAATGAAAAGGGAAAGAAGGAAATCTTCCTTTTTCTTGTTTGGAGGAGCTCTGCTCTTCATCATTGCCTTTGGTTGTTTTTTTCTAGTTCCTTTAGCCTTTCACTGAGACTGCTAAGCTTTCCAAAGCAGAACTTTCAGCTTTCTAACATGCAATTGCACCAGACTCAACAGTGAGCACCAGGCCATCTGCTGGATGCTCTAGCTTTCCACCATTCAGAAAGCCATCTTACGTTCTTCCATTCCTGATTTCAAAAGATGCAACTGTAGTCACATATACATATAGTATATATATATATATATATATATATATATATATATATATATATATAAAATCCTAAGTGATACAACTTTAAAAATGTTCATGTTGATATAAGAAAAAGGAATGGCTAGTTTAAACATTTGGATAAGTAGGGAAAGTTTTAAATTGCTGAACAGTGTTTGACTTTTACTAAAGATTTATAATCAATATTTATATACTACAGTAATTTTTAGACTCTCTATAAAGGCTGAGAATATTTCTTTTGGTGACCTTGCAGAAGATGTTAAAATCCAAAACGTGAAGAGCAACAAGATCTTATACTTCTGAATTCTGTTGAGCAATAATTCAGTTTGACAACTATATGTAGTCAGTGAATATAGCAGATGAAGGGGAGAAAACAGGTTCTAGAAAAAATAAGGCATTCATCAGAATACCAAGTCAGGATACATTTTAATTGAAGATAGTAGAATTTGAACTAGAGAGAGGAATGTATGACTCACCTAATGAGATTTTAGGGATCACAAAACATTACCTCCTTTCAGAAATAACTGTTAGCAGAGATTTAAAAAATACCAGGTGTTGCTCATTTTGTTCATCTTTATCTTTAAGCTTTATTCTTTTTCCTGCTAACTAGTTAATTTTTGTGGTATTATTTTCATTTTTCTTGACTGTCCAAAAGTATCATTAGCATTGTTGAGTGAAATTATTGGTTATTCTCAATATAACAGCATTATAAGTGGGTGCTGTTCTATTCCTAGGATATTTTATAATTAGCCAAACCCATCAATCTAATTCTCTAAACTAGAAACTGGTTATAATCTCATAAAAGCAAATTAGTCTACCAGTTTCCGTAATTCTTCTGGTAATATGAAGTGACCCAAACCACAAAAAATGTGTTTGTATATGTGTGTATGTGTGCATGTTTGACAGAGAAAAAGACAATGAGACAGAGAAAGACATGGATAGCTCAGTGGCATAAGTGCCTGTCTTGTAAGCGCAAGGTCATGAGTTTGATCCCCAGTATCAAAAACAAAAAGAGAGAGAGAGAGAGACAGATATTGGGTTCATTTTGAAAACTTTCAAATTCTATATTCTTAATTAATCTTTTGTCTTGCAAAGTCAACCCTATTATTCAACCCATCTATTTTACTTGCCATTTAGATATTACAATTTTCAACTCTCAGAGTTTTACTTCTTTAATCTTCCATTTCTGTGGATATGGCTGAGGATTCAATATACCATTTTTCACAATGAATTTTTAAACTTTTTTCATCTTCAATTCCTGTTGTCTATATCATTTCTGGATCTATATTTACTCTTTTTTACTGGTAATTATATTTTTCTGGTTTTTTTGGATCTGTAATAACTTTTGGTAAGAATAAATTAAACTTTGTTGGATGCTGGAGTTACTGAATTTATAACAGTGTTGGGCTTTGTTCTGGCAGCCAAAGTGTTGAGATGATTTGACTGGTGTGTAACTTGCTTTTAAGCTTTATTAGTGGTCTAGAACAGCCTTAAAAGTTAAGTTTAGCATCATTATGAAGATAATTAGCTTCTGAGTTCTCTACACAGTATCCCCATTTTATATGAGGTCCCTGCACTCTGAGTGCTACAATGGAAACTATTCCTAAGCATTCCCCAGTAATTGCTTGGCCTACCTCTTCCCAGGAGTCAGGTACCTTGTGGAGTTTCACTTAAAGTTTGCATGGATAATAAGTTAGGCAAATATTTAAGCTCAACTCTTTTCAGTTTTCCACAATTCTATCTTCTTCTGTGCAAATTTCTACTCTGTTTTTCTGACCATGACACTGTGTAGATTTTACAAAACTGCAATCTCTATCCCCTTCACCCATGAAAATTACTTGATTTTATTTAAGCTTCTCCTCTCTCCACAGTCACCTGGAAATATATCCCGGCTGACACCAGGGCAATCATAGACCTCCTATCACTATCATACTCTTGGAGGACTTGTTGCTCAGAGTAAATTTGTTTTCTACCTGTCTATGATGGAGGACAATGTCTGTAGGACATATTCTTTCATAGGTAGGATTTATTTTTGTTAGAGAATGAACACAATTATTTTCTCAATATTTGCAACATATATTTGTTGAGTTCTTAAAGATTTTCTGTACTAGTGTAGCTGCTGTTAGAGGATTTATCATTGGTATAAATTCAGATCCTTGTTTTCCAAGACAATTACAAGATCAGATAATTTTGCTGGCATATAATTTAGAATTTATTCTTTTTAAATTGAATAATTCTTCCCAAGATATGTTATATTGGGGATCACAAATTAATAATGGCTAATTTCATGTACTTTCCCAAAGAATAAATGGAGGCTTGGGATTATCCATATCACTCTTTTAAGATTTTCCATTATCTCCTTAAGGGTGAACCATCCTTTCCCACTCACCAAGGCTAAACTAAAACCTCTAAAATTAAAAGACACTCCAGGGTAAGATTCTTCTTAACATAAAGTCACTTCTGCCCTCTGGAGTCATCCAGTAATTCTCTGATAAAACTCCTTCCTCCATCAATAAATGCTGAGGCTCTGGTGGACTCCTGGCCTCTCTTTCTTCTTGAATAACTGGTTATCCCAGAACCCCTCTGTATTACCATTTTGCCTCTTGTATTTTCTTTCTTTTCTTTTTTTTTCTCTCTTGCCATGTGCCATAACACCTGGAAGGTGATTGGAGGCTCACTACAGGGGTCTCCAATTATGTTGTGACTTTTATTTTATTTTATTTATTTTAAAGAGAATAAAACAAAAAAGGACAGATCTAAGCAGATCAGAACAGAACAATGTAAGCAACACAGTACTTCACAACAAGACAATTGGATATTAACAGTAGCTATCATAATGTCTTTTTCTTTTAAATATTTGAGCTTAGCTTTATACACAATAATGTCAAACATAACAAAATAGAATAAAACCACTCAAAATAATGAAAGTATTGCAAGAAATTCTGAACCAAATAACAGAAGATGAACAATGGCTACTATAATACCTCATTTTCTATAAAAAATTTGTTTATACTATCATACATATTAAAATCCGAAAAGAAACAACATGATAGAACCAATGGTAATAGAAAAACAAGAGCATGGTAGAATTTCAGAGCAAGATGATATTAAATCAACAATGGCTGCCATATTGTCTTACTTTCAAAGTAACTATTTATACAATCACATATATTAAGATCAAACAAAACATAATAAAACCATTCTAAACAATGATTGAAAACATAAGACTTCAAAGCAGTATAATGGTGAACCATGATTACCATAGAATCTTCTGTACTCTTACCATTTTTTACACTAGGGAGACTATACAGTACTTATACATGTGAGTTTGATCTATTTCACTTATGACATAGATTCAAGTTGCATTCCTTTATTTATAAATATCTCAAGGTGATCATTCTTTGTAGCTGAGTAGTACTCCATTGTATAAAAGTACCATAATTTTTTTTATCCATTCCTCAGTTGATGGGCACTTAGGTTGTTTCCAAGATCTGGCTATTATAAATTGTGCCACTATAAACATGGGTGCACATATATCACTGTGGTAAGATGTTTTCAGATCTCCTGGGAATAGGCTTAGAACTGGAATAGCTGGGTAAAATGGGACCTCCAACCACAGCTTTTTGAGCAATCTCCAGATTGACCTCCACAGTGGTTGTACCAGGCTGCACTCCCACCAGTAGTGCAGAAGAGTTCCTTTTACCCCACAGCCACTCCAGCATTTGTTGTTGGTAGTTTTGTTGATCCTGGTCATTCTATCTGGAGTGAGATGGAATCTCAGTGTGATTTTAATTTGCATTTCTCTAAGGAACAATGATGATGAACATTTTTTCATGCATTTATTTGCCATTCATATTTCTTCATCTGAGAACTGTGTGTTTCATTATGACTTTTATTTTATTTATTTTAAAGAGAATAAAACAAAAGAGGATAGATCTAAGCAGATCAGAACAGAACAATTTAAGCAACACAGCAATTCACAACAAGACAATTGGATATTATCCATTTTTGAATTGGATCTTTGAATTTCAGGGTTTTGATATTTTATTAATTCTTTATAAGTTCTAGGCAGAAGTACTTTGTCTGATTTTTTCCCTGTTTGTAGGTTTTCTTTTCATTCTGCTGGAGATTTCTTTGGACATTCAGAAACTCTTTAATAAGATGGGATCCCAGTTATTGATTCTGGAAAGTATTTGCTGTGCAGTTTGATTCTTGTTCATGAATTCTCTACCTACCCCTATATCTTCAAGATTTTACCTACTTTGTCTTGCAACACATTCACTGTTTCTGTTTTAATATTTAGAACTTTGATCCATTTGGATTTTAGTCTAGTACATGGTGATAGGCATGGGTCTAATTTTAGTTATCAGCATATGGATACCCAATTTTCCCAGCACCATTTATTAAAGAGATAATTGTTCTTCCAATGAACATGCTTGGCCCCTTTATCAAAGATAAGGTGGTTGAGTGTGTTAGTAGTTGTATCTTCTAATCTATTCCATTGATCTTCAGGTCTGTTTTTATTCCAATACCATGTTGGTTTTGTTACAGTGGCTTTATAGCATAACTTCAAGTCAGGGATTGTGATGCCTCCTGCCTTGGCTTTGCTGCTTAGAATTGCCTTTGCTATTCTAGGTCTCTTGTGGTTCCAGGTGAATTTTAGGAGTAATTTATCTAGATCTATGAGGTATGTTAGTAGTATTTTCATTGGGATTGCATTGAATCTGTATAACAATTTTGGGAGAATAGTCATTTTCACAATATTATTCTTCCTATCCATAAGCAAGGGATGTCTTTCCATTTTCTGATGTCCTCTTCAATTTCTTTTTTCAGGGTATTATAATTTTCCCTGTATAGCTCTTTTACTTCTTTCATTAGATTAATTCCTAAGTATTTAAATTTTTTGGATGCTAGTGTGAAGGTTGTGGCTTCTCTTATTTCTCTTTCGGTGATTTTGTTGTTAGTGTATAAGAATACTATTGATTTTTGAGTATTGACTTTGTTTCCAGCTACATTGCTGAATTTGTTTATTATATCTAGGAGATTTTCAATGGAGGTTTGGGGGTCTTCTATGTAGAATATCATGTAATCTGCAAATAATGATAATTAAACTTCTTTTCTTATCTTTACTCCTTTTATTTCCCTCTCTTGGCTAATTGCTCTGGCTAGTATTTTCAGTACTATATTGAATAGGAGCAATGATAAGGGACATCCTTGTCTTGCTTCTGATTTCAAGGTAAAGGCTTTTAGTTTTTGGCCATTTATACCACACTGGCTGTTGGTTTGTCGTAGATGGCTTTTATCACATTGAGGTAAAGACCATCTATTCCAGTTCTCTGTAAGGGTCTTATCATGAATGGGTGTTGGATCTTATAAAAATATTTTTCTGCATATATAGAAATGATCATGTGATTCTTGATTTTGGATCTATTGATATGGTGGATTACATTTACTGATTTATGTATGTTGAACCATTCCTGCATGCCTGGGATGAATCCCACTTGGTCATAGTGTATAATCTTGATGATTTGCTGTATTCTGTTTGCCAATATTTTATTGAGAATTTTTGCATCTATGTTAATTAGGAAAATTGGCCTGTAGTTCTCTTTTTTAGTTGGATCTTTCTCAGGTTTTGGTACTAGAGTAATATTTGCTTCCAGGAATGACTTAGGGAGAATTGCTTCCCTTTCAATTTCATTGAAGAGTTTGAGGAGTGTTGGCATTAAGTCTTCTTTGTATTTCTTGTAGAATTCCACAGTGAATACGTCTGGGCCTGGGCTGTTTTTCTTGGTAAGGACTCGATTACATTTTCAACTTCATTAATAGAAATTGTGTTATTCAGCAGTTTTACATCTTCTTCATCCAGCTTTGGTGGTTCATATGTTTCTAGGAAACTGTTCATTTCTTCTGTGTTATCGAACCAATGAGAGTAGAGGTTTTCAAAATAGTTGTTGGTGATCTTTTGTATTTCCACAGGATCGGTAGTGATTTCTCCTTTCATTCTGTATTGCATGAATTTGGGTCTTTTCTTTCCTTTTTTAAATTAGGATGGCTAGGGGCTTATCAATTTTATTTATTCTTTCAAAGAATGAACTCTTTGATTCATTGATTCTTTGAATTGTTTTCTTAGTCTCTAATGCATTAATTGCTGCTCTGACATTTATAATTTCCTCCCTTCTTTTGGCTTTGGGCTTGGCTTGATCTTCTTCCTCTAGATTTTTAAGGTGTATGGACAGGGATTTAGATCAGTGGCATAAGGACCTGCCTGGCAAGTGCAAGGTCATGAGTTCGATCCCTGGTACCAAAAAAAAAAAAAGTCCCTAGATTTTTAAGGTGTAATATCAGGTTGCTTATTTGTGTTCATTCTGTTTTGCTAATGTGGGAACTCAGTGCAATAAATTTTCCTCTGAGGACCACTTTCATTCCATCCCACAGGTTCTGGTAAGTTCTATTTGTATTTTTGTTTGCTTATAGATATTGTTTAATTTCTTCTTTAATTTCCTCTGTGAGCCACTGATTGCCCCAGAGTGTATTATTTAATTTCCATAAGTTTGTGGCATTTTTGCAGTTACTTTTATCATTAATTTCCAGTTTCATGGTGCTATGATTCGAAAACATGCATGGGATACTTTCAATTCTTTTGCATTTGCTTAAATATGTTCTGTGGGTTAGGATATGGTGTATTTTAGAGAGAATATCCCATGTATGCTGAGAAGAATGTATATTCTGATGTTGTTGGATGGAACACTCTGTCTACATCTATGAAGTCCATTTGTTCACAGGTATGATTCAATTCTGTTATTTCTTTGCTGATTTTCTGCCTAGTTGATCTATCCCTTTGTGTCACTGGTGTGTTAAAGTCTCCTGTTATAAGTGTGTTACTACCTATTTGATTTTTCATTTCTGTTAATACTTGTTTTGTGTAGTTGGGTGCTCTGGAATTTGGTGCATATAGATTTAAGATTGTTATCCCTTTCTCTTGCAGTTTTCCCCTAACTAGTATGTAGTGACCTTCTTTATCTCTTTGGACCATTCTTGGTTTGAAGTTCACATGGTCTGCAAACAGAATAGCTACACCCACTTCTTTTTTTTTTTTTTTTTGAGTTTCTGTTGCATGGAGTATTGTTTTCTATCCTTTGACTTTCAGTCTGAGTTTCCTTTTGGGTTAGATGGGTTTCTTGTAAACAGCTTATGGTTGGACATTCTTTCTTAATCCATTCTGCCAGTCTGTTTCTTTTAACTGGTGAATTGAGGCCATGTACATTAATGGTTATAGATGTCATATATTGGTTTATTGTTGACAAGTTATCTTTCTGATGTTGTATCTTAACTTTCCATTCTGTTTAATTGTCTTGATTTGTGTTTTTTTCCTATATATATCTAGAATGTCTTTCAGTATTCTCTGTAGGTTTGGTTTGGTGATCATGAAGTTCTTCAGTTGTTCTTTGTCATGGGAGTATCTTATTTCTCCTTCCATTTTGAAGGACAGTTTTCCAGGATACATCAGTCTGGGCTGGAAGTAATTTTCCTTTAGGATCTGAAATACTTCACTCCATGCTCTTCTTGATTTCATTGTTTGTGTTGAGAAGTCTTCTGTGATTCTGATAGACTTTCCTTTATAGGTGACCTGTCTTTTCTCTCTAACAGCTTTTAGTGATCTATTCTTATGTTGGATTTCTGGAATGGTAATTATTATTATGTGTCTGGGTGTAGTTTTGTTTTGGTTAATGCTATTTGGAGATCTATATGCTTCAATAATTTGTATTTCAGCTTCCATTGTCATGTTTGGGAAATTTTCAGCTATTACTTCTGAAAATAGCCTCTTGATATCATTTGTGCTGCCCCCTTCTTTTTCATTTATCGCTATTAACCTTATGTTGATTTTCTTTGCATCATGTTGCAGCTGTTGAATTGTTATTTCCTAATTTCTTGTTGTTTTTAGAAGATCTTTTCCTGTTCACTAGCTGCAATCTTATCTTTGAGTTCTGAGATTCTATCTTCACTTTTATTGAGGCAGTTTTTGCAACTTTCAATAGAGTTTTTGATTTCCTGTATATCTCTTTGAGTCTGCTTAATGTATTCTGTTTGTCTCTTAAACTGTTCATTCAGGGATTCTATCATTTTGCTCTGTTCCTCTAATTGTTTAGCTGTGTCTTTATTGGATGCATTCAGTATTTCTTTCACTATTTTTATCATTTTTTCTTTTACCTGGGAGAATATTTCTGATTTGAGTTCCCTCATAGCTTCCCATACTTGCTTCTTAATTCAGTTGATATCATTTCATACTTTTCAGGTGTATGTGTAGTATTTTCTTCTATGTACATGGCTTCTAGGTTTTTTTGGAATGGGCTGGAGGTTTTATATTGCATTTTGGTCTTTCATTTTGTCATTTTCCTATATTTCCATATTTCCAGCGATTTTCCAAAGCTTTCCCTGGATGTTTTCAAAATCACCTCCTGAGGCCTCTGCTACTGGGACTTATTTGGCTTTGGCTCCCCTTCTGTGGTGGGCCTTGCTCCCCTGGTTGAATGAAGGTCTCTGGGCACAGTCCACTCTAGCCCACGGAACCTCTGGAGCCTAGTCCAGTGTCCTAAGGGGGCTGGGCAGGCACCCAGCTGCTGGCACCAATGGTCCCAAACTTTTCCAGGCCTGCCCTGGTGAGCTGTATCTCACCTTGCTGGCATGGTGCCAGCTTGGCTGCCCCTTCAGTGGGCCTGGCTCCCCTGGTTGAATGAAGGTCTCTGGGTGCAGTCCACTGTAGCCCACAGAATCTCTGAAGCCTAGTCCAGTGTGCTAAAAGGGCTGGTTGGTACCCTGATTTATATTTTAAAATAACTACCTAAATATATAAAGCTAAATATATAAAGACTAAATATATAAAGCCATTATTATGGTACTGTAAAAAATATAACCAGTGTGAATCTAAAGGCACTGATTTTTTTTTTCACAATAAACTTAACAAAATTCCAGGATCACCAAAAAGAGTCTTCTTTTGTTGTTTTATTTCCTAGCCTGATGATAAAGGAAAAGTTTTTAGTCTATTGAATGTGGCAAATTACAACGAAAATTCTTAAATATATTAAGGACAATCAATGATTTACAAAATCAATGAAATTCTTTCCACAAGCAAAATGATAAGTCAAGGTAATGTTTGTTTATTTTTCTTGAAATCTAAGCTAAAAAATCACCAAGTTTGAAAATTCAGAATAATAGAACCTCTGGTATTGTTTCTCAGATTTCTATCACCCATGTTTTCTGAAAAACCGAAGACAAGATATTGTTACACAGTGACCTTAGAGTTTAAAAGGCCCATTTTGTGTTCCCTTTGTGGCAGAACCAAATAAAAACTATGTCTAGTAAAAGTGAACTGCAAATCAGACACTGCAGGATATACACAAATAAAACACTGTTAAGTAAAGGTTCAATATTCAAGATTCAAAACATGAAAGATAATAAGCTACACTTTGCAACATTCATAAAAACACTACACAGAGTGGTGAGATTTTCAAGAATTTAAAACAATAGAATAAAATGTAGAGAATGCAAAACAAATAGAAAATTATGGGAATAAATAAGAGACAATTAGGTATTATTAGAAAAAAAGCAATGCTTTATTTCAAGAAACAAGAGATTTCCAAATATAAGCAGTGAAAAACATAATAATTGGAAAAAAAACCTCAGTGAGTCTTTTAAGAGAAGATTAATTATGTAGAGAGATTTAGTGAACAGGAACTATATATAAATACATTTCTAAGAATATACACACAGAAAATATTATGGAAAAAATGAGATTGAGAATTATGGAGGATGCTCCACTAAATTATAATTATACTTACAGAATAAAACAGTATCTTTATGTTGGAAAAAATGGTATTTAAAATGTAGTAGTGGCCGGGGGGTTTTCTAACACTTAAAGTATATGAATTTTCAGTTGTAGAAATAATAATCAAATCTATAAAAGTTGAATGATTGTAGCTTCACAGCTACACTCAGTTATGAAGGAGCAAAATTCAAAGGACAAAGATAAATACTATAACCAAGTAGAGGTCAGAAAACATAGGCTATGTGCAAATTAACATCCACTGGATAATCTGTAGGTATTTTACTAAAGAGCACAAGCATGGGTGAAGGGAAGTATGTTTAAAGTTTTAAAGTAAAGGTGTGTCAAGATAGAAATTTAAACACGAGTTATCTATAGCTCCATGAAGTGGAGTAAACAATTATTATAATTTTTTCTTTTTGAGACAAGTTTTCATTATGCAGTTTGGGCTTGTCTTGACCTCACATTGTAACCCAAACTGGCCTCTATCCCACAGTGATCTTCCTGCTTCAGCCTCTCAAGTGCTGGTATTACAGGGGTGTGTTACCCTGCCTGGCAAAATGAACAATTTTAAACACACAAACAAAGATTATTTACCTGTAACAGCACTTCACAGGAGAAATTTATAAAAGGTGTTCTTATGGAAGAAGACTATTAAATTTAGAAGAAAGAGGTATTTATACAAGATATGGCAGAGAGAAGATGCAAATTTAATGGGTAGGAAATATACACAAACTGTGTCACTATGTGCTAATAACAAAACCATCATACTTACTTATTATGGTTTAGGTACATAATGCCCTTAAGCCTCATGTTTTCAGAGCTGGGCCTTTTGGAAGGTGATAGTATCATATGGAACCTGTAGATGACCTGCTGTCAAGAGACGGGGACTGGGTGGACATGGATTGCTGAGGACATGACCTGGAAGAGTGCGTCTTCTGAGCTGGCTCTTCTCTTTGCTCTGTTTCCTAGTTGCCGTGATATGGGCAGCAAAATAGGCAAATCTTTCAATTAAAAATAACACAGGAACAGATCAAAAAAGTATGAGAAACAGCTCATTTAGACACAGAATAAAATCCCCAAAATTAATTCCTGCTTAATAGAAAGCAGCGACTATAAGGTACAATGATTCTTAACTTCACACATTACTTCAACTGCAAAATACATAGCAGTATATTGACAGGGTTTCAAGGAGAAACTGACAAATATATTATTCTACTTGAGAACTTTATCAGAAATTTACATAAGGAAATGTCAAAAATGCCTTTGTATGTACAGTGTTTGACAATGTCATTAATGGTCTTCATTCAGTGGACTAAATAGATTCTTGTTCAAAAAAGTAGTTAGTATACATTCCTTCCAAGAACAGGCAAAATATTTATGTATATTGGCATATATCAGGTAGAAAAACAGCTAACCACTCAAAAAAATTAAGTCTTATTATTTACAATCTTTGAAAAATAAAAAAAAATGTAGACTAAATACAAGGACAAAAAAGATAAAACTTTCAGGAATTTAGCTCAGGGGCATAAATGCCTGGCTGACAAGTGTGAGGTCATGGGTTCCACCCCTGGTCCAAAAAAAAAAAAAGACTATAGTGTGCATCTGTACATAAAGACAAGATAAATATTTTTAAATGGCACAGAGGCCCGCTAATTAATATTGTAGGAATTTTATTATTTATGATTATAATATATAGCATTATTGATTAAATAATAAAATACTAAATATCACATTTGAAAATATTATTTTAATTGTTTTGAAAACATAGTATGGTAACAGATTAGTATAACAATATTTAAAGTTTTTCACCTACATTTTGAAGCTGATATTATTAAAAATCTTATTTTTCTATTGAGAAATCTGGGATACAGAGACTGCAAAGATGCAAAGAACACAGAACTTGCTAAATGCAGAGTGAAGGTTCTGAATTGTTAGTTTTAGAGATTGCAGTTTTAGTTACTAACAACCTTTATGTCTTGGTAAGAGAAAAGCAGAATAATTTTACAGATGATAAACTAAGCAAAACTAACACGGGTGCCCAGGGTTTAGCTCAGGGGCACAATCGCCTGTGTGGCAACCGCAAGGTTGTGAGTTCCATCCTGGTACCAAAAAAAAACAAAAACAAAAAACCAAACAAACAAACAAAACAAGCTAACATGGGGTGGGGGGGCAGATGAGGTCAAACAAACAAACAAACAAACAAAAAACACAAGACTGAATGGAGTAAATATTGATGAAATAAGTATTTTTAGAGAAAATATAAGTCATTTAAATTGAGTCAAAAACTATTCTATATAGATGTGTTCATTCAGTCAGCATGTGCAGCAGTTTCCACACTTGTTACTTAATCAGAAACCCACGTATTACACACACAAGCAAAATGTCACGAGCTGTTGCAGAAAAATTACACCTTATACATTCTTCCAAAGAAAAGAATGCATCCTTTATGAGATTGAGTGTGGATAAAAAATTAAAAATTCACAGTATGCAAAAAAAATCTGAAATCATACTCATAAATGAGTAATGCAAAAATGATAAGCATAATTTAAGTCTGAATTTCATAGTGCAATGCAATGCACAAAATAACAAATCAAATATATCCAATTAATTCAAATACATTCAGCATTAGAAATCTAGCAGTTGGGTGGGGATTTAGCTCAGTGGCATAAGCACCTGCCTGGCAAGGGCTAGGTTGCGAGTATCTCCAGTACCAAAAAAAAAAAAAAGAAAAAAAGAAAAAAAATACAGCAGCCAAATATATTACAGCAAGAAATAAAGGAAAAATTATCATAAGAATTATGATGATGCATTGGTTATTTTTATACTTTCAAATTGTATGTGTATTCTTTCTTGATTATATTTTATCAACATCATGATACCCTCTTTGCAAAATGAGAGAAGAAAAAATAATTTTGCAAATACTTTACTTCAATCTAACCATTGGAGTGAATTAAACTGAACTGAAATTATCTGCTCCTTTTATGATGGTATTTTCCCTCATATCAGGGAGTGTATGTATATATTGTATTTAGCAAAATATTTTCTTGCAATTTTTCTAGTATATTTGCAAATGAATTTTTCAATTTTCCTTTATTATTTCCACTAATCTAACAGATACTGATTTCTCTATTATATACTTGCCTTTGGCATTTTCATGTAGCTACATCATTGATTTATTTATTACTAGTGATATGCTATTTCTAGCTCATTACTTTCAGCTTTCATCTCAGTTTCTTTCTTCCAAGTTTCTTTTTTTCAGTTGTTGATTGTTTTACTCTTGTGACTTCTTGGACTCAGTGGTCAATAAGTTTTTACCTTATCTGCAGTAGTATAGTATTGCTTCTCAGCCCTTTGACTATGATCAAGTGCAGTACTGTAAATATTTAAAGCTATATATTTCCCCCTTTCAAAGTGCAATCCATTGATGCTAGGTGTGTTAAATATCCATTTTTTTAGGCATTCTAAAAGGCTGGATTTTAATTTATTGCCATATCTAAACACTTAAAAATTATTTTAATATTTCCTATTATTCCTGTACATTTATGTATTCCTGTACATTTATGTATTCCTGTACATTTATGTATTCCTGTATATTTATTTTAAATTTCTAGTTTTACTGCACTGTGATTAGAATATATAGCTTCAATTTTGCAAAGTATTTTGTTTTCTTTATATTTAAGTGATTTAGGAGTTCCTTTTACCTATAAAATAAAATCTACTTTCTCTTATCATTTTTCTTATATTACTGACCATTTTATTTATTTTCATGTGTTCATAAAAATAGTTTTCTAATTATTCCTATTTCCATGTTTCTTCTTTTGTTCCCAGCAATCTCAGATTTCTCAAGTCAATAACAAGAATTGGGAGAGAATGGTGGAGTTTTGTTACTAAAACATGAAGAGCTCAGAAGATAGGATAATTTTTCTAGGTCACTGACATATGAAATGTCCAAAAGGAAGTCTTAATTAACATGCATGAACTTCAAGATTGTTTTGGTTCTTGCCCCTATCAGAAGATTGCATGGTCATGTCATGTTTTCATGAACACTTAAAGGCCAAGAGAGTCTACCTGTTTGTTAAGCAATATGTTGTTACATTTTATACTTCGTATAATCTCTCCACTCAGTTACATTTCAGTAAATTATTTTCTTGCATGTATTTTTCTATACATCGTTATCATCCTAATATTAAAAATCTTGAAAATTAGTTTCTTCTGTAGCCATGTCAAAACTAGCCACAGTGAAACTTCAGAGTTAACAGATTAAAAAAAAAAATTATGTACAGGTATGTTTTGGGAATCAAAATGTGGGGCTGAAGTTATAACCTGTGAAATTTTTCAATGTACTTAAAACTCCATATTAAGTATTCTAAAACCAGTTCACCGTACATTTATCTCATTTTGGCTTTACCAATGTTACTTAACATGAAACAATTGAAGCTACATTGTTTTTGTATATTAGTAACACATTTAACACGTTTCACAGTCTTGCTATAAGTAATGATTTCATGAGATATATATGCTGAATTCAAGTACAATCTGGTATCTTCCCAACTAAAAGAATAAGCAGCCCCAAATATGTGAAATTATTTTGTCAACAATAGGGAAGAAGCATTTTAGTACAGATGCCATTTGACGTTATGAATTGGATTAAGAGTTTAACTGATTACTGTCCTTTTGGCTAAGAAAATATAACAATTTGCCTGCTTAATATTTTAATGAAAAGTATAAATAGATATAAAAATATTTGTTTTTTAAAATAATATTTTCATTATGACCAAGGAAAAGTCTGATAGCTGTTTATAATTATGCATGTCAATAAGTAGGTATTTCATTCGTGAATAAAACGATTGTTCCAGTTGAAAGCTCAATAAAAAGATGCAAGAAGAATGCTCTAGTAACAGCTGGAGCAAGATGTCCTAAAGGCACAAATATGTGCACTATACCCTACAATTTTTAATGTGATGTAAAACAAGTCACAACCAGGATCCCGATGAGGAAAAAATACTAGGTTCCTGGGAACATGATATTGTTTTGGGCTGCAGGGCTCCTTCAGTTTACTAGTAACTATCAAGATAACACAGGCTATAGACACACAGGCATGAAGGTACTGGGACTACCACCCCTTACATGTTTCACAGCATCGCAGGTCGTTAACTATACAACATATCTCAGGAGCTACTCTGTAAAATTCTTTATTAACTCTGCATTGCAAGATTATTTGGAGCTCAAGCCAGAAATATGATAGGTATGTTGGTCCTTTGTAGGGGGTCCTGTGATTCTATAGCCTACATAGCTCCTGACTCTTAATCAGTTTGTCCCTATTACCACTATTATTTATTGTCATTATATCAGGTGAAAACAGCTTCTTAGCTAATATTCCTGTTTGGAAACTAATTATGTAATCATATATATATATATATAATACAAATACAGACCTGGTCAGCTGGTCAGCTCTTTGTCTCTTCATTGGGCTGGGGATTCAGCTCAGTGGCATAAGCACCTGCCTTGCCAGCGCGTGGTAGTGAGTTTGGTCCCTGGTACCGATAAAAAAAAAAAGTCTCTTCATTGATTTTTGGGTAAAGATAAGCTTGGTTCTGTTTACTACATGATTCACTTCTAGGCAACCTCAAATTACTTCTGAAGTTTCATTCATAGTTTTAATTTACTGACATTAGGTATTCCCCAAGGGCAGTTTTGAGGATATCAAGTTTCTCAGGAGTGCAAACAACTCTGTCAACTTTGACCCTTACAACATTGTAAAAGTTATTATCAAACCAAAAAAATGTAAAATGGTTAATAAAGTCTTAATAGGTAGTTAAAATTATGAGCAATGTATGAAATTATTTATGTATAGAATTTTAAGATGCATTACTTGTCAACTATATTTATTTCATTTGATCCCTATAGAAATTATCTATTTTCCTCAAGTTAAAATGTTGATCACATTTGCAGTTCACACAAGTGGAGGGAGTGAGAGATGTATCTATCATTTGATGACAAGATTAAATACACTAGTGTGCAGTAGGAGAGTTATTACTATGGGATTTTCTAGCTCAGTAGAGAAGTCTGAATAAAAAGTGTCTCAAGGCAAGATTAAGTTAAAAAACTAGGAATCATCAGTAATTTAAGGATATCAATTAATTTTAGAAAGAAAAATTTCACAAAAAATGGGAAAAACTGATACCTGATAAATTTGGATTTGATGCCAAATATTTTAGCTTGATGAACACTGGAAATTCACATACTCATAAGCATTACTGTGCTTTAGTCTGGTAAGCAGCTGAGTTACTATAGAGTAATTTGATTGTTTTGTGTCTTGCTTGTAAACTTTGTTAGTATACACTTTAGGGCTCATTTTGTTTCACTGTTGAGCCAAAACACACAATATTCTACCCAGGACCCCGAGTTTTTACTTCAAGTTATTAGAACAGAAATTATTCCCACTTTGTGTAATCTTGTTCCATTTATTTCTCAAGGCCTCAAGGAGTTTTCTAACCTACATGCCTTTCTTTCCTTAATCATTTAATTTTGAGATAAGTATAGATTCACCTGCAGTTGGAAGAAATGATACAGGGCCGTCCATGTCCCTTTCATCAGTTTCCTCTAATGGTCTCAGTAGTAATATTTGGCAAATCTGTAGTACAGTGTCACAGCAATCAAGATGCATAGCATGTCCATCATCACAGGGTCCCCTCAGGGTACACACTCACATTCTTCCTGTCCTTTCATTGCTCCATAACTGTCTCTAAAAATGATCAATCCATTCTTTATCTGTACTATCTTTCATTTCATTGTAAAAATTGAATCATATACTATGTAGCATCTTTTACGTGTTAAATCTATTTTTCATTATTCCTAATTCTCTGAAGATACATTAAGGTTGTTGCATATACCATAGTTCATTTGTATATAGTATATGTATGTGTATATGTATGTACATAAATACATAGCATGTATGTAGCACTTACTTTTATGTAGTATTCCATCACTAGGATGTTTTGTTGTTTGTTCATTTGTTCATTAAAGAAAAAGACCTAAAGAACATCTGTATTGACTCTTCCAGGTTCTATGATAAATAAAGATGCTGTGACAAATTGTGTTGGTTTTGTGGACATATATTTCATCTTTTGAGGGCAAATGTAATAGTTACAAGCTTATTTTTTTAAAAAATTGTCAAATTATTTTCCAGAATTTTTATTGTTTTACATTCTCACCAGTAATATATAGGTGATCCAGTAGAAACTGGCCCAATAAAATATCATTTTCTTCAGCATTTGATATGATGTTTTTAAATTTAAGCTATTCTGTTATGTGTACAGTAATGCCTCATTGTAACTTACAGTTCCCTTGAGATTGATAATCTTAAATATCTTTTCATGTCCTTACTTCACATCTGCATATCTTCTTTCATATTTTATTTTTATTTGATTTAACTAATTATTTTATTTACTAATTTAATTGGTATAATTTAGATATACATAATGATCATATTTACCATAAGGAATTTGCACTGCATATGTCTTGGTTTATTTTTCCCACTCCTCTCTCCCATCAACCCCTCTTTACTTCCTTTCTTTGCTTCTATTTTATCCTTTTTTAAATCATTTTTTCTTTTGTCTTCCTTTCTTTCCTTCTTCCTCCACTCTAGTTCCTCTTTCTTTTTGAACAATTTTTTTTTCTATTTCACAATATCTATTGAACATTTAGGTCATTGTTTATATTTTCCATTGTCCAGGGAGACAACACAATATTGAGCCCATGGATGCTCAATTTTTCACTTAAGATTATGGTTTCAAGGTGCATCCATTTACCTAGAAGTGTCTCAAGTTTATGCTTACTTACAGTTGTTGAAGTACTGCATTATATTAAGCACATACACACACACACTTTTTTTTTTTACCCATTTCTTGGCTGATCTGTGTTGTTTCCAAAATTTAGCTATTATGAATTGTTCTGTTATAAACATGAGTGTGCATATATTAGTGTGGCATGATGCTTTCATTTCTTTTGGAAAGATAACAAGAAGGGGGATATCTGGGTCAAATGGGACCTCCATTCCTAATTTCTTGAGGAAACTTCACAATGATTAGTGCAGTTGTTGTACCAGTCAGTACTCCAACAAACAGCAGAGAAGGGTTGCTTTTTCCTTACAGCCCCATCAGTATTTGTTATTGCTGGATTTCTTTATGATAGCTACTCTTTCTGGAGTGAGATGGATTCTCAGTGTGTTATACTCCAAAATGCTGCACCCCAAAATAAAATGAAAATTATAAAAAGGCAAAAAGAATAAAAAGGCCAAGACATCTTGGAGGGAAAAGAAGAGAGTGCTCTTTTTAAATTTAGGCTGGTATCCAGCGACACAGAGTGAGGGTGGAATTTACACTGCTGTGCAACTAGGCTAAGATTTGGGGGTGGTTTATAAAGGGAAAAAACTGCAAAGATGTGGGGGGCACCACACCTGTGCATCCCTGAGGAAACAGGACATCCTGTTGTTTTTTTTTTAAGGTCAAAGGGTGTGGTGCATACAGAACAGAATGGCGGTGCTTGAGTTAGATTACAACATTCCCCACTGATTTTTGTCAGGGAGCCAAATCATTGGCTCATAGTTGAATCTACAAGTACAAGCTCATAACCCTGGGTAGCTAAGATCATCAGCTTGACAGCCTGTATTCGGCCTTTTATATAAGATACCAGTTTATTTATGGTACAGGGACCGATAGTTACACCAACTAAAAGCACTATTACGGGTCCTATGGCTGCTGATATGAGGGTGGACAACCAAGGGGAGAATGAGACCCAATGTTCAAACCAATTTTGTTCTGTCAGTTGAGCTTGTTCCTTTTCCTGTAGGTGTTTCTTAAGGGCAGCCATATTTTGTCTAATAACTCCAGAGTGGTTTGTATATAAGCAACATGTTTCTCCTAAGACCAGAGACCTCCCTCTTTTAGAAAAAGAAGGTCTAAGCCTTGGCGGTTTTGTAAAACCATTTCAGCTAAGGAGCTTAGAGAATCTCTTAATTTAGATACAGAGTTGCCAAGGCTAGCTAGGTCTTGCTTCATAAGTGTAGTGAGGTGTCTATAGGTTTGGTCTCCTACTATGAAACTAGATCTACTTAATCCTATTGACCCAGCCATCTCAATTCCAAGTAACATATTTCCAAGCATAACAGAAGAATTCCTTCTCTGGTGAGTATGAGCAATACTGAGAGTATAATCTCATTTTAATGGAAACATTTTGCAGTAAAGGTTCAACAGTCATATGAATAAATCACCAAAACTTATTTGATACTGTCAAATTCTGAACAGATTTGTTTCTTTTTAAAACTGTTACTGGCAGGTATTATAAACCAAGGCAAATAAAATTTATATCTCTTTAATCTTTTTATAACTTACTACACACCTTTAAGTTGAGCTTTTTTATCTTCTTTTATATTTTGGCACAGCCAGACATTTTACTTGAAGACAAAACCACTTTTCCTCTCCCTCTTTTTTTTTTTTTTTACTTATTACCAGTCAATTTTCTTCCTCTAGCTTTTCAGACAACATTAAAACTTTTAATAAAATCCTTGAAGTGATTTTCTTTTAGTAGTCTAAAATATTGAATCATTCTATGTGTTTTTACTACCTTAGAATGCTACACTTCACTGTAAATTTGAAATACTTCAAACATATTTTATGCAAATTTTAGGTGACAATATAAAAATTTTGAATTTTGCATGCACGGCTTAACAAAGAATGCTGGTAGAATTTTAGTATTAGGAAAATTCTGAATTTTAGCATATACTGTAAATATCACAATTGGTTGTACTGAAAAGTCGTGATGAATCTATAATCAGAAAAACTCATTAATTTTATACATATTTCATCTGATTAAAAATATAAGGCTTGCATGTTTTAAATAATCTAAGAACATATCTTTTTTAAAAGGTTACAATTTAACTGTAATCTGAATACCTTTAGCTTCCATTAAAAACAAAATAAAATTTTAAAAGAAAGGAAAAATAACCCCAGATCTTCAGAAGCCAGACTGCAATCAATGTCCCTTGAAGAGGCCTCAGGTGCTGGGTGCTGTTGTCTGAATAAGCAGTGAGTTGAAGTCAGGATCGGCTGAATTTCCTGGAGGGACTTAATAAGGTCCTGGTTAGCAAAATCAGCAAGCTTCTTCTCAGATATCTTAGGGATGAGAGGTGGAGGTCTCCCATATAGTGTCTCAAAAGGGGAAATTCCAGCAACAAAGGGAGTACAACACTTGCGCAAGAAGGCAAAAGGAAGGAGACTCACCCAGTTTTTGCCAGTGTTTAAGGCCATTTTAGTTATCATCATTTTTAAAGTCCTATTTATCCTTTCTACTTGTCTTGAGCTTTGAGGCTGGTATGCACAATGAAGTTTCCAATCAATCTGTAAAGCCTGAGTTAATTTTTGGGTCACTTGGGCTATGAAACCCAGGCCATTATCAGACCCCATAGATAAAGGCAAGCCAAATCGGGGTATAATGTCATATAAAAGGGTTTTTTTTTAATACTATGAGAGCTGACTCTGACTTGGTAGAGTATGCTTCTATCCAGCCAGTGAAAGTGTCTACCATTACCAACAAATATTTATGTCCTTGGAGCCCCGGCTTTCCCATTTTAGTAAGGTGTATTTCTCAATGTTCTCCTGGCATGGTTCCTCGAAAATGCTTTGTCTCAACCAGCACTTGTTGCTTTGTATTTATAAGTTGACATTGTGGGCATCTGAGCCTTGCAGACTGGGCAAACTTGGACAATTGAGGAATAAAATATCATTCTGAAAGAGATCAGCCAGTTTTGATCCTCCCAAATGAGTTGACCTATGAGCCTGCTGAATAAATTCCCTCCCAAGTGCCTCTGGCAATAGGACTTGCTTGTCGGGCAGCTGATACCAGCCTCCTGGGATATTAAACTTGGCTTGGAGCTGGGTTGCTAGATGGAGGTCCTTTTGAGTATACACAGGTTCCGACAAAGTGGGAGGAATCAACAATAATGTCGGGGCCATCTCAGTCCCCACTGATTTTGTAGCTGCCTTTCGGGCTGTGGCATCTGCCAAGTTGTTTCCCTTTATAACAGGGTCATGGGCCCTACAATGTATGGTTACAACCTTTTCTGGCATCCAGATGGCAGCCATTAGATCAAGTATCTGGGGGGCATTTTTGATCTTTTGTCCCCCAGAGGTCAACAGGCCTCATTATTGATAAATGGTCCTATGGACATGGGCCATTGCAAATGCCTATCTGCTGTCAGCATAGATATTGACCTGCTTCCCTTCTGCCAGTTTGAGAACCTCAGTGAGAGCAATAAGCTCAGCCTTTTGAGCAGATATACCTGGCTCCAGGGCTTGCGCCCACAAAACTTGGGATTCAGTAGTAACCACTGCGCCCACGACTCTCTTCCCTTGATGGATATAGCTACTCCCATCAGAGAAGTATGAGGGGGCCTCAGGCAAGGGCTCATCAGTCAAATCTTGTTGGAGACTTTGGAGGTGAGCAATTACCTCAGAACAGTTGTGGAGAGATGCGGAAGGATCACCATCAGACAGCAATGTGGCAGGATTCAACGGTGCAGTTGTCTTGTAACCAATGGAGGCAGGGTCTAGAAGTAGGGCCTGATGATGCATAATCCTGGCACTGGACAGACATCAGCTCAGTGGGGCCTTGATTAGAGTTTCCAGGGAGTGTGAGGGAACAACAATAAGCTTCTGTCCAAAAGTCAACTTTTGGGCTTTCTTTACCAATAAGGCCACTGCAGCTACTATTCGCAGACAAGCAGGCCACCTAGTGGCCACATTATCAAGTCTCTTGGATAGATAGGCCACTGGACATTGCCAAGGTCCCAGGCTTTGAGTTAATACTCCTTTAGCTATGTTCCTTTTTTTCATCGACATAGAGAGAGAAGGGCTTGTGTAAGTTAGGCAAAACAAGTGCAGGTGCTTCAGTGAGGGTCCGCTTTAGCTGAATGGAGGCGTGATCTTGAGTCTCAGTCCATTTTAGGGGGTCTTGTGTAATCCCCTTTAAAGCATCATAGAGAGGTTGTGCCACCTCTGTAAAATTAATGATCCAAAGCCTGCAATACCCTACAGCTCCCAAAAATTCTCACATCTGTTTTTTCATCTTGGGAACAGGTATCTGTAAGATAGCCTGTATTCTTTGGGAGGACAAAGTCCTTTTTCCTTTATGAATTTGGTACCCCAGTTAGGTTACACACTGCTGACAGAGCTGGGCCTTTTTAGCAGAAACTTTATAGCCTAGCTTACTTAGAGTCCACAAAAGGGCCTCAGTGGCACTTATATAGTTCTCATGAGAATCAGTAGCTATCAGGAGGTCATCAACATACTACAACAGCATTACATTGGCGTACTCCTCTCTATAGTTCATGAAATCTCTAGCAAGGGCCTCATGGAATAGGGTGGGTGCATTTTTGAATCCCTGAGGTAGGCGTGCCCAAGCTAGTTGTTCAGACACTCCTGACACAGGATCAGTCCATTTAAAGGCAAAAATGGGTTGGTTTACTGGAGCAATGGGCAGGGTGAAGAGAGCGTCCTTCAGGTCCAGTACTGAGTACCAAGTTCAATCTGGGCTCAGCAAGCTTAGCAACGTATAGAGGTTGGGCACAGTAGGGTAGAGAGTCATGACTTGCTTGTTTACCTCTCGGAGATCCTGCACTGGTTGATAATTTTGGGTTCCAGGCTTTTGGACAGGCAGTAATGGAGTATTCCAGGAAGAGACACAAGGTTTTAAGATATTATATTCTTTTAGCCTTGCTATATGCTTAGCAATGCCTTGGCGTGCCTACAGACTTATAGGATATTGCCTGAGCTGGATTGGGTTTGCCTGCAGGAGGAGCTCTATGACCAAGGGAATCTGATATATCGCTAGGCCTGGGGGAGCATCCTCTGCCCAAACATTAGGAATCTCCTGTTTCCAGCACTGCAGGAGCATATCGTCACCTAACACCTTAAGTTCTTCTAGCAAGAGGTGTCCTTCCCCCTCAGGTTAGAGAGCATACACCTTTGTGCTATGGATTTCATCAGGTACTTCAGAGCTTAGCCTCACAGTTGGAGCCGCTACTGCAAAATTGAGTTGGACCTTTAGTTTGTTTAAAAGGTCCTGCCCTAAAAGGGGATCCAGACACTCTGGCACCCAGAGAAACTCATGAGAGATAGTCTTCTGCCCAGGTCTGGCAAGCCAGGCTTGCAGTTTTGGATAGACCTTTTCAGTACCAGTGGCTCTTAATACTTTCAGGTTTTTTTGGTCAGAGTCCCTAATGGCTGTGTCAAAACAGAATGAGCCACTCCCGAGTCTACCAGAAAATCAATGGGTTGGCCCCTCACTTGTAAGGTTAGCCTGGGCTCAAGGGAGGCAGCAGAGTCCTGACCCCCTCAACCTTGGGATAATAGAAACCTTGCTTCTTTTTCTCTTTTCACTTTTAGTCGGGGGCAATTTCTATGCCAATGTCCCATTTCTCTGCAATAAGCACATTGATCCTTATCTAGTGGAGGGCGCTCCTTGCCTCTTTTGTCATCTTTGTCTTTGCTATCTGGAGGCATAACTCTTGTACTTAAGATTTCCTGCACCTTGGTTACCTTTTTATCATTGACCTCCTGCCAGCTCTCCCAATTGTCAAATACTTTATGAGCAATTTTTACTAGCTGACTAAGGGGCATCTCTTCAAATCCCTCAAGCTTCTGTAACATTTTTTTTTAACATCTGGAGTCGATTGAGTAACAAAGACGACATTAATGCCCTGCGTTCTCAGGTGCAACCAGGTCTATGGGTGTATAAGGACAATAGGCCTCTAATAACTGCTCCAGATAAGATGGATGATTTAGTAACTGATGGAGATTTAGTAGCCAATTGTCTTACCTCTGAAGCCTTGGACAAATTTGTTTGTGGGTCTCTTGGTGGCGCCTCTGAGGGCTCTAAGGAACAATTGGTGATACTGGGCTAGAGCCTCCTTACCTTCTGTGGTGTTGGGGTTTCAGTCAGGTTGAGATAAAGGGAAATTCTGGTTCAGGTGATCTGTGTCCAAGGATGAATTTCCATCTGGATCCAGCACTGCCCTTGTCCCAATCCCTGAATATGCTCTCTCTCCTCGGTGGTGAATAACACCTGCAGTATCTGCTGACAATCATCCCAAGTGAGACGATGGGTAGAGAAAATGGATTCTAAGAGAGAAATGAGAACTTGGGGGTATTTAGTGAATAGTGGGTTTTGCCCTTTCCAATTATATAGATAGGAAGTAGAGAAAGGAACATAGACAAAAATGGGGGCTTAGAGTTGGGCATCTATCCCGCAAGGGGCAAAACGCGGGAGTGGGGGCAGTGGAGGAGGAATCTGGTGACTCCAGGTGTGGTCAACTCCTGGTCCAGATAGGGCTCAGTGGATGATGAAGAGGTTCCTCTTCTTCCAGTGGTGCTAGTGGTGCCTCGGGTGGAGCTGACAGGTGGTAAGGGGGCAGTAGAAGCTCCTCCACATCTCCCTCTGTTAGGACTGGTGGGACAGGTGGTTTAGGTTTCGGTTTTTCTCTTAGCAGTGCTAGCAATGGAGGGTTACTGGGCTAATGCCTGGAAGCCTTAACAAACTTTTCTTAACCAGAGAGGAGAATCAAAAATAAGATCAATCCAAATCTGTATATAGACAATTTGGTCAGGATGAGTCGGATGGCCGAAGACATATCTCTGGACTGCCTCCATGATAGCCATGTTGAAGCTACTGACAGATGGCCAATCAGGGACTCTGCAAGGCCACTCCAAGGAAGTGAACACGTGAAGTCTCCCAGGATGAACAGGTTCTCTGTATCCCTGGGCTCTTTGCTTAAATTCCTTAAAATGATTAAGAACTAGAGTTAGAGAAGTTAAAGGCACAGATGAAGATCCTTGTCCCATGGTGACTAGTAAGAAAATGGTCAGTTAAACACACACACAACAAGGCAGCACAGAAGACACAAAAACACCAACAATGCACACACACCCTCTTCCGTCCACTCTCAAGCGTCCTAGAAGGAAATACCAGTGAAATCCCCTAGGCAGGATTAAATCTGGAATGGAGTGGAGCGAAAAGCAGTTCCTGGTTCACAAATTACAAAGGAGTAAATACCAATACCCGACCGTACAATGGGCAAAATGCCTCCAAACTGGAGGGTGTCCCACCCCAGTGCAGAAACAGCACTCAGGCTCCTCTACCAAATGCAGATGTGTGCCAAAATATAAACGAACCAAAGCATACATAGAAAAGATACCTACAGAGTACTGACCCAATGAAATGACTTGAGAAAAGAAAAAAGGATTTAATCCCAGAAAGCCCCCAAATGTTATACCCTAAAAGGCTGCACCAAAAAATAAAATGAAAATTGTAAAAAGGCAAAAAGAATTAAAAGGCCAAGACCCCTTGGAGGGAAAAGAAGAGAGCACTTTTTTTTTATTTAGGCTGGTATCCAGTGACACAGAGTGAGGGTGGAATTTACACTGCTGTGCGGCTAGGCTAAGATTTGGGGGTGGTTTATAAAGGGAAAAAACTGCAAAGATGTGGGGGTGCCACACCTGTGCATTCCTGAGGAAACAGGACATCCTGTTGTTTTTTTTTTTAAAGGTCAAAGGGTGTGGTGCATACAGAACAGAATGGTGGTGCTTGAGTTAGATTACTACAGTAAGTAATTTGCATCTCTTGAAGGACCAATGGTGTTGAACATTTTGTCATATATTTATTTATTTTCATTTTTTTTTTCCTCTGAGAAGTGATTATTCATCTCAGATGCCCATTTGTGTGTTTGGTCTTTGAATTTGGGGAGTCTGGTTGTTTTCAATTCTTTATGTGCTCTAGATATTAGTTCTTTGACTGAGAGACAACTGGCTAAATTTTTTCCCACTCTTGGATTGTCTCTTCATTTTGTTAGTTATTCCTTTTGCTATGTAAATCTTTTTAATAAGATGAGATCCCACTTGTTGATTGATTCATCATAGCATTTCCCATGCAAACTGGGTTTTGTTCATGAAATCTTGCCTACCCCTATGTCTTCAAGAATTCTACCTATTCTCCCTTTTCTCTATATATTCTCTCTTCTATATCCAAATAAGGGATATTTTAATCCAAGTATTGAAATCATTTTTGTAGTCTTCCTCACAATCCAAAAAGTTATATTTGTAATCCCATTGAAATGTTATTGGAATCCCAGCAAATTAATTCCAATCTACCACCTCCAGTGCAGCATGTGGCAAGAGTAAAGATACCAAGTCATATTCAAATTTAAGGTCAGCCAGCATATCCTAAGTCTGATCCAAGTGAGAATGTGTGGACAAAGGCCCTCATCTGAGGCCTCTTCCAGAATTATTTTTTTTGTGAAGAAGAGAGTGACTCAAAAATGAGTGACAGTGAGGATGATGAGTAACCTGAGCTGGCTAGCCAGATGAGGAGAAAAGCATCTTTGGAATGTGCAAGGAGAATGACATGCAGAAGGAGCCATCCACATAATTCAATTAAGGTAGAAATTGAATTGTTTTTGGAAGCTTTGTTTTAGTTTTTATATGTAAACTTTTGTGCCCTGGGGTCTCATTGCCTCTTTATTTTGAGGCTCATACCCAGTTGACATTCCTGGAGCTGACTGGCTCTGCCATTACACTGTCTTCATATCTTTTATAAAGAGCACTATGCAAGGAAATAGGACTGTCAGAATGGCCTGAAAGATTGCATACTTCAGCTGGCCTTATTTGCATTGCTTAGAGCAAATTGAAGAGAGAAAGAAATACCATAATAGCCATCTGTGTATATATCAGTATATGGAAATGACTCCATTTCACTAATGTTGCAGCAATTATTCTGCATTCAAAGAGAGGTGTCCATGTAATCGTTTACACTCTACACACTATATTTAGTGTTTATGTTTTAGTATTTAGATTTTTGGAGCCATTTTGACTCTAGTTTAGTGCATGATGATAGATATGGGTCTTGTTTTAGTCTTTGATATGTGGAAAGCCTGCTTTTCCAGCACCATGTATTTCAGAGGTTGTCTTTCTTCCAGTAAATGTGTTTAATTCCTTTTTTTAAAGGTAAAGTGGCTGAGTGTTTTGTGAGTTGTTTCTGCACCTTTTAAGCTGTTCCACTGATCCTGAGTTCATTTTTTTAGTCATAGTAGCCTTGTAATATAATTTCAAGTCAAGCAGTATGATGCCCCTACTCTTGACATTGTTGTCCAGAGTTGTTTTTGCTATTCTATTTCTCTTCTGGTTCCAAATGAATTTTGGAAATGTTTTCTCTGGTTCTGTGAGGTATGTTACTTGTATTTTGATTGAGATTGCCTTGCATCTGTATAAAAATTTTGGGAACATGGCCATTTTCACCATGTTGGTTCTTCCTATCCATGAGCAATGGATATCTTTCCATTTTCTGATATCTTTTTTGGTATTCTTCTTCAGTATACTGCAATTTTCAATGTATAGATCATTTATTTCCTTTGTTACATTGATTTCTACCTATTTCATGCCATTGTGAAAGGTGTGGTTTCCCTAATTTCTCTCAGTGATTTTATTGCTTATGTACAGGAATGCTATTTTTTATTGTTTTTTGAGTGCTGATTTTATGCCTAGATATGTAGCTACATATCATTATTAAATCTAGAAGTCTTTTGGTGTAGTTTTTGGGGTCTTCAATATAGAGTATCATGTCATCTGAAAATAATATTTTAACTTGTTCCTTCCCGGTCTGTATTTCTTTTATTTCTTTGTCTTTTCCAATTGCTCTGGCTAATATTGCCAGAACTATATTGAATAGTGTTGTACCTCAAAAATCAAAGATCAAAAGTTATGAAAAAAAAGATAAAAGGCCAAGATGTCTTGAAGGAAAAAGGAATGCTTTATTTAGGCTGGTACCCAGCAATACAGAGTGCAGATGAAATTTACACTGCTGTGCAACTAGCCTAAGAGTTGGAGTGGTTTATAAAGGGAAAAATCGCAAAACTGTAGGGGAGCAAAGGGCATTTTGTCCAGAGAGACAGGCTTATATTAGGGGAAAAATTAGCTTATCAGCACACCTGTGTGTGAGGAAACAGGACATTTTGTTGTTTGCCTAGGGTCAAAGAGCATTGCTTGTGGTTAGGCCTGTTCTGGGGATACAGCTCTGGATGGGCTATTTTGGGGAATCAACAGGAAACAAGGCACTGGGGGTTGTGAAGGAGACATACAGGAAATACAAAGTTCAATTTAGAACAAAGGCTACAGTGCATACAGAACAGAATGGCGGCACTCAAGTTAGGTTACAACAAATAAGAGTTGTGATACTGGACATTTATTTCTTGTGTGTGTGTTCCCATCTTTTCCCATGTTTTTAATTAAAATTTAAATTTTGTGAGATTTCCCTTTTTTAAAAAAAATTCTAGAGACTATTTGGCAAATACGTGTTTTCCAACTATTTTTCAGTATTTTCTTCCAGTCTGTAGCTTGATTTTAATTGTATAAATAGAGATTTTCATGGAGTAAGAGTTTTTAATTACTTGATATCCATTTTATGAAAAATTTTATCAACTGAACTTTTTCTTTCAAATGTAATTCCACTTTGCCTGGCCCTATGTCTTTTTTTTTTTTTTTAAGAGCAGAGTACATTTATTGAGAGAAAGAAAGCGTCTATCCAAGAGAGAGATAGAAGGGGTCCCAAGTGAGTTGCCAAAGACTCTGTCTTTTCTAGGGACTTACACAGTAAAATTGCAAGGTAAGGCAGGTCTAAGGTGGGAAAAACACAGGAACTCACTAGGTGAGCACGAGGTGGAACAGAACCATGGTCAACTAATAAGCTGAATTGCTCGGGTAAAGTTGTTTAAATTGGGGACAAAAAGGGAAGCAAGTCACAAGTAAATAGGCAAGCTTAAAATAGTGACTGCTCCTGCAGGGAATTGGAATGATGACTCCTGGCTTCCTCAGGGTGATAGAGATCTATTTAGAATATCAAAGCTTAGGATGTGGATGCCTTTGTTTGATCTTTTGTCTTGGCATCTGGCCCACAGCAGGGAAGTGTCTGTCTCCTCCAAGGTTGCAAGATATCCAGTCTTCTGCACTGGTTCCTTCAAAGACCTAGTCATGTCTGACTGCCTATAATACTTCTAACTCAGTTGCTTATATTTCCCCCTCTGAAGAAGTATCCCAAACTTTGGCCCTATGTCTTAACATTTCTTTTCTGTTGGTCTCATAGTTTACAGTATCATTTTAAATTCATATTTCATTTTAGCTGGTTTTTGTATATGTTGTGAGCCTTGACCAACTGTTATTTTTTCTAATGACTTTACAGTTGTTATGCACCACTGTTGAAAAAGCAGATATTTGTACTTTGAATTGCTTTTATCATGGAATGTAAAGTTGGGATGATATTTACAAATGTTTAATTTTCAAAAATTACTTATTCATGGGAAAAGAGTAAGGCTCACTTCAATATATGTGCAAACTTAAAATACAGGTTGGAGAGGACAAGATAAATGTGAAACAATTGCCTACAAGGACAAAAATAAATAGAAATAAAGGAAAAATAAAGGAAAAGCAAACAAGTACTCCACAAAATTAAACTCAGGGAATGTAGAAAGGACTCTCTGCCCATGATCTAGAAATAAGATGATATATAGACTAAGAATTGATTTTAAGAATGATAACCATGTAAATTTTACACCATTAATAAGATAGATGGGTTAAGTAGAAGAAATTTGGATACACTGAAAACAAAATAACTGTGAGAACTGAGAGAAGAGTTAGACACAGAAAAATGTTGGAGTTGCAAGATCATGCCCAACAGGAACTGTAAGAAAATAACACAAACAAAGAAAATATTGAGAAAATATAAAATTCACTGGTAAATAGGATTTTCATTGATAACAGATATAAATTACCAGATTAAATGTAAAAAGGTCCCTGAGGTATAGTGAGAAAAGACTAAATCTTAATGAAATCACTAAAGAGCCTTGGAAGATCATAGATAGAGGAGTGTTGGCTGTTACACATGTGATGAAAAGGTTAAAATTTTCAGTGGCCATCTAATTTCAATAAATAGATAATACTGTCCCAAAACAATGCACTAATCAAGAAAAATTAACAGTACTGTGCTCAGCTCTGAGTACTGCAGTTTTAACAGTGAAGCTGGTAAGTTGGAGGGATCAAAAGACAAAGGGAAAATCTCTCTCTCTCTGAGTGTTCAATTCCAGTTTGTGTCATTTATTTTTTCTGCAGTTGCTATTGATGTATTAACTCTGTCATGATTCTTAGGGTTGACTGGGGTTTTCTGCTGCTCTCAGGAAGGCTCCTTTAGGAAGCAATATTCAGCCATGTTTGCCTAGAGAGGACCAGTCATGGCCATGTAGTTGAAACTTAGTTAAATTTTCTGGACAAACATGGAATCTCTCTTTCCATGCAGTTTGTCACTACAATTCAGCAGTGTTATATTATCATTTTTAAAATGGCACTTTGGTTCTATAAAGTGGATTAGAAGTAACACAAGGTGTTTGAAGCCTAAAACTAACAATTCAAACCATTGTATTTTTGTTACAGGGTTTTGGCCAAGAAAATAAAAAAGACCAGTTTGATTAAAAGCAATTAAGAAGTGAACTTCTGTATTGATGGATGAAGTTGGCAATCTCACATTATAAAGCAGTGTACATACATGAAGATTTGATTTCTTGGAGGCCTACATGATAATAATTCAGCTTACACATTGAAAGATAATATGAATTTCACTACAGTCACTGAAGTAAATAGTTGGTGTACACATTGATGAAGAAAATAAAAATTTCTGTGGTACACTTACAGTCATTGATAAGATACGTGGTTTTTTTTACATAGCTGTCTTTGTATGCACTGATAATGCTAAAATATTTAGTTCAAATATAACAAAGAAGCAAGAGAAGCAAACTAAATCTGCATTAAAAATGTTAGCATTTGCTGTAATTAATCCTCATGATTATTTCAGGAACTTTCCAGAGAGTAAATTGTGAGTTGAACTATCAAAGTCATAAAAAGAACTGTATTCAGAAATATTACTTACATCTTGAAATACATATAAGATGCAAAAGATGCTAGAACAAAAGCACAGTGTAGGATTCAGAAAGTGCACCTGTTCTTCCTTACTATCTCTGACCCAGAAAATAAAGGGGAATGAAATGAAAGGTATCTGAAATGTAAAACATCACACTAGAAAATATGTGGAAGGTTGAAGCTATTTGAACGCTGTTATAACTGTACATATTTTTAATACTTACTGGAAAGTTTAATTTTTTCCCACAAAATGTTGCATACAATTTACAAAATTGTTCCTCCAAAGCCTCAGGTGTTCAAAGGGTCTTTTGGAAGGTGATCAGAGCATTGTAGTGCTACTAATAAGTGCACTAATCTGATGAGGTAGCCCCTCATTGTGCTGTTAGCAGTTGGCACCTGGTAAAAGTGGTGGAGCTCTAGCTGAACGATCTAGAAGGGCACATATATTCTTGTCCCCAGCTTCCCTCTGCTTCATGGCTGCTGTGAATTGGGAAGCTCTCCACTCTCAAGATGTTTTGCCATGCAACTCGTGCCATGGGGCCCACAGACCACAGACTGAATTCCTTGAAGTCATGAAAAAAATAAACTCTTCCTCCTTTAAGACACATGCAATGGGTATTTTGTTCTAGCAGTGCAAAAGTGACTAAAAGTTACATTTACTTATGAAGGAGAAAATTTGTGAACAGAAAAATCTATGAAGTATGCACAACAAGAGAGGAAAAAGGAACATCATAATATCTTCCTAGTGTAAAAATCTGAGCATAAATAAACTCCAAAATGTACAATGGATAGTGCAAAAATGAAAGGGGAAGGAACTGTTCAAAAGAAAAGAACAACTGAGGGGAAAGGAGAAAAGAAGAGAAAAAATAGATATATATGATAGATAATTACACTGTTAATCTCTATTAGTTCATCAAAAAGAAGTTTGTACTTTCATTGTTTAACCATTGTGTCTTGAAAACTGAGCAACTACTTTGCAGATAATAATATACAATAGCTTCAATTCATCTATTAAAAGAAATAGATTGACAGAATGAATCAAGAAACAAGATCCCACAGTATGCTGTACACAAGAAACACATCTGACCCAAAAGGAAACTCATAGACTAAAAGTCAAAGGATGGAAAACAATATTTCATGTAACAGGAAACCAGAAAAAAGGAGTAACTATTCTATTTGCAGATAATCTGAATTTCAAACCTAAAATGATTCAAAGAGATAAAAAAGGTCACTACATACTCGTTACTGGAAAAATTCAAGAGGAAGAACTAACAGTTATAAATATATATGTACCAAATACAGGAGCACCCAACTATATAAGACAGATACTAATGAACATGAAAAACCAAATACACAAGAATATAATTATAACAGGGTATAACAGCCCATTGTCACAAAGAGATAGATCAACTAGACAAAAAGTCAGCAAAGAAATAATAGAATTGAATCATACCTTTGAGCAATTGGTTTTAGTAGATGTACACAAGTGTTCCACCCAAGCACATCAGAATATACATTCTTCTCTGCTGTACATGGGACATTCTCCAATAGACCATATATTATTCCATAAAACATTCTTAAGTAAATGCAAAAGTATTGACATCATCCCATGTATAATAACTAACCATAGCTCACTGAAATTGGAAAGTAATGGCAAAAGAAATTGCAAAACCTGCATAAATACATGGAAATTAAATAACAACCGTTTGAACAAACAGTGGGCTAAAGATGAAATTAAAGAAGAAATGAAGTAATATGTACATTTCAATGGAAATACAGAAACAACATACAATAATCTGTAGGATGCAATGAAAGTGGTCTTAATAGGGAAATATATAGCAATAAACTGTCATGTCAAGAAAACAGAATGAGGACAAATAAACAACCTAATGCTCCATCTCAAGCTTCTAGAAAAAGAAAAGCAAGCTAAACCCAAAGCTCATAGAAGAGAGGAAATTGCAAAAATTAGAGCAGAAATCAATGCAATTGAAACTAAAAAAATACAAAGAGTAAATGAATCAAAAAGTTGGTTTTTTGAGAGCATAAACAAAATTGAAAAACCCCTACCTAACCTTATCAAGAAAAAAAAAAGGAAAAAAATCCAAATTCACACAATAAGAACTGAAAAGGGGGAAATTACTACAGATCCCATGGAAATTCAAAAGATCATGAATACCAACTTTGAAAATTTCTACTCACATAGAATGGAAAAAAAAGAGGAAATGGACAGGTTTCTAGAAACGTGAATTACCAAAGCTCAACCAAGAAGCTATAGCAATTTTGAACATTCCAATATCAGCTATTGAAATTGAAAACAATTAAAAACTTACTAACAAAGAAATGTCCAGGTCATGATCAATTCACAGCTGAATTCTACAAGAAATTTAGAGAAGATTTGATGCCAATACTCCTTAAAATCTTCAATGAAATTGAGAAGAGAGCAATCCTCCTGAAATCATTCCTGGAGGCAAGTATTATTCTGATAACAAAACCAGAAAAGACCCAACCAAAAAGGAAAGCTATAGGCCAGTCTCTCTAACGAACATTGATGCAAACATTCTCAATAAAATACTGCATGCAATGCAGCAAATCCTCAAGAAGTTATACATCATGACCAAGTGGGCTCATTCCAGGAATGCAAGGATGGCTTAACATACACAAATCAATAAATGTGATACACCACATCAACAGAGTCAAAAACAAAACCACATAGTCATCTCAATAGATGCAGAAAAAGCTTTCAATAAAGTCAAACACATGTTCATGATAAAAACCCTTCAGAAACTCGGAATATACAGTGTCTACATCAACCTTATAAAGGCCATCTATGACAAACCAACAGTCAACATTATATTAAAGGCACAAAAAATGAAAGTTTTCACTTTAAAATCAGGAAGAAGACAAGGATGTCCACTATCACCACTCCTTTTCAATATAGTTCTGGAAAAACTAGCCAGGTCAATCAGACAACAGAGAGAAATAAAAGGAATAAAGATAGGAAAAGAAGAAGTTAAATTATCACTATTTGCAGATGACGTGATACTCTATAGAAGACCCAAAAAACTCTATTAAAAGATTACTAGAGGTAATAAACAAGTTCAGCAGTGTAGCTGGATACAAAGTCAGTGCTCAAAAATCAACAGCATTCCTGTACACAAACAGAAAACTCACTGAGAAATTATGGAAATATCACCTTTTACAATAACATCTAAAAAAATGAAATACTTAGGAATCAACCTAACTAAAAATGTAAAAGACCTATATGCTGAAAATTACACTACATTGAAAAAGTAGACTGAAGAGGATATTAGAAAATGGAAGGATTTTCCTTGCTCTAGGCTAGGAAGAACCAGCATTGTGAGTGTGGCCATAGTCCCAAAACTGTTATACAGATTTAATGCAATCCCAATCAAAATACCATTGACATCCCTCACAGATCTAGGGAAAACACTCCTAAAATTCATTTGGAAACAGAAGAAACCTAGAATAGCAAAGGCAATTCTGGGCAACAAAGGAAAGGCAGGAGACATCTCAATTCCTAACTTGAAACAGTACTATAAAGCCACAATGATAAAATCAGCATGGTACTGGCAAAGAATAGACCTGAGGATTAATGGCACAGATTAGAAGATGCAAGCACAACTACAAAGACACTCAGCCACCTGATATTTGACAAAGGGGCTAAACAGGTTCACTGGAAGAAGGATAGTATCTTTAATAAATTGTATTGGAAAAATTGGCTCTCCACATGCCGAAAACTGAAACTAAATCCATGCCTATCACCATGCACACAACTAAAGTCTAAATGGATCAAAGACCTAAATATTAAAATAGAAACACTAAATCTACTGGAAGACAAGGTAGGTGGAAGTCTTGGAGACAGAGGGGTAGGCAGAGAATTCATGAACAAAATGTAAACTGCATGGGAAACTCTTCAAAGAATCAACAACTGGGATCTCATATTATTGAAAAGTTTCTGCACTTCAAAAGAAATCACTAACAGAGTGAAAAGAAAACCCACAGAATGGGAAAGAATTTTAGCCTGCAGTCCCTCAGACAAAGGACTTATATACAGAATATATAAAGAATTGAAAAACATCAAGCCCCCAAATTCAAAGACCCTCTCCAAAAATGGGCATCTGAGATGAACATACAGTTCTTGGATAAAGATATACAAATGGTAAATAAATACATGAAGAAATGTTCACCATCACTGCTCTTTCGAGAAATGCAAATTAAAACAACATTGAGATTTCACCTCACTCTGGAAAGAATAGCTGCCATCAAGAAATCAACTGAAGAACTGAAGAGTTCACATCACAGTAATATATGTGCATCCATGTTCATAGCAGCACAATTTGTAATAGTTAAATCTTGGAAACAACCAAGATACCTATCAACTGCAGAGTGGATGAAAAAGATGAGGTATTTTTATGCAATGGAATATTAATCAGCTATAAAAAGATGATTTTGAGGCCTGCATAGGTAAATGGAGACAACTTGAGACTATCCTCATTAGTGAAATAAATAAAAATCATTTTTATAAATACCATATTGTGTCTCTGGTGTAAAAAGTAATAACAACTATAATAGTAATAAAACCCAAAATGTGTAATTGCTATTGTAAAAAAGAAAAGAAAAGAAAGTGCTCTAAGGGATATAACTGCATGTATGTTTGAGTAAGTAAAATAGATGACCATATTGCTGAATCTTTGTTGGATCTTTGAGTAGAACTCTTTGCAGTCACACTGTTTGAATGTCTCCTATGTATCCTTTAATTTTGTAACTTGAAAAACTATATGTAAGATGACAATAGGTAATTTATCAACTAGTGATTTCTTACTGTTTATCTTTTTTTTGAAATTCTGAAATATTTCTACCATTTTTCTGTTTTTTCTCTTTAAATAAAATTTAAAAATATAACAATATACAATATATTAAGCATTGTTAATCTATTATTTAGTTTTGAAATTCTGTGTCAATGTTTTTATTCTTTTTTAAAAATTAAAAAGAGAGAAAAGGAGGAAAGATACTAGGCATCATTTATTTGAGTGTGTTGAAAGCTGGGCATATACTGACCTGGAAATAATACAGTTACTATGTATATATATATATATATATATATATATATATATATAATCTTTGTAAGACAGAGTTTCACCACAGTTCAGGTTGGCCTTGAATTCACTTTGCAGCCCAGGTTGGCCTCCATCTCATAGCAATCCTACTGCCTTCAGCCTCCTGAGTGCTTGGATTATAAGTGTGCACCCAGCCTTATATAGATGTTTTTAGTCTACTGTTCTTCTAAATTAAAAGTACAAGTAAATGAGATGTTATTAGTCTAACTACTAGAAGTCACAATTAATAGAAGTTGACATTTTAAGACAAGTAGAGGGGGCTTGGCAAAGTGGTTGTGCTGCTTGGAGGAGAAGAGGCTTTGTAGGCGCAGGATTCCAATTCAGCCTGAGGTTCCAGGTGCCCTCTGAGGCCAAGAAACCATGAAGAGGTGCTGCCCTGGAGGAGGAAGGAGACCAGGTTGGTGCCAAGAGGGGAGTTAGACCCAAGCAGTGGCAAAGGCAGTTCCACCTCACTGGTGCTGGCCCAAGAGAGTTTGGGACATCGCTGCTGGTGCTTGTTGCCTGCCAACCACCCTAGGACACTGGACTACCCTGGAGATGTTTCACAGGCAGCAACCTTTATTCAACCAGGGGACCAGGCTGGCACTGAGAGGGGATGTAGTCACAGCAGTGAGAGGTGTTCTAGCTCACTGGTGTTGGCTCAGGGGAGTTTGAGACATCACTCCTCGTGTTTAGGTGCCCACCCAGCCATCTAGGACACTGGACTAGCCTAGAAAGGCTTCAACGTTTGAGTGGACCATGCCTAGGAACTTCATTCAACCAGAGGAGCCAAGGCCTGTGAGTCCTGGGAGCTAAGGGTACAGGAGGTGATTTTCAACATGCTCAGGGAAAGTTTTGTGACATGGCTCAAGGCACAGAAATATAGGAAAATGACAAAATGAAAGACCAAAGTGCAATCTCAAACCTCCAGCCCATTTCAAGAAAGCCTGGGAGCCACATACATAGAAGAAAATACTAGTCATATACCTGAAATACCTGAAATGATATCAACTGAAATAAAGAAGCAAGTAGGGGAAGCTATAAAGGAACTCAAATTAGAAATAATCTCCCAGGTAAAAGAAGAAATGATAAAAGTAGTGAAAGGAATAGTGAATGCACCTAAAGAAGACACAGTTAAAAGATTAGAGGCACAAAGCAAACAGATAGAATCCCTGAATGAACAGTATAAGAAGCAAACAGAATACATGAAGCAGATTCAAAGAGATATACATGAAATCAAAAATTCTATTGTAAGTTGCCAAAATCACCTCAACAAAAGTGAAGATAGAATTTTAGACTTCGAAGATAAGATGGCAGCTAGTGAACAGGAAAGGAAAGATCTTCTAACAATTACAAGGAATCAGGAAATAAAAATTCAACAGTTGCAAGATGATGCAAAGAAAAACAATATAAAATTAATAGGGATAAATGAAAAAGAAGGGGACAACACAAATGATATCAAGAGGCTATTTACAGAAGTAATAGCTGAAAATTTCCCAAACACAAGAATGGAAACTGGCATTCAGATTAGTGAAGCATATAGAACTCCAAACAGCTATAATCAAAATAAAACTACACCCAGACATATAATAATCACCATCCCAGAAATCCAACATAAGAACAGAATATTAAAAGCTGTTAGACAGAAAAGACAGATAACCTATAAAGGAAAGCCTATCAGAATCACAGCAGACTTCTCGACAAAAAACAATGAAGTCAAGAAGAGCATGGAGTGAAGTATCTCAGATTCTAAAGGAAAAAGAATTCCAGGCAGGCCAGACTGCTGGAACCTGCAAAACTGTCCTTCAAAATGGATGGATAAATAAGATACTTCCATGACAAAGAAGAGCTGAAGAACTTCATGATCACCAAACATACTCTGCAAAGAATACTAAAAGACATTCTAGATACACATAGGAAAAAACCACTAAGCAAGACAGACAATTAAACAGAAGGGAAAGATAAAGATACAACAGCAGAAAGATAACATGTTAACAATAAACCAATACATGACAGTTATAACCATTAATGTAAATGGCCTCAATTCACCAATTAAAAGAAAAAGACTGGCAGAATGGATCAAGAAACAATGTCCAAGAAACCCAGCTAACCCAAAAGGAAATTCATAGCCTGAAAGTCCAAGGATGGAAAACAATACTTCATGCAACAGAAACTCAAAAAAAAAAAAAAAAAAAAAGCAGGGCTCGCTATTCTGTTTGCAGACAATGTGAACTTCAAACCAAGAATGGTCCAAAGAGAAAAAGGAGTTCACTACATACTATTTAGGGAAAACTTCAAGAGGAAGAGATAACAATCTTAAATATATATGCACCAAGTTCAAGAGCACCCAGTTATACAAAGCAATATTAACAGAAATGAAAAAATCAAACAAGCAATAACACAATTATAACAGGAGACCTTAACATACCATTGACACACAGGGATAGATCAACTAAGCAGAAAATCAGCAAAGAAATAACAGAACTGAATCACACCTGTGAACAAATGGACTTGATAAACATATACAGAGTGTTCCATCCAACAACATCAGAATATATATTCTTGTCATCAGTACATGGAACATTCTCTAAAATAACCCATATACTAGCCCACAGAACATATATAAGTAAATGCAAAAGAATTAAAATTATTGCATGCATGTTATTGGATGATAGTGCCATGAAACTTGAAATTCATGATAAAAAAATTTAAAAAACCCACAAACACATGGAAATTGAATGATACACTCTTAGCAATCAGTGGGTCACAGAGGAAATTAAACAATATCTATAAGCAAATGAACATACAAATACAACTTATTGGAATTTGTGGGATGCAATGAAAGCAGTATTCAGATGAAAATTTATTGCACTGAGTTCCCATATTAGAAAAACAGAACGAACACAAATAAACAACCTGATATTACACCTCAAAAAGCTAGAAAAAAAAGAACAAGCCAAGCCCAAAGCCAAAAGAATGGTGGAAATTATAAGCATCAGATCAGAAATTAATGCAATAGAGACTAAGAAAACAATACAAAGAATCAATGAATCAAAGAGTTGGTTCTTTGAAAGAATAAAGAAAATTGATAAGCCCCTAGCCAACCTAACTTTAAAAAGGAAAGAAAAGACTCAAATTCATGCAACACAGAATGAAAAAGCTGAAATCCCTACAGACTCTGCGGAAATACAGAAGATCAACAACAACTATTTTGAAAACCTCTATTTTCGTAGGTTTGATAACACAGAAGAAATGGACAGATTCCTAGAAACATATGAACCACAAAAGCTGGATCAAGAAGATGTAAAACTGCTGAATAATCTAATTTCTATTAATGAAATTGAAAATGAAATAAAGTCCTTACCAACAAAGAAGAGCCCAGGCCCAGATGGATTCACTGAAGAATTCTACAAGAAATACAAAGAAGACTTAATGCCAACACTCCTCAACCTCTTCAATGAAATTGAAAGGGAAGCAGCAATTCTCCCTAAGTCATTCCTGGAAGCAAATATCACTCTAGTTCCAAAACCTGAGAAAGACCCAACTAAAAAAGAGAACTACAGGCCAATCTCCCTAATGAACATACATGCAAAAATTCTCAATAAAATATTAGCAAACAGGATGCAGCAAATAATCAAGAAGATTATATACCATGACCAAGTGGGATTCATCCAAGCCATGCAGGGATGGTTTAACATAGGTAAATCAATAAACGTAATCCACCATATCAATAGAGCCAAAAGTAAGAATCACATGATCATTTCTATAGATGCCGAAAAAGCTTTTGATAATATCCAATACCCATTCATGATAAGATCCTTACAGAGAATTGGAATAGATGGTCTGTAACTAAATATGATAAAGGCCATCTATGACAAACCAACAGCCAGCATCATATTAAATGTCCAAAAACTGACAGCCTTTACCTTGAAATCAGGCACAAGACAAGGATGTCCCTTATCATCACTCCTATACAACATACTACTGAAATACTAGCCAGAGCAATTAGTCTAGAAAGAGAAATAAAAAGAATAAAGATAGAAAAAAAAGGAAGTTAAACTATCATTATTTGCAGACAACATGATACTCTACATAGAAGACCCCCTAAACTCCATCTAAAGACTCCTGCATATAAAAAATAAATCCAGCAATGTAGCTGGATAGAAAGTCAATACTCAAAAATCAATAGCATTCCTATAGACTAACAACAAATTCACTGAGAGAGAAATGAGAAGTCACACCCTTCATACTAGCATCCAAAAAATGAAATACTTATGAATTAATATAACAAAAGAAGTAAAAGAGCTTTAAATGGAAAATTATAATACCCTGAAAAAGAAATAAAAAATGACCTTGTCAAAAGACATCCCTTGTTCATGGATAGGAAGAATAAATATTGCAAAAATGGCCATTCTCTCAAAATTGTTATACAGATTCAATGCAACCCCAATGAAGATATTACTAATGTACCTTACAGATCTAGAGAAATCATTCCTAAAATTCATCTGGAACCAGAAGAGACCTGGAGTAGCAAAGGCACTTCTAAGCAACAAAGCCAAGGCAGGAGGCATCACAATCCCTGACTTGAAGTTGTATTACAAAGGTACAGCAATAAAATCAACATGGTACTAGAATAAAAACAGATCTGAAGATCAATGGAATAGATTAGAAGATACAACCACAACTATGAACACACTCAACCACCTTATCTTTGATAAAGGGGCCAAACATGTTCACTGGAAGAACAATAGTCTCTTTCATAAATGGTGCTGAAAAACTCGCTATCCATATGCTGAAAACTAAATCTAGACCCATGCCTATCACCATGTACTAAACTAAAATCTAAATGGATCAAAGATCTAAATATTAAAACAGAAACACTAAATATGTTGGAAGACAAAGTAGGTTAAAATCTTGAAGACATAGGGGTAGGTAGAGAATTCATGAACAAGAACCAAACTGCATGGGAACTACTTCCCAGAATCAATAACTGGGAAGAGTTTCTGCAGGTTGAAAGAAAATTCCAGCAGAGTGAAAAGAAAACCCACAAACTGGGAAAAAATCTTAGCAAACTGTCCCTCAGAAAAAGTACTTCTGTCTAGAACTTGTAGAGAATTAAAAAAAAAAATCAGACCCCTGAAATTCAAAGACGCAATCCAAAAATGGGCATCCGAGATGAACACAGAGTTTTCAGATGAGGAAATATGAGTGGCAAATCAATACATGAAAAAATGTTCAGCATCATTGGTCGTTAGAGAAATGCAAATTAAAACCACATTGAAATTCCATCTCACTCAGGAAAGAATGGCCTTGATCAACAAAACTACCAACAACAAATGCTGGAGAGGCTGTGGGGAAAAGGAACTCTTCTGCACTGTTGATGGGAGTGCAGACTGGTGCAATCACTGTGAAGGTCAGTGTGGAGATTCCTCACAAAGCTGGGGTTGGAAGTCCCATTTGACCCAGCTATTCCACTTCTGAGACTATTCCCAGAAGAACTGAAAACATCATACCACAGTGATATATATGCACCCATGTTTATAGCAGCACAATTTGTAATAGGCAGATCTTGGAAACAACCTAAGTGCCCATCAACTGAGGAATGGATAAAAAAAAGCTGTGGTATTTTTATACAATGGCATACTACTCAGCTATAATGAATGATCACATTGAGATATTTATAAATAAATGATGCATTTTGAGAGCACACTCATAAGTGAAATACATCAAATAAATAAATAAATAAATAAATAAATAAATAAATCACATGTATAAATACCGTATAGTCTCCCTAGTGTAAGAAATGGTAAGAGTACATACGATTCTATAGTAATCATGGCTCCCCATTTTATTGCTTTGAAGTCTTATAATGTTTTCATTCATTGGTTTGGATGGTTTTATTCTGTTTTATTTGACCTTATTATGTGTGATGGTATGAACAGCTACTTTGAAGAAAACAAGACATTATGGCATCCATTGTTGATTTAATATCATCTTACTTTGAAGTCCTACCATGCTTTTTTTCTTCTATTACCATTGTTTCTATCATGTTGTGTCTTATTGGATTTTAATATGTATGATAGTATAAACAAATTTTTATGGAAAATGAGATATTATAGTAGCCATCATTCATTTTCTGTTATTTGGTTCAGAATGCCTTGTAATAGTTTCATTCTCTTGAATGCTTTTATTCTATTTTGCTATGTTTGATATTATTGTGTGTGAAGCGATGCTCAACTATTTTAAAGAAAGAGACATTATGGTAGCTACTGTTGATATCCAATTGTCTTGTAAAGTCCTATGTTGCTTGTATTGTTCTGTTCTGATCTGCATTGTTCTTTCCTCTTTTGTTTCATTATCTATAAAATAAAAAAAAGAGAGAAGTAAAATAGCCATACCTGGCAATTCACTTTAGAATTTCCCAGAGCTATAAATATATTCATTCATTTTTAAATTCACTAACCACTTACTATGAGTATTAAGACAAAATTATTGTTTTGTTAATTTTATGGAATATCAAAATAAATTATCTATGAATAGGTCTTTCCATAAGGGAAAAATAACACTTATACAAAATGATAAAATGATAGCAAGTAGAATATAATAAAAATAGCTACAGATGACATATTCTTTTGAGTTTGAATAATCAATGAATGCTTTTAGGGGTAGCAGCTACATGCTTAGCCTTGTAGCAGAAGTACATTTATTATGTAGATATTGGAAGACGTATTATCAACTGAAGATATATAATCTAAGGCAAAAATTTTTTTAAAGAACTCTATGGATGATATGATAATTAATTTTACAGGTCTTTGGCTAGACACCTGTATAGATATTATTCCTGGGTACATTGGGGAGGGTAATTAGAAGAGAATACTATTTACACTGATGAATTGAAAAAGCACACATGGCCTCCAGTGTGGACAGAGATCCTTCAATCGATGAGAATTTGGATAGGACAAAAATTTGGTGAAGGTTGAATCATTCTCAGTTTTTTTTCTTTCCTCAAATCTCCAGGTACTCAGGCCCTCTGCCTCTAACTGGAATCTGCATTTTCAAGCCTTTGAAATGCATCACCAGATTTTCTAGTTCTCCAATTTGCAGAGGGCAGATTGTCAAATTTCTCAGCCTCTGTAATTGAACAAACTGAACTAATAAGTATATTTATTGTATGTCATTGCTATATCCATATTGCTATCTTTCCATCTAATAAAACAATTTTTACCACTTAACAGTGAAAGGAGTTGAAATCAAATGCTTCTTGTAAAATTCAGCTACTACTTCTATAAATGTGGTGCACAATTTACAAACTAACTTCTACAAGATCTTATTTCTGACAGATAGCTCTGGTAATTTGATCTGACAAAAATATTAATATATTCCAGAGACCATTTATCTTCCAACTAAGTCTGATCCTCTTCTGTATGTCATACTTCTTTACAGTCATCCACATTGATTTAAGGTGTCAGTATTTTCTCCGAGTACTTCCATATTTTCCATTTTATGCTCTAGCTCTGTACTATAGTAACATTAAGGGGTTTTCTTTATCTTAATGAAATTTCCCACTCCTATTTAACTTCTTAGAAATTATATTTTCTTTTACATTTCTTATTACTGCACCTTTAATATACTTTTCAATATGAAAATTAGGCAGAAGTGCATCATTTTTAATAACACAATCTAGATTTGCCACTACCACTAGAAAATGAGGTACTTAAACAGATTCTAGCAGTGTTCTACCCCACTTTACTGCCTCATGAATTTGAAGCACATGTTGTTAAAATACCTATGAAATTGTGTGCAGTATAATTTATACTCACTAAAACAAATTATTGAAATGAGGATTTTATTTTACACCATTTTATTTGATGAAAATGTCAAATTTTCTGACTATTCTTCCCATAAATAGTGTTTATGTACAATGTACAGTATTTAGGAAAATTACTAGGTAAAGTAAATTCATGTTATTGTTTTATTCCATAATTTCTGCCTAATGAAGAAAATTATTTGTGATTTATTAGGTTAGATACAACATTTTCCTATTTGACAAGAAAAATTGGATTTGCAAACATTTTTGGGCTTTTAGACAAAATAATGAAAAATTTCAATTATTGAATATGCCTTTTTAAAATTCAAGTATAATATGCCAGAAATCTCTAAGTTAATATAAGTAGAAGAATTAAAAATTAGATAATTTCTGGACATAAAGCTACTAAGGAATAATCTCTTAAAGCCATTTTCTCTGTGTCATAAGTTTCAGGTGATCTTATCACTGAAAATTATTAATTTTTAGACTTTCCACAAAAGCATCTCATTTCAGAAACTGTGATGATACAGTTTAATTACATTTTTTACTCAAACTACTAATTTCTTACAACCACTACATAAAAAAAGCTAGTTCAACAGTGTCATGAACAAAGGCTTTTATTCTGATATCAAAAGGTAGTTACTAATATTTTATATTTTTTATTGTTTTTCATGAACATAAATAGTAGTCAATATTAAGTAGCACTGTATTATTTGCACTTATTTCTTCATTTAATATTAGTGAATTTATTAATAAATCAACATTCACTGACCATTTATTATGTTATCACTGCTGTTTGGAGACATTAGGAAAATGAAGAAATCTTAGTAGAAATTATACAGATAAAGACATCATTGCTGGTAGCTTCCCTTCTGAGCAAAGAATTCAAGTACTAGAAATATAGATAGATAGCTATAGATAGAGATAATTTTCGTAATTATCTGTGTGCAACAATGTGTTTAAACAACATTTTTTAAAAATTGTTAATATCAAGAGGTTTTAATTAGCCCTTGGCTTTGTTTTACATTTGTTTATGTAAGTATCTAAATGTGGGTTTCCTTTTTACATAACCAACTAGGCTGGGGATTTAGCTCAGCAGCATAAGCACCTGCCTGGCAAGTACCAGGTCATGAGTTTGATCTCTGATACTAAAATAAAAAGCAAAAAAAGAAATTCTAAATAACCAACTAACCATTTATAGAAAAACTTCTATCATATTTGAGACCCCGTGTAATATTACAAATGAATCACCAGGCTAAGACACTGTCCTTAAATTAAGACTTTTACAATCTAGTTGGAGAAACAAGGAAGGAGAAAAAACAAAAGTCAGGTTTTGTCAGCTTGACCAGTATCCAGGACAGACGGGCTCTGTCAGCATTCAAAGACCTGTACAATGTCTTACCTTCACTTCTGGGGTTTTTCTCTCATTACTGCGTTTCAATTTGATAGTTACACATCTGGCCTCACGGATGTACCTTAATAACTCGCCAACTTCCATCTCTTTTCTTTAACCTATTTCTCACTATATTTCATGCTCCTCCCAATATTCTGCATGGCTTCTTCCATTCTTTCAAATCGCTGTGCCCAGTGCAGAACCAATGCCTTTTATAAATAATGTACAGTGGTTAATGCTGCAGTCCTTTCTGATTAGGGGACAATCATTAAAATTTTTGAATATTATTTATATATATTACCAAGTACCTCTAAAATGTACTCTTTTGAAAGAAGCCTGTTTTATTTTATAAATTGCTGCTATATAAAAATTTTGAAAGGTTTTGGTATAATGTAGATGCTCAGTTAGTATTTTGAACATGTAAGTACTTGATTGATATCGTGTCTGGCATTTTGGAACTTGAAAACAATATTTTGATACTCCAAAATGCTAATTAAAAGTATTGTTGTTACTGTTGCTATCAATATAAATTTTCTGAATTACAAAATAGTGTCACTTTACCTACACTTATTTTGAAAGCTGACAAAGTTTAGCAAAAAATAATTGTGTGGGTCAATTGATATAAGCACAATGAAATAATTGTCTTTTTGTGTGAAAATTTTAACGTTAATGTGAAGGCAGTTGAGACTCTGTCTTGTTTCTTAAGACTCCATTTTCATTTGTAATTACCCTTTAGGTGAACTCTGTCCCTAAATCCTGAAAATCTCAATCCCTGCTAGTCTGAAAACATAAAAAGAGAGACAAATGGTTTTAGCACAGGGTGGTCAAGATAACCCCTGCCAGCTTCCCTGTTGATTAATGACCCAGAAGTTCAGGAAGGTCATATAACACTTCTGTGGGTCTTTAAATATGGTGATAGGGTTGCTATGGTAATTGAGGAATTTATAAATTCCAAGAAAAATGATAAGGTTGTCATGGTTACTTGAAAAGTATAAAAATTCTAGAGAACAAAGACCAATGGGAGTGTGTGTCATGGCAGAGTGCTAACGGAGTAACACTTGCCAGTTTCTTGATTCTGAGCTTCTGTGAGCATTTTCTCACCAATTTTGTGGCAATATTAAGAGCTATGAGTCTTGATTAGAGCTATATGTGGTGGTTTTCAGGATGTAGCAATCGTTATTTAGGCCATTCCAGGACACATGTGCTGAGTGTGATCTGTGTAAGCTTGAAAGTCATTGAAGTCTTTTTTTCCACTATCTCTGCATTTATATTTAAATTTTCTGAGAAATGTTGTACTGTCAGTCTTATTTTATAGACAATGAATAGGAAATTCACAAAGTATAAGAATCTTGCTAATAAAAGGGAACAGTGCCCTGTATCATAAAACAGACATATATGTAAATGTTTTAGATTGTGAAACAATAAAGGTAAAATCTACTTTTAACAAATATCATACTATTTTATTATAGGCAAATTTCATTATATCTGTAATTAACATTTATCACAATCCACATTCATAATTATAGTTTTATAGCATCTGATATTGAAATTTGGGACAGGGCAGCTTCTCTCTAGTTAATTCAAATGCAAACTGCTTTGATCTTGGAAGAAAAAATATGTCTTCACTTTCTAACCTCCATCAAGGTTATGGAGCCATTTTCTTTTTATGAGCTTCTGTGAAATTAGTTCTTTTGTTTGTTTGAATGGGTTGACAGATGTTGGAGTTTTGGAGTAGACTAACATTGAACAGTATAGTATAGTTTATTTTTGTGGCTTTTTTAAAAATAGAAATTCAAAGAAGTCCAATCCAGAGGTTGATTTACTTTTCTTTGCTTTACCAAAAAGCAAACAAACAATAAATATATAATCATAAGCCAGTAAAGTGATTTTTATAAAAGAAAATATTATTACTATGAAACTGACAGAGAAATCTTATGTTGTGCAGGATTTCAATTTGAGTGGATTTCTTTATTACCTAATCTAAAAAGCCCAGTGAAAGGCTAATATGTAAGATTTATAAATGATATTTGTGGGAGAAAGATATGCTATATGTATTATCTTCTAAAGTATTTCATATTTAAGACCAAGAATTACCAGTGAAATATTTTATAATGTTGGTGAAATACATGGATAGCTAAGTCAGAATTTTGTTTTGCAAATAGTTCATTATGACATTTTAATTGGAAATTGCTATAGGCTATTATCTGAAATATGTATATACATGTAATATTGCAGGTGTTACAATTCCTATCTGAATTTGTAAACTAGGTATCTTATGATCCATAGATGAGTTTTCTATGACTGCTGATTATAATTCTTATTAATATGAAGATATTTTTATGTTTGAATGGAAAATAGTTCCAAAATTGCTTTTCATTGTGATCATTTTAATATATAATTAAATCATCATATACACATCTGTATGTTTTGCTTCATTATTTTTCAAAAACATTCAACAATATAGCTTTAACAGAGGAATCTCAATCAATTAACTTTTGAAATTAGTTGTTTCCACATTTGTAGAAAACAAAATTAATATTAAACCATGTAGCCCTTAATAATTATTTTTGGAGGTTAAAATTTTATATATATTATCAATAAATCACAATTTTATTTATAAAGTGAAGCCTCTCATTTATTTATTCACATTTTGTAGTAGTTTTATTCTTTTCTAGGTTTGTATACTTTTTTATTTCCAGAATCATTTTTCTGTTTCTTAAAGGAGAGATGAAATTAATCTGCAGGTAATGAATTATGTACTTTACTTTTTTGAAAATATTTTTTTATTTCAAAGATAGTTTAGGATCAGAGTTTAAACTGGGCAATACTTTCAGTATTTTAAAGAGGCTATTTATTAGTGGTTAGTTATTTTGCAGTTTTTGCAAAATATTGCTTTCTTGTATATTACTGCATTTAAATGTTTTTTTCTGAAGTATAATTTTCTAACTTGCTCAGGTTTTACAGAATTTTCTTACTTGTGGCTTGACGCCTTTTTTAGGTTTTGGAAAATTCTCGATTATTATTTATTTAATATTCTTTTTTCTATATTTCTTCTCTTTAGTTTGTCACTCTAGTTATGATATGTTAGACATTTATATATTTGTCTTTAAAGCAAATATAAACTGCTATTTGCCAGGTTCACAGGAGCAAGTCAGTGTAGTTGAAGAAGTTTTGGTTTACTATTGATCCTACAGTTCCTTCCTCTCTTTCTTCATCCTTCTCTCTTCATCTTTCTCCCCTCTTCTTCATCCTCTTCCCCTTCCTCCTTCTCCTCCTTTCTCCCTCTCCCTTTCTTTTCCTCTCTATCTCATTCTTCTTACCTTTAACTTTTCCTTTTTCTTTTTCTCAGTCTTTTTCTTCTTCTCTCTCTTCCTCCTAGTTTTCATTTCTGTTTTAAATTTTCAATCACTCCTCTCTTGTAACTGGTCTGTGCATTCTGAAATTTCTGCTGCCTCTTTGCTATTAAATTATTTCTGCATCTTCAATTTTTGTGTAATAATCAATACTGTGATTGACATGAAAATCCTCCTCTGCATTTCAGACATTTTCTTCTTGTTCCCTTGTCACTTCCCCTGGCAAATATATCAAGGGAAAACTCAGAATGGAATCTCTATTTCACTTCCCTGAGAAATCGGTAGATATATTGAGCCTCTCAATTGATATGTGGCTCTAAGTTTTTCAGATATTGCTTCAATATTTGCTGAATTTTTTCACCTGTTAGCAGAGATTGTTTGCAGCACTTTTTAGCTTTGACTTCATTGAGAAAACTGGCAAGCACCTCAAGGGCAAAGAGTTACACTGAAAGATGAAGTTCCCTCAGTGTACAACCTTAGGGCATAAAATCTGGCCTCTTAATGACTATTACATTAATAGTTTCCAAAGTCTTGGCTGATGGCACTGATTTAACTTGAGTGTAATAATGAACTATGAAACAAGAAAGAAGCAACACAGAGCAAGTTCTGTGAAGAATCCAAACAAAGCATAAGTGTGAAATAATGCAGCATGGAAAAGGGTGAAACGTGAACAACAAGTAGTGGTGTTACACAAGACTTGAGAAAGTGTGGCCAGAAACATGTTGAGATTTGACACTATTCTGAAATGCCAGCGTTCTTCCATTAACGTCTAGAAGCTGATTATATTGAAATTCTAGTGATCTTGTGTCTTCTTGTTGAGTATTCTTTCCTATATTAAGTATACAATGCATTCCACAGATTTTCTTTTTCTTCTAGCTTTAAGGTTTTTATTGTTCAATTGCTATCTCACCTTGTAAATTAACCTTCCTGATCAGTGCTTCAGGTATTTGAATCAAGTGAATTGGATTAGTGCAAACAAAGGAAGATGAAGAAAAAAAGGAAAAATAGAATAATAGGAAAATAATTTATAATTATTCCTATTGCATTTTTGCTGTAATGCCATTCATATATTAATATTCATTTTAACTTGAAAATCTGACAGAAGACTATGAAAACATTAAATAGCAGTTTGTAAGGGCATCTGTAATGACATAAATATTTGGTCTTTCTATTAAATACTACTATTACCCAGGAAAGAAATCTTATGCTATTGATTCAGTAAATTAACCTTTTTTGCGTTTGTGGTACTGAAGTTGAATCTATGGCCTTTGCATTGAGTTACATGTAAGGTCCTTTTATTATTATTTTTATCATTGATTTGAAGACATATTCTCACTAAGTCATTATGTTGCCTAGGATGGATTCGAACTTTCAATTGTCCTGCTTGTGCCTTCCAGAATGCTGGATTAAAAAAACGCACTATTTTTTTAAGATATGCACTGTTACTTCCTGTTAAGAATTTTTAACTCTTCTCCAATTAGTTGTAAACTTGTAGCTATAATAGTTTAAACCTGATGATACTGGCTTCTATTTAAACAATCACTTTGTTTTTTCATACCAGGGATTGAACTCGTGACCTTGAGCTTGCCAGGCAGGCACTTACGCTACTGAGCTGAACCCCCAGCAAGCAATAACATTTTAACTATGTGAATCATTCATTTGGTGTTCTCAAAATGAGTAATGGAGAAAAACTACATTTTTTTCTTTTTTCGATCTCAGTTCTTAATAAAATATCACAAATGCAAACTACATTTCTCAAAGTTAAGTTGCACACATTAGTGCAGGGATTGCATCTGTAGTAGACCTGAGAAGATTCCTGCAAGAGTGTATGGAATAAGATGCCATGCCTCCTTAGAATGCACAAAGCAGCATGCACTACGAAGCAAAGTATAAGCTGTTTGGATTTTGCATTGCTTTACATTAAAATGAGCTCTGCAAATATATCTTTCCAACATCATGGTACTCATTGCCACATTATTTGATTGCTACTTATTTTTACATGCTTTGTATAATTTTTGCCATTTAATGTGTTTTGGGCAATGTAAGTTTTAAAGAGTTGTATTTCAAAACATGCATCATGGCAATTTCAAGAAGTTGCTAATGTCCCACGAACATTCTTTAGACTATAACTAGACTTGATTTCCTGAGAATTTGCTCTTACATTTTCTGGCCTGTATGAGGTAGTAATAATAGAGAGACTTGAAAAATGACTACCATATGAATCCGTGGTTTTAAGATATGTACTTGAATATTCTAAATAAGAATTCTAAGTTGTTTGAAATTTACTAGCATTTTTCCTGATTTTAAAACTAAGAAATCTCTTGAATGAAATATTTTAAGTGAAAAAAGTACATGTATTAAACCATATAAAAGAAAAGTGTAGCTATTCAACCATATTAAAAAAGAAAGAAAGAAATTCTTATAACAAAGTTATTGAGCCTGGAGGACAATACTGCACCATCTCACTTACTTATGGAATCTAACAAAATTTATCTCATAGAAGCAAAGAGTATAGAAGAGTTCATTACCAACTGAAAGGTGGGGTAATCTCAAAAGTATAAGATGAGCAATTTGTGGGATGCAACAGGATGAATAGTGTTAGATGTATTACTCAGTTCAACTGTGGTAAACACTGTGCAATGTAAGGATGCTTCAGATCCTCACACTGTATACTTTGAATATGTAAAATCTTTATCAATTAAGCATTTAAAAAATAAACACACTTTTCTGAACTGTTATTGCCCAAAGAAAGACAGCATTACTAGTGAACATCTTTACTTAATTTTTGCTAATCTATTCATGTAAGTAATTTTCATTGTATATTAACAGTATTTTCCTTTTTAATATAGTTGTACAGCAACTGAAATTTTTAGTGTGCAGTTTTACTTCACATTTTGGTATTTGTAATTCTCTATGCCATTAAACCTCCATTTGTACATGTTATTGTAATAATACACTTTTTGCCATTATATTTAGTATAAATTAATCATTTTATCAGGTCTTTATGTTTATATTTATTATATTATAGAGTTAGATAATGACAATCATGATGCATTGGGCCTTTTAAATATTTCTTGTTTTTTCTTTATGATAAACTTCATTGAATTAGTAAGAAAATCTGTCATGTATATTTTTAAGATTAAATATGCAAAGCTAAGTTGGTTTTCTGAAGGTACATACATCCTTGCTTTAGCAGCTCTTAACCTTTTTATTCAGAAATGCATACCTTAGTAATAAAAGCATCTTTTAACTTCACTTAGAGGCACTATTTTTTCACTCAGTGTCAGGGAAGAGATGTCATATCCAGGAGTGTATGGGTCAAAAGCTTCATGCTATTAAGTTATCTGGGCTATAACATAAGTAAGGCTTTCAAGGTGTTTGGTACTCTACATCTGAGGTTGAGAATGCCATAGATATAGGATATTCTGTACTTCAGAACAGAATTGACAAACCCTATTCAGTAGGGCTGTGTCTCATAGGTCTGAAAATCCAAAGAGCATTCCTTATTTGCTGATGATCTTCCTGGAATTCTTTTACGTGACTCTGTTTTTCCAAGAAAAACTTTGGAACTAAAGAGATTTTTCAGAGGACAGTCAGATGAATTTCTATTCCACAGACAATGTGCTGTGCAAGGTCACCATGAATATTAGAGGACAGACCAAGATCAGAGTGAAGGAGGAGATGGTAAAACTGTATCACTGGCCTTTTGACGAGTTTCCAAGTATTCTTTGTGAACTATTCAATGTTCTTTTTTAGTACTTTTAAAAATATTCTTTCAGTCCTCCTTTATGTTTTAAAACTATGTGTTAAGGATGTTATAGGCAAGTTAGGCATAGAGGTGTTGAGATCCTGTCAAAGGAATAAGAAATGATTTTTCTCACAAAACGTGTTTTTAAAACACTTCACTTTGTAAGACAGGATTGTGGCAAATCGTACTATTAGGTTTTTTACTTATACAAGTGAACTCTAAAGGAATAAGATAGTAGTAGTTACTGTCAAGTACTTTTACTGTTTCTAGATCACTAGTAATATTTTAAAACTTTAAAACTGATTTACTAAAAATAAAAGGATAACTGTTTTTAAGACCTTCAACTCTACAATGCAGGCCACCTTTGAGAGGACATATCTATTTCTTTTCCTAAAATTACAATATTTTAATCATTTCCTTCAGAAGACTGGCAATAAACAGTACTAATTTTCTTCTTTCAAGTTTATTTCTCTAGCACTATACTTAAAATATTTTATGTTAATAAGGAAACATTGGAATAAAAATCAGAACCATGAACAAAAATAATTGCAGAAAAAAAATCACCGCTCTCCTCCTGTATCCCTGTTTCTATCATCACACAAAAAACACTCCATGTAAATTGTTTAAGCTCTTGATTCCTTAAATCAATTAACTCTGTTAACTATGGATTTCTTGACAATAAGAATTTACTTTTAGCTGTGTAATTATCTAAATGTGCAAGAGATACAAGTGAGTCAAAAAGAGGGAAAGTAAAAGAAATAAAACATTAGTGAAAATCATCTTACATTAATATTTCAAGAGATACATTTTTTTTGTATAAGCCAATCTTTTTTTATAAAATCCCCAATTTGTTCATTAAAGTTGAACACATGCAGCTAAAAAATGATCAGTTGTAAGTTGGGCGTCATATAATAACTGAATACATTTCTAGTTCTAAATATAATACTCCTGCATAATTTCATATTTTGGTTATGAAAATAAACATATTGGGTGTTCTGTCTAAAATCACAAAGATAATAATGATCAAAAGTGACTTGTCAAGATTTTATTTGTGCCTGGCAGGAATGTTTCCATGCTAGATGTACTGCCTAAGCATTCAATTAGTTCTGTAACAGAGGCTTAGTTATATATGATGATGGTTTCCACTGACTTGTGTGAAACTTAAATAACGTAGGCAAGTTATCGAAGTAAAATTTGAATCTGAGTATTCAGAATTGAACTTCACATTTAGATTAGTTTGCTACATTATACAAACAAAAGTTCAGTTTTAAAAATATTGAAATTATTGAAAGCAGAAAGATTTAGCAAATTGTTGTTTTCTAAATGCTACACTGCATTTAGAACTTAACATTTCTTCTATTCTAAGATGTTGTCGTGTACATATTAAAAGCAAAAATAATGTTTGTATAATAACTAGAGTTCATGCTATACAAGTAGTTACTTGGATATGAGAAATATCTAGTTAATAATTTAATAACCTCATAAAATAAAAATTTCTCATCTAAACAAGTTTCCTTTATGTAAAGATGAAATATAAAGTATTTACAAATTGTTCTCATATCAAGCATTTCTTCACTATATGATGAATAGCTATAAGAGAAAGACATATCTGCTTATATTGAAGAAATTCTTGGAAAGTTTCCATTTTTATGATTCATTGCTATGATTTAACTTTTAGTAGACCACTTCTCACTGGGTATGCTTAGAAAAACCTGTATATTACACTTGGCAAAGCAAAAACAAAACTGTTTAAAAATTCTTCTCAATTTATATACTGTTTGAAGTGACTCAGTCAGCTATTTTTTGTTGTCTAGGCAATGGAATTACAGAATTAGAGAAATAAAATAAAAAATTTCAAAATGGACAGAAGCTATTCACTGTTTTCTGGATGGTAGCTTATCCCAAGTTACCTTAGACTTATTAATAACTATCTGTCACTTTTGATTGGTATTGTGCATAAAATTTTGAAATTTCATTTAAGTGCCTGTAACAGAAAAACAAATGTTTTCATATGCCAGTCTTGCAGTCCATGATTTTACTGAATTTCCTTACTGATTTTAGTACTCATCTTTAGATGATTTTCTATTAAAAATGTTGTCTGCATAAAAAGAAATTTTTCTTACATTTATATTAGCATACATTTATTTCTCTTTCCTAGTGGTTAAGAAGCAACTTTGAGATCATTGTTCATTAGAAATGGCCATGCTAGATGTTCCTTCCCCCTTCAAAACGGAGACTTCTGTTACAGCAGCATTTCTGTACATAGTGTGCACTATGGTTTTTTCTTTTTTATAAAGAGATACCTTTAAAAACAGGGAAATTTGCCTCTATTATTTATTTTATTTAATATTAATTCTAAATTTCACCAAATGCTTATGAGTATTGGATGATCTTTCTTCTTTAATTGGTTGCTGTGAAGTATACAGATTTATTTTGATATGTTAAAGTACAATACATATTTAATAAAAATTGGTCGTGATATATTCCCAGTTTATACAATCCTAAATTTTATTTATCAAGTTTTTAAGAATATTTTTTGTCTGACTATATTCCTGAAAGATTTCTGTTAATTTTTTGCTTACAACATTCTTTGGCTGGGATTCAGATTGAAGTTAGAATGGCTTTCAAAAGTACTTCAAATTTATTTTCACCAGTTTTGGAGAGTCTATGTGAAATGTGGTTCATAATTTCATTTTACATTTTGATGATATCAGCATTAAATTATCTGAGAATGAAGATATCTTTGAAGAGAGGCTTTTCATTACTGATTAATTTATTTTTATAATGTTACATCAAATTTTTCAAACTGTTTGAATCATTTTTTGTTAAATTGTGTTTATATCATTTGTCTGTTTCATCTTTTGAAAAGTTTTGCATAAATATTTCCCAATTTCTTTTCCTCATTTTAGTAAACATAGGATCAAGAGGGATACTGTTTTAACTATTTTAGTTTTAAAATTTATAATGGGCATATTTCTTTTCTAACTTTTGCAGATGAACAATTCAAGTGTTTAAAGATACATTTTTCTGATTTAATATGACCTTAGCTGAATGGTCTAAGTTTATTGTGTCATAATTTGCAATCATTTTGTTAAAATATGTTCTAAATACAATCGTGGCTCATTATTTTGAGTCACAATCACTATTTGATTCACAATGTACTATTTACTTTCTAAAAAATTGAGCGATTTTTAAGATACATTTTTATATTAACTTGATTTCCTTTCGATTTTTCAGGTGTGTTCAAACAGTGAGACATGATGTGTGGTTAATATTTGTGAATCTTCTACATGAATGTGATAATATTACATAACCTTAGATATTGAGTTGTTCCTTGCTTATAACAGAGCAACTTTCCATGATTTTAGCTAATTCTTCTACATATTACAGTTCTTTCATATTATTGCTTTATTCAGTATCTTGACATTTATTTGCAATTTTCCTATCATTTTTAATATTTTTATTTTCTCTATTACTGATAATATTAGATGTTTACAAATTTATCATTGTTATATATTTTTAAACACTTTAAAACTTCTTTTGCTGTTCCTCTGAATCTGCAATAATGCATATTATCTTAAAATAAAATGTGACTAATATTAGCTTAGTTAAAATGAGATTTGATTAGTACCTGTGTATTTTTCCAAAATGGAATCTCAAGTTTTCTTTATTTTCACTGTTAAAGTGCATGTTTTGTACAAAAATATAAACAAAGTCTCTAAAGCAATAAATGACCACCTACTATTTTTTTGGTTCTGTGCCTCTCAAGTGATTAAATATCTTGTTGCTATGAGAAGAAAAAATAAGACTTGTATGTATATAATGTATATGATTTCATGTATATATATATATATATATATATATATGATTTCATTTCTGAGAGATAATAATATTGATGTATTCCTTACATATGTTAATAATATCATTTTCTTGAAGAAACACATCAAATACTTATTAAATCAGCAAAATAGTCTGTTGCTATAGTTAAAACTTAAAAAAATTGTTATGCAACAGTTTTGCAAGCGATTAATGATTATAAAGTCATCCTTATTGTTTTATTTATTTTCTGTCTCTAGCTTCTCAAAATCTGAGTGTTACCTTAATTAAAATTATTTAATCTTTTTCAATTATTTGATAATCTCCAAATCCTGTAATGCATAAAAATATCCTCTATGATAAACATTGTTCCCTTGAGCTCCTAGATTTTAATTTCTTAATCCTAAATTATAATCTTTTAACAAAGCATATATATATATATATATATATATATATATGTGTGTGTGTGTGTGTGTGTGTGTGTGTGTGTGTGTTCTCTCAAGAATCTGGTCCTCATAACAGCAGATGCACTTTAATGCCACTCCTAGGTAGATCATGGTCCCTCACCACTGGTCTAAGTATATTTGGAGCAAATGAATTTCCTTAAGAAAATCTATGTTTAACTGTAATTGCCTTCCTTAGTTTGAGATAGGTCAACCCCTAAGTGTATCACCACCAAATATCCTGTGATTGTTTCTGCTGTTAACAACTGTTATACTTCCGTAACAATAGAAGTAGGCAAGAATACTTTAAATATTCATTGGCAAAAGTTAGAAAAGAAAGTTAGAAGACAATAGAATAATTGGACTCTCCTAGATTGTACCATAACTAATTTTGAGAGTAATAATTATGTTTTAGCTCTTAGAATCCTAAATTTTAAACACATACATAATAGAACACTCCTTTTTTTGTAAAGTGAGGGAAATTCTTGTAAATAATATTCTTTCTCAAATAAAATGTAAACAAGTCAGATAACATACACAGCAGTATGACTAGATATATTTCTTGACTCCCAAAGATATGGTCTTGTTCTATTCCAAATTTGTTTTCTTTTTTTCAAAAAAAGACCTTACATAAAAAGAAAAGAAATTGGAAATATTTAGGCAAATCTTTTTCTTTCAAAAACTCATTTATAAATCATTTGTTTTACATTCAACACCTGTATACATTCATAAACTAAAATTACATGTGTGTATACTGTCTTAGTTCAAGGAAACCAATGGCTCTAGAACTTCTCAATTTTTATATCTAGCTAGTCACAATGCCTACTCATATGACTACAACGAGTATGACTAGTCTCATAATCTTTTTATATCTGTGTGAATAGCCTTTCGTAGCTGCATCTTATCAATTCAAGTCACTCATTACTTGATAACTGGTCTGGTATGTAATCTTCATTTTGCATTTCATATAAGTAAACTATTAAAAGTTAATAACTTATGTAAAAGACCTTACATAAAAAGAAAAGAAAAGTTTGGTTACACAAGTTACCAAATCCTCAGGCAAACATGAAGTCAGATGAAAAGTCATAAAGCCACTGCTAATTCTTTTCTTTTACAATTGCATAGCAATTCTGTACTGGAAAATAAAAAGGTAGAATTTCATAAAATAAGAAAGGAAAAGATGGTTCTCTATTACTAAATCCCAGGGCAAGACTGCTAAATCATGAACTGTGCTCTTTGTTTTGTAGAATTATCTGAAGTCAACAAGTTTTCAGACTCAACTTTCAAAGTCTATCTCTAGTACTGATTTTCTAATTTATCATGTCTACAGTTACACTCAGAATACAGAGACAAAAATGATAAAAATTTGACATTTTGTTAATGCATTGAATGGAAATTGTTGATGGTAAACTACTAATTCCAAATATAAGTGAGTATATTGTCATAGTTCTCCACTTTTTCAGAAAATTTCAACTACTGTTATGAAGATTATTATGATGTATTTAAAAATGTCAACAGCTTCTCTTTGGTACCACGTAATTTTTTGGTATCATGTGCATGTACTTGATACTTAAGAATACTTAAATATTTTAGCATTCTTTAATCTTCTAATTTATATTTTTTCTTTGTTCTAAAATAAGATAAAACTTTGCAAAATATATGTTGTAATTTAAATATTTGTATATGATTTTGATGTTATTTAATATTTAGATGATGTTTCTTTTAATGAGATATGAAAAAGTGTTTCTTTTTTAAATATAACATTTATTTAAAGTTTCGTGGTTGTCTGAAAATTTGTACATTTTACTTCCTCAAATGTACCAAATAACAGTATATGATTCTGTATGTATTATATATAAGGTGGCAGATTTCAAGAATGCTGATCATAATCCCTAAAAGAAACATACAAGAATTTAATACTGGCTTGTAACTAGGAAAAGCAAATCAAACTACATTGGAAGGCAGCTATGCTCACCAGTATATCACCAATGCCGCACAAAACTATATTGGATTTTAAATTTTTTAACACATAAAATAGCACTTAACTGTCTGTAGGGCATTCCCACTAGGAAAGCACAGCAGTGACTTTCTGACAGTCTCATCTTGGAAGAGTGTGGACATATCCTGGGTCACTTCCAGTTGTTTATAGGTATCATTTAAAGGAGTGCAGCTGTGATTTTACTTGTGCTTTCCACCTGTCATACTGTAATTGCCTCTGAATTAGCACTCTCTGAAAAGAAGCAAAGATTCTTAAGAGATGTATTTTGGCCCCAAATTAGCCAGAGATGTACATAAACCTAATCATTTTCCCATTAAGAAGAAAGCCACAGAGGAATGTTTCTTAGCTCTTGGCAGATGGTAACAGAAATTTGTCAGCTACTCTCACACTGCCAGCCATATTCTTAAGAGAAAATTAGCATCTACTTGTTAGATTTGTAGCATTTAATTTATGATACATTTTAAGTAAAGACCAGCATTATCATCAGGGAAAGATGGATTAATTGTTATTTATTATGTAACCAAACACCAAAGGTGAAATGTTGCATTTAGAATTTCAAATAAAATAAAGAAGCTTCAGTCCCCAAAATTATCCAATAAACTCATTAAGCCTTTTTAGGAAGGGTAAAAGTATAAATAGAAATAAGACTGACAATAATTACAACTTTATAATATAGTTAATTGAAATGAAACTCTTAAATCTTGAATCATAAAGTAGCATGATTTAAGAATTTCATTCCTACTAAATGTGCACTTTAGTATTTTGTATTAAATGTGAGCACTAAAGTTCAGCTAAATGTTATGATTTAACAAGAAAATTAAAATAGATAAAAAGGAAGAAATAGGCTAAGTTCATAAGGACATTGTTTTTTTTTTATTGCTGCTTCAGTTTCTGAGGCAGATATCTGGAAATACTACCACCCTCTGAGGAAAAAATCCTGTACATGTATTTTAGCTGAAGTCTTTCAGCACATTTCCAGTGAAAAAGGTTTCCTAGTTAGCTCAGCAAATATATTGGTTTAGATTTGCAATTTTGTGATATCTATATTCCATAGTCTAGAACTAAAATGAGAATAAATCTTTATCAGATTTATACCACATACAAGATTTATCCTATCTTTCTGTTGACCTTTTATTTGTTTATTTTCTGTAACTCTGGCAATCATTTCTCTTTCTACCAATATTGCTTCCCAAATTCCACTGAGTGTCTCTGATTACCTTTTACATATTCTCCTCTTAGATAATTTGTACAATAAATTCATATTTATGGAAATGAGGTGTGAATTTACAGTGATGTATTGAGTAGGAACCCTGTAGCAGTCTAACTCATCATTTCTGACATGGCAGTGACTCTATGTAGCTTTTCCATTTTTCACCAGTGGCTCTCCAGTTCTCCCAGGTTTGCAAGTTTGAGAAGATTCTACTCTTAAACAAATCAAATATTGTTAAATATCCACTATCACATGTCATCATGCCATCTTGGGCTGTTAAATCATTGAAGAATGAAAAAAAAACATAACATGGCTGGAAATGCCACACTTTTATTTCATATATTTTAAAAGGTTTAAATATGTACTATGGAAATATGAAATAGCAAATTTAGCACAAAGAACACATTGTAAAGTAAGTGAAAAATAACCAGAAAAAAATGGGGAAAATCCATGTAAACTGTAATTTCAGCAAGACCAGAAAGTTCAAAGTATAAAACATATAATATCTAGAGGCCATTGAGAAGCATTCAAAGAAGATGAGAAAGAAGGCATAAGAGTTGATTGGAAAATGTGTAATTCTTTTGTATAGAATGAACTTCATTGGATAGTAATGATAACTTTTTTCAGTTTCCATAAATTATGTTCCTCAAAAAATCATGTTGAAGACCTAATGCCTAGTTATGCAAATGCAACCTTATTTGGAAACAGAACCTGTTTCAGTTGGTTTAGGTGACTACAACAATGTACCACATAATGGGTGACTTGAATGACAGAAATTCACTTCTCAGTATTCTTCAGGTATCAGGAATCCAGCACTGGTAATTTCTGGGGCGGGCTCCTTTTCAGGTTGCATATTGCTAGCTGCTGATATACTAAGATGGTTCCAAGAAAAAGTGCCACTTTGCAGGCAGGCACAGTGCCACTGAGCTATTTCCTCAGCCCCTCTGTCATTTTTTTTTAAATAAAGTCCCATTTATGAGGGTCCTACCCTCATGACCTGAATACCATCCATAAGTCCCACTTCTAAATATCATTACACATTAGAATTAGATTGCTGTATGTACATTTTGAGAGGACACACACGCATTTAGACTATAGTAGTGCCCTTGCAGTTGATTGAGTTCAGATGTAGTCCTTACGGTGGGCCTTAATCCAGTATGATTTGTGTTCAGATAAAAAGAAGAAATTTGGAAAAAGAAACAAGGAACATGGGAGATCATGCAAAGACAAATAAAAATAATTTGCAAGCCAAAGTACACCTAAAACTATCAGAAACTAGGAAAGCTAGATGGAGGAGACTCTTCCTCATAGCCCTCAGAAGGAATTAATCTAGTTGGCAATTTCATTTTGCATTCCAACCTCCCAAACGATGAGACAATCATTTTCTATTGCTTAAGTCACCTACTTTGTGGTATTTAGTTTTATCATCCCCAAGAAGTTAACACAGTAATACACATAGAAATTAATTTAATTTAATTTAATTTAATGATCTGCAACTGGGTTCAGAAAAGAGATAATCACAATAATTTGGAAATAAGTGACAGTATCGTAAGATGTTACAATGGAAAAGGTGGTTGAGATATAAAAACATTTTAATAGATTATTAATATTTTCAGTAAGTTAGTTGTAGAGGAGGTATCAGGAGAATAAAAACTAATTTTAGGACTCTCGTTTGATCTATTCCAATCAGTAATGAAAATGCGATGAAAATAATATTTGGAAGAAGTCAGTTTGAAATGTAGGAGGTGATGTTGTTTTTGGAACCCTTGAATGTGAACTACTCTAAAATATTAAGCTTTTTTTGTTTTAAAATACACTTGAAAAAAATCTTGGTTAGACACAGAGATTTGAGCTTCATTAACTTTTGAAGTAATGTGCTGGTGTAACATGTAATGAAAGCGACAATGTCTGAGACTAAGATTCTAACAGATGATACTTAAAGAGAACCTGGTAGAGAAGGAACTTGTCTGAGACCAAGAAATATGACAACAGGAGGATGTCTAAAACAGAAGATAGTTACAGAAGCCAAAGATGAAAAATAGTCTTAAGACAGATGGAGTGGGTGACATTTGAAATGACAGATAAGGACAGGAGAGTGCCCATTAGGTAAATTGATGTACAACAATCAACTGATGGATAATCGATGAGTAACCTGATAATAACCTTTGGAAACACACATATGTGCACACTCACATTTCTGATATATTAGAGTATTCATTTTATATTATTTATTTTTTGTTTCTGTTTTTTAAAACAGGGTCTCACTATGCAATTCAGGTTGACCTTGAACTCATTTTGTGGCTCAGTCTGGCCTTGAACTCATGGTAACTGTCTTACTTCAACCTCCCAAATTCTTGGATTACAGGCATGTGCACTATGCCAGGCTATAGGATATTCATTTTAGACGCATAAATTATTTCTCTCAGAATAGCAAAGGATGTGATACAACAAGACAGATATACCAAAGTTCTTAGATTCTGAAATGTAATATTTCTTAACATAATAACATCTCTGAAACTGCCTTTTCTTCTCCTAGGGATTATTTAATACTGTTGGCCTGGATTGAATTTTTATTCTTCAGGAGACAATATGAATTTGCTTATGCTATTATCAGCCTGATAGTAGTTTAGATAAAATTTGCTTCTAAGAGTTTTATTTGTCACATTGGTAGTTTGAATTCAGGGCATGAATCCTGGATTTTGATTCATTCTCTCAAAAGACAAATCGTATTTTCTTCTTTCTTCCTAGACTTATTAGAAGACTTAGAAATCTCACTACTGTCACTTTCTGTTTGATATATTTATGCATCATTAAACAAAAGTCCCGGATGTAGTTTTTAGATGACACAATTACCCAGTTCCATGCCAGACCACTGAGGACTGCCCATATTGAAACTTTCTCTCTAGTTTTAGTGGTAAAACAATGGTGTGTTTTACAGTAAGTAATGTATTCAATAAAAAGCTTTTTTCCCCACTAGAATCTAGAGATTCAATAAGTTATAGAAATTGCTAATATCAGTATATAAGGGGCAAACGGCACAGTAATTGTCTAGCAAGTGTGAGATCTTGGGTTCCATCCTTGATATCCAGAGCAAAATAAAACAAACTAAAAATAAACAAACAAAAAAATCCCCATAAAATCTCTAAAAAGCAGTATTGATTACATTTTAAAATAATTTCTTAGCATTAGATTTAGCTCCACATACAAATACAGATTTTAAGGAAAACATTAGTTTTCTATTTCTGCTATAACAAATTGCTCCAAACTTAATAGTTGAAGACAACACAAATTTATTATCTTGTGGATCTGGAAGTAACACATCAGAAAGTGACCTTGTAGGAATCATATCAAAGCTCCATTCCTTCTGGAGACCCTAAGCGTGGGACTGTTCCTGGGTATCAGCCTTAACATCTACCTTCATTTTGATCTTTTTCTCTCTTTCTAGTTGTAAGGCGCTTGTGATTTCCTAGGGTCCACCAGACAATCTGGGAAAATTATCCCAATCCTAAAATCCTTAACATTATCACATCTGTAAATCTCTTTTGCCTTGTCAGTAATATAGTCACATGTTTCAGGAATAAGAATGTGGAAATCTTTATGAGGCAATTATTTTGCATATTAAAAAGAGTAAGGTACAAATTAAATACTTTCCATTAATTTTACAACATGATTGCCAGGCATAATTTAATAGACTACTATTTTCTCCATATTTTAGGAAATATTTTTCTTTAGAAAACATATATCCTTCCATATTGTGATTGTCAAAGTATCTATACAAAGTTTATAAAAATTCGTAAAAACCTATTTGTTATTTAATCATATACATTATTTAGCCATATAATTATGAACCTATAAAACAAAAATTTCAATGTATTTGATATTTTGCCTTTTTTAAGATTGCATATTTTATTCAATGTTATTCATGAAATATTTTGTAAAATGTATTATCATGTAAATAAAATAGGACTGAAACTACTCACAAAAACTTACTACAAAACCATAGTAATATAAGCAATATGATAATAGCCTAAAAAGAATGTATTTAACAATAAATAACTCAGAAATAGATACCATATAGTTATAAAGCAATTCACCTTTATAAAAACTAGGCATTTTCATAGAGAAAGAACAATCATTTTAAAAAATGTTGATGAATCAAACAAATGCATTTAGAGACATACATTTTATCTATTAAAAAATTAACCAAAAATGATATGTAGACCTAAATGTAAAGTGCACAACTCTAAAACTTCTAGAGGATGACATAGCAGAAAATGTGGTTTTGTGTTTGATGATAAACTTAATAACTTGGACATTATTAAAATTAGAAATGTCTGTTTTATAGAAGACAAGATGAAAAGATTAATGCTTGGAAGAAATTTTTATAAAACATGTATCTCTTTAAGTGTAGATAGAGATAATTGCATGTATACACATACATACTTGTTGACACTCAAAAGTAAGAGAAAATGTATATATCATCACCAGTGATGTATACAAACTGTTACTAATAAGCCATTTCTCATATAACATGGCTGGAAATCACATCTGGCAATACCACAGAAACCCAAAGAGAAGTATAATTAATCGCTAAAACAGCTAAAGACAGATCAAAAAGTCTTTGACTTCTTGCTCCTCCTGGGAAATGGTTTGTCTCCAAAGACAGGGCCGTGCTAGTGATAGATTGCTTCACTAGTTTTCTCCTTTGGCTTCCAAGGACAGTTGGATTAAAAGGCGTTTCTAAAACTCAAGTATTAGAATCTCCTTTAAAAAAACAATAAGGATACAAATGTATCCATGATAGTAAGACAGTAATAAAATAAGAATTGACTATTTGTTTGAGAAAATGTTCATAAAACACTTCCTCTCACTAGCTCAATAAAGGTCACGAAGCATCTGTATTTTTTTTATACTAACAGAATGTGCATTAACTGATAAGTTGAAAACATCTTCTACACTTTTTTTCCCCTTGATTTGCTACAGACCAATAGTCATCAGTAGGAGAGGGTGCAGACCTCAGCACTACCCATGGAAAGCTTAGAAAAACATCAATATTTGGATGCTACCCCAGATCTATTGCATCAGGATCTTCAGGAGGTATTTAAAAGAAACTAAAAGGAACAACAGTAACAAGAACAACAAAAAAATAGAAACCTCAGCTTTTGTCTGATACACAACTCAGGTATTAATGTAATCAACAACTTTGTAGACTTTGTGTTAAGAGTCTAAACATTGCCAGTCACAGAGAGTAATGAGGAATAAAAATTCTACTAAGAGTGAATGATTTTGAAGAAATTTATGAGAATAAATAAGTCACTGTGTTCTATAATGAGAGGCAAAACATTTAAAAATCTGTATAATGCAATTTTTGAGTATAATATTCGAATATTCTTTCATTGAGTAGATAAGAAAACCTCTTTACTCTTTGTTTTTCCCCTTTATTTTGAAAATGCACAGACTCATATTCCATCATTGCTAAATTCTAAATCTCTCCTTCTTTCTCATTCTGAAAATTATGTATGACTCCACTTTTACTAATAAAAAATAGCCAGTAACTGGTAATGAAAATATGAGCAAGCACTGTTAGACAGTTTATAACTAGATTAGTCTCAAATGGAAGTGAGTGAAGAAAATAGATAATATAAGAAAATTATGTAATCTAGAGCATTCAGAGAGTTTTGAATTAAAATGACACAAGCTCAATTGAATATTTTCAATTATATGTGGGAAATTATACACTTAATAAGAAATATTAAGAAACATTAGAAACCACTTTCTACAATTGTATGGTACTTGAAGCAAAATCTAGTTTATAACACTCAAGTGGTTCTCTTTTTTCATGGGATGTATATGCTTTACTGATTTAAATGAGACTTTTTAGACATGGTAAAATCTTGTGTCTATACAGGTGGTTTAGGTACATGCTACTATTGTTGGAGGAGTGGTGAGACTAGTGGGAGAGGTGAGAGATTTCAGCAAGGAGAGAAGTGCAGTATTCTTGGAGGGATTTCTTTGTAAGGCACAATTTCAGGTAAAATAAACTGAAATCATTAAATGATCCCTAGAGTAAGCTGACATCACTTTTCTCCAGATATACTGGGGAATTTTACATGAGGCCTATGGAACATAAATATCTGTTTTTGAGAAGTAACAGATTGTAAATTGAATTGTTCAAGATATCTCTTTGAAACACTGATAGCTCAGATATGGGGCAGTTTTACTTCACAAAGCTGAACTTGGTGGGATATAACTGATCTTCCAACCTCAAAAGAATCTGTTGAAATCATAGGACACAGCAACCTTAAGTGTTTCCCTTAGGTCAGGTTACAGGAGTCTGTATTTTGCAGGAGTCTGCACTGGCAGCAGTTGGATATAGCAGTGCTTGAAGCAATACATTTCTTCTGATTTATGGTAAGAAGCAAATACTGACATGTAATCTACTAGTTCTGGAAGGTCAAAAGTTAACTATTTTTTGAACACACAGTTCTCAGAGAAAGATATACAAATGGCAAATAAATACATGAAGAAATGTTCACCATCACTGGTCATTCGAGAAATGCAAATTAAAACAGCTTTGAGATTTCACCTCACTCTGGAAAGAATAGCTGCCATCAAGAAATCAACTGATAACAAATGTTGGCGAGGCTGTGGGGAAAAAGAACACTGCTCCACTGTTGGTGGGAATGTAGACTGGTGCAACCATTATGGAAATCCATATGGAGAATTCTCAGAAGACTAAGATTAGAAGCCCCATTCAATCCAGCTATCCCCCTCCTGGGCATTTTCCCCAAAGAACTGAGAAGTTCATATCACAGTGATATATGTGCACCCATGTTCATAGCTGCACAATTTGTGATAGCTAAATCCTGGAAACAACCAAGATGCCCATCAACTGCAGAGTGGATGAAAAAGATGTGGCATTTTTATACAATGGAATATTACTCAGCTATAAAAAAGCATGATCTTGAGGCCTTCATAGGCAAATGGAGACAACTTGAGACTATTCTCATTAGTGAAATAAGTAAGAATCATATTTATAAATATCATATTATGTCTCTAGTGTAAATAGTAAATTAGAACTACAAGTGTAATAAAACCAAAATGTGTAATTGCTATTGTAAAAAAGAGAGGAAAAGAAAGTGCTCTAAGGGGTATAACTGCATATAAGTTTGAGTGTGTAAAATAGATGACCATATTGCTGAATCTTTGTTGGATCTTTGAGCAAAACTGTTTGTAGTCTGACTGTTTGAATATTTACTATGTACCCTTTAACTTTGTAACTTGAACAACTACATTCAAGATGCATACAAATCAGTAATTTGTAAATACGTAATTTACAAATTACTGATTTCTTAGTGGAGCTTTTTCTCATTCTCCTTTTTCTTTCTTTCTTTTAGAATTCTGTATTATTGCTGCCCTTTTTTGGTTTTTTTCCTCATTTTTCTTCTCTTTAAATAAAATTTTAAAAATGTAAAAAAAAAAGTTAACTATTTTTTACTTTTATATCCAAGACTATTATTGTTTGTGGGGCCTCAATCATGACGCAGATTTTGTGAGAAGCAAAGCTCTTGAGGTAGCAGGTGTGCGTGTGCAAACACTGGATTTTCTGTCACATATGGTAACATCCATTTGACTGTGTATGTTAGCTATAATGCAATTTGTTGGTATTGTCTATACAATAATAAAGTCTAATCTTTAAGTGATAATGGATATAATATTTCTGTTAAAGCTACCCCAGAGTCTGTGTAGTATACACGGTGGCATTATTATTGAATCTGTGTTTTATGATTTCTTGAGTTGGTCCTAATTGATTCTTTTGTACTGGAGATTCTTGTATTCTAAGTAAGATTTCTTAATAACCAGGTTCCTGTTTTAATTTGACTAGTCTAGAATAGATACTGTCATCTATATCTAAAAACGTTGATATATGCTTCCACAGTTATTTCTTTCAAATTTCTGAAAAAATAAAGTTCATATAATAAAAGTAAATTCTAATGTGATGGGCAAAGAATTTGGAAGTCATCATCCCCACTCTCAGGATTATAAGAAACTAAGAATATTGAAAATAAACGTTTCACTACTGTTAAAATGGTTAAACAGGTATGTTAAAATCAAATAAATATATAAATATAAAGTTAAATCAATCAATAAATAAATAATAACCATTTATAATGATAAGAAATCCAGGAGCCCTGGAGCCAATATCAATTCTATAGGACTAGTGAGCTAAATCTCCAACCCTAGAACTTCAAAATGGCCAAAATATCTACAGCAAGTCACGTAATAATCAAGATTCCAGATATTCAACCCACGAACCAAATATTAAAAGCAGATAGAGAAAAGAAACAAGTTACCTATAAAAGAAAGCCTGTTAGAGTAACAGAAGATTTCTCAATACAAACCCTCAAATCTAGGAAAGTCTAACATGAGGTATTGCAAGCCCTAAAAGCAAACAATTTTCAACCCAGGCTGATGTGTCCCACAAAATTATCTTTCAGATTCACCAGAGAAATAAGATACTTCCATAATAAAGAAAAACTGAAGAACTAGCCCTCCCAAATGCTGTAGTGGATGGATTAGAAAGTGATGATGAGGATTACAAACATATGAACACCAGGAGAAAGAAATCAACAAGCAGAGCAACCAATTAAACAGGGGAGAAAGACAGAGAAACAACAACAGAATGATACCATTAAAAACATAAGCCAATACATTTCATATATAACAACAGAAGAAAGAAAGAAAGAAAGAAAGAAAGAAAGAAAGAAAGAAAGAAAGAAAGAAAGAAAGAAAGGAAAAGGACAAATATTTGAATTAATAATGGTTGACAATTTCTGAAAATTAATGAAAGCTACCAAACTGCAAATCCAGGAATTCAAAGAATTCTATGTAGGATAAATGCCAAAGAAATACACTTAAGTAAAATATACTTAGACTGCAGAAAAAGAAAAGAAAAATCATAAAAGACACCAGAGGGGAGAAGATTACCAACATAAAACTAAGGCTTAGAATTATATTTGACATCTTTTAAAAAAAGAAATAGAGCATACAAGAGAGGAGCAAAGAGAAATATTTAAAATGTTGAAAAAAAGCAACCCAGAACTATAGCCACTGAAATGTTTATTCAAACTGAAAATGAAATACTGTCACTGACCAACAAAAATTGAGAAAATTTTTCACCAAGAGACTTGAATTTCAAAAAATGTTGAAATAATTTCTTCAGAGGTCAGAAAATTGGATCTTCATGAAGAAAGAAAAAGTGCTAGGAAAGAATAAATAAGATGAAATGTTTTGTTCTTATTCTTAAATTCATCTAACAGATGAAGTTTTGTTTAAGACATTGGCAGCAATAATATATTCAGGGATTATAACTATGTGGAACTGAAATAAATGATGCTGCACATTAATTGGTAATGCTGTGTCTCTAAATCAACCTGAGAGTGATTTAAAGTAATCTAATGGTGAAAATGAAATAGTTGAGAATCCATTACTAACACTACAGAAACCACTAAAAATTTATGCAAGATATATTTTATGTGATAAAAAGAAAAATGGAATCATTTAAACTATTCAATGAAAACCAGTGAAGGCAGAAAAGAAGATAGACAATAAAAAAGAAAAAAATGAGAATAAAAAGTAGTGATACAGAATCAGGTAATAATATTAATAATCACTTTCAATAATCTAAATATACCAAATAAATCACAGAGTCTGTCAGAGTGGATATATATATATATATATATATATATATATATATATATATCCCAACTATATGCTAAGATAAATCTACTTTAAATTTAAAGAAGCAGATAGATTAATAGTAAAAATATATCCATGTTAACATTAAATAAAAAAATTTGGGTTAATTGTGTTAATTTTAAATAAATCTAATTTTAGAGCAAGGACGATTTTTGGGGATGAAGAATGTTATTACATAATTGGAGAAGGATCAACTGTTCGAGATGACAAGATAATAATACCTTATATGAGTATCCTAACAAAATGATGTCAAAATACATGAGACAAACAGTGATAGAACTATAAGAAAGAAAACACAAATCCACTATTATATTTGGAGACATGAATAGCTTTCTAAACATAATTGGTAAATTCAAATTTCAGAAAATCAGGAAGGTTACAACTGAACTAAACAACACTACTAACTCAATGTGACTATCTAATAATGTGAATATCAATGTCATTGTCTGGTAATGTAAATAATGCATTAAACAGTAACAGAATACACAGACTTCTTAAATTCACATGAAACATTCTTCATGATAAAACACATTTTGGTGCAGAAAAGCACATCCTAAGAAGCTTAAAAGAAATCAAACAACATGTGCTCTCAAAACATAATGGAAGTAAAGTGGAAATCAAAAACGGAAACCTAGAGGAAATGACAAAGTATTGCAAATGAAAAAACATTTATAAATAACATATAATTAATGAATCAAAGATACCACCTTGATGAAAAAAAATAATTAAAAAAATAAAAGCACGATTTAACAAATTTTTGAGATTCAGGAAAAGAAGCAGTCAAAGAAAATTTTATAGCATTTAATAGATAATAGCAAAGAAGAATAAAAAACAATCATACAGCTCTTAAGATAGGAATCTATAAAATTCTGAGCACATTAAATTTATTTATCTTAACTTTTATTAATACATGTTTGTGATACATAATGACCACATTAAATTTAAGGGAAAATTGTGAATTAAAGCAAAAATAAATAAAATAAAAAAACCCTAGTAAGGATATCAGCAACATTAAAAATTAGAAAAAGTAAATTTATTATGAGAAATTTATTTATTAGAAAAAATAAATATCTGAGATAAATAATGTAAGTTTCCACCTTAAAAAAACAAAGAAAAATTAACTCCAAAGTAATGAGAAATAAGGAAAATCTTCGCAGATTTTCATTTCAAAAAAAAATGAAAACCATAGAGGAAAATCAATAAAATCAGAGAGATCAATAAAATTATGCATTTGTAGCTACACATCTGAAAAATTTAGAAAACACAAATTTACTACTATCAGAAATGACAGAATTATGAATACATATAATATGAAAAATAGAATTTATATATTATGAACAATTATAGTGTCACATTTGATAATGTGATTTAGTGAATCAATTTAGAAGACACAAAATATCAAAAAAGAAGAAATAGATGATCAGAATAGGCATATAACTATTAAGTCAGTTGAATCAACAAAAATATAAATCATAAGCCAGTATTATGGGGATTATATATGAAAAGATTTAAGAAACAAATAATAACAATTATTGAGTATTGATTCCAAAATTAACCATAAAATATGTCCCAAATCATCTGCTTAGGCCAGCATTGCCCATATTTCACATCCAAATGTATGGGTCGGGGCTTACTAGACAAACAGATACAACACACGATATACAAATGTATAAGAAATTATAAGGCTGACTTACAGTGCTGAGCCACAAGGTCAGATAAGGGAGTGTGCAGAGGTTGAAGGGTCCAGCCTAAGGGCTGGAGCTTACTGCAGAGTCTCGTACAAGTACAAGTCGGTATTAGGAGGCAGATGGGTCTATGATGGAACACTGAAGAATCTACGATGAAGGCTGAAGAGTTCCCGTCAAAGGCCAAACCATCTGTGCCAGAAGCCAGGAGATGATGTCCAAGCTGAAGGCAAAGACTGGAGCTTCTCTGAGGAACCAGCAATCAGTCCCTTTTATTATATGCAGGTAGTCCTTGAGGTGGGTGTAGCACTCACACCATCCGCATGCCCTAGTCTTGCACAGGCTGAGGATGTTACAAACTAGGGATCCTGGCCCCCTGCTGAGTCACCTAAACTTCTGACCTTCTCAAATTGACACAATGAACAATAACTAGAATGGTAGGAGCTTGTCCTCTACACCCCAGGGTGTAGAGCTGCTGAGTAACTTAATTAAAGTTCTAGACTTCTTAAATAGACACAATGTATAAAGCATAACAACAAATAAGGACTGTAAAACGAACACAAAATAAAAAAAAAACTACAAAAACTATTATCTTCTACTAACACAGATGCAAAATTTCTTAACAAACTATGGGCAAATAAACTCTAAAAATGTATATTAGGGATTATACATGATGACCAAGGGATTTATTTCAGTTGTGTAAAACTAGCTAAACATTCAGAAATTAATGTATTGGAACACATTCATAATTGAAGAAGAAAATTAGTATGATTAAGAAATATATCAAGACAAAAGGCATTTTAAAAAATCATTCAGGATAAAAATTCTCAGCAAACTTGAAATAGGAAGAAATGTCTCTAATTTATACAAAAAATCTACAAAAATAACTGCAACTGAAAATATACTCAGTGGTGACAAGATAGGAATATCTAGCATAAATATCTATGTTTAAAATTTCCCCTAAGTTTATAGGGAGGAAAAATCTTCCACACAGCAAAGGAAAGAACCTACAGAGTAAAGACAATTTATAGAATTTAAAAAAAAGATGGTCAGCTAGTCCTCAAAGCCCTAATATCTACAATATATACAGAACTATAAAAAATTGGGAGCACCCATACAGAAGAGGAATTCAAAAATGGAAAACGGAAATTAATAGATACTTCTCAAAGGAAGAAATACAAATGGGTAATAAGTACATGAAAAAATGTTCAACTTTCTACTCTCATTGGAGAAGTATAAATTAAAACAACACTGAGAGTTCATCTTACTCCAGAAAGGATTACTATGTTCATGAAAACAGATACAAATGTTGTTGAGGTTGCAGTGAAAAAGAACCTTCCTACATTGCAGGTGGGAATTTAGTACAGCCACTCTGGAAATCAACAATCAGATTTCTCAAAAAGCTAAAAATAGAAATTCCATTTGACTCAGGTATTCTTTTAGGTATTGTGCCCACAAGAGTTAAGTACATCATCTTACAGTGATTCATGCATGCCCATGTTTATAACAGCACAACTCAGAATGATTGAATCTTGGAAGCAGCCTTTGTATCCATCAGCAAAAACATGGATAAAGTATAAGTGCTATTTGCATATAATGAAACAGAAAAAAATAAAGATATAGACAATTTTAGAAAAATGAATGCATGGTGCAAACATAATATTAAATGAAATAAATCGCACACACTTAAATATCACAGAATCTCATATGAAATATCCAAAGTATACATAAAGATTAAAATGAAAGATTGATAAAAGGAAACAATAAGGTAGCTCTTTTGCAAACGGTAAAGGGGGTAAGAGACAAAGGAATGTGCATGGGGGTGTAAAACGATTTAAGATAAGTCACGAATATATATCAACCACCCCCAATAAATGTAACCACCATGTGTTACGAACATGAACCAAAAAAAATAAATGAAAATGAGGGCAGAGGATCTAGAGATGGAGGTAAGAAGAGAATAAATAGTGAAAGTGAAATAAAGAGAATCTAGCTATGTTAAGCACACATAGCTAATCCTTAAAATGAATATAAACATTGTGTTGCAAATATGTACCAACAAAACAATTGAAAAATTTAATGAGAAGAAAACAAACCTGATAGGTTCTGCTATTCTGGGGTTAGCAGAACCTCCCAACATGGTACCAAAGCCAGAAAAACAACTTCTTTTTCCAAGAGTAGCTTCTATGTTCTCCTTCTTATTCCAGAGATAAACCTCCGGCTCCCTTTTCGCACGTGCACTGAGCCCTTTTCAATCTCAAGCCTCTACAACCACCCAAGTCTCCACCTCCAGCCCCCAGTAAATCTTTCTGTCTCCTGTTTTACACAGGCAGATGCTCCTTCAAATCAGCAGTTAATATATCATTTTTCCCACCTCCCAAACTCCTCCCCCAGCCAAAACTGATAAAAGTAGTGCCACTTCTTTGTTCTCCTTTGAGAGCCTCATTACCCCTGCCCCATGAAGCTCTCCCATGCCCAGATTAAAGCCCTCCTCCTTTTCTCCCTCTTATCTCTCTCATTTTCTCTGTGCTGCTTTAGATTGAGTGCCAAAAAACTCAATCAAAACCAACTTTAAAAAAGACAAAAGCAATAAATAAGACACCTCACCAAAAAGGAGATACACATAGCTATTAATTATAAAGAAAAATGCTCAATATTTTGTGACATTAGGTATTTGTTCACCAAAACCAAGGAAGACATCATTATATACCTGTAACATTGGTTAAAATTTTAAAAAATGTTTAGAAATGACAAAACTACAGGACCGATTAAGAGATGAGTTATTTCCAGGGAATCAGAAGAAGGAAGATGTAAAAATAGTTGGTCTTCTGAGAATTTTTAGCCAGTCAGGCTGGTAAATTGCAAGAGTGTGTACATTACATATCACATTGTAAAAATCAATGAGACTTTAGAACAGAATGTGAATTATTTTACAGTAACGTTTTATAACTGATGTATGATCTGAGTAATAAAGGAAAATACCAGGGTTTGGAAAGTTAGAGCAACTGAGACATGTTTGTACTTTCTGCTCAGTTTTTTTTAATATAAAAATTATTTAGAAATAAATAAATAGAAGAAATACTTTATAAATGAAAACACAATTGGATAAAATTTCACTACCATGTATCTTGCTACTGACCACCTGATATTTCAGTGTTTGTCTTCCTCTACAAAGGACATTCTAAGTGTAGAGGACAGAGTGATTCACTTAAAATGTTTTTATTTTTTCTTGGAAAAACTTTTCTATAAGCTTAAATCTGAATCAGATAACCGAAAGTCATCTCAATGACCTACCTGACTCTACATGGCTTATATCCATGCTTCCACATCTCTAATGCATTGAAAACATCTGCTTATACAATTTTCAAATTCTCACTAAGCTGTAGCTTCTCCAACCTTGTCTTGAACACAACAATATCTAACTTCAAAAATTTGTTTTATTGATTCCTCTTGTGTCTTTTACATTTTTCACTTTGTGCTAAGTAAAGACTTCCTTGATTGCCCAGAATAAATAGGAATTATTCCTTTCCAGCACTACAAATCACATTCCCTGTTATATTTTGCCCTGTAACACTTATAATTACCAGAAATGCTACTAATCTCATTGTCAGTGGTCCTGATTAGAATATGAGAGAAGAGAGGAAGAGAAAGGAGAAGAAAGAAAATAAAGAAAAATAATAGACAAAACTAAACTTACTGAAGTTATAACACAAAATAAATAGAAAACCAAGTCACAGACATGTAATCCAGACCCAAATGCAATAAAATGTGGCTGATTCACGTATTATTATTGATGTATGATCAGGATGCTCATATTTATATTCTTAACTAAATCATTTATCTTAAAACTTCTGAAAGCATGTTTACCTGGTTATCTTCATGTTGTTCCATGGGAGAACTGGATGAATTAGAAAAACATTCATTGAAGGCATTAACTTGATATTATCTTTAAGTGGAGGAAAAAAATTTTAAGAATAGCAAGACTAGAATTACATGAATCATGATTTTTCTGATAAGATGGTTCAAAAGCAAAAATAGCCTCGTGCTTTGCAATGGCTGGCAAAACAAAACATTCCTGCAGCTATTAATCACTGGTATTCTTAAATGGATCTGTCTGAAAAGCACATTTCAACAATAGATTAATCCCCATAGCATTTTGAATCTTTGGGTGAGCTCCTCCAGGTTAAAAATTAAAATATCCCATTATATATCCACCAAATGGAGTTCAGGGCTTCAGGCATTTGATCTTGTCTAAAAGTCTCACAATGTATGTATTTTGTAAATATATTTTGTAGCAACGTATGAAGGAGTGAGTATAAATGTTAAGATAAAAGAAAGACATAGAGACTAATAAAACTATAAATTAAAAGTGACAAAATTTGTAATTTTGAAATATCAAGGAAATTAATAATTTTACTCATGAATTTTTACTTTGTTCATTTCTTGATTGAAACTAAAATACTTCTATACAATTTAAGATTAGTCTCTGCATACTATTACATAGCAATGTTAAGACATTTGTTTCTGCAATGTTTATTTTCTTGGATGGAAAAACTATCCCTCTTTCCCCTGAAGCAAACTGTAATGAGTTCTACAACCTGTGGTAATGAGGACAGAGCTGATTAACTTTAGACCTTTTCCTACTAAAATCAACAAGCAAGCTATCTAAACATTTATACACTGCGTGCGTGTGTGTGTGTGTGTTGTGTGTGTATGTAGTGCAATGGTATAAATTGGGGATAAATGTTTTATTCTAATAAAGAAATAAAGTAACATATGTAAGGTATGTGTATACATGCAGATACTGGGTACACATATATCTATATCTATATCTATATATCTGGTGTACATATTAATCTACCTGTATATTTGTATGTATACATATATATACCTATTCATATTTGAATATATATCCAGCGTGTGCAAATATTATGCTGCCATATATTAATATATGTACTTCTTTTGTGTGTATGTTACTAGATATCAAGCAAAAGGATGAACAAAATCAGTAAACTTGCCAACATCTCAATTACCCATTGGTCTGAGGATACTGTCACTTGCATGTCCTGTCTCAGTACAAGGAAGTATTTACATACTTGACTGCACTGTGCTTTGAAGGATAGTTATGCATATCTGGTCTCAGTAGGATGGAAAGGTACAATCTTGTAGCTTTACTTTAAACTCATTTAAACACAGAATTAAACTTGAATATAGACCTCTGTGAGGGAAATATCATGATTCAAATATATAAAAGCTTAGTTATATCCCATTTTATTCAAATACTTACATTGCATCCTGTTTTACTTGGTCTTTGGTCGTAATTCCTTCACCTTGCTTTCTTGATAGAGAAATGATGCAGGAGAGCACCAACTGCTCTGAATAGTTGCCACATGAAAGAGAGGTCACTCTTCTCCAGATGTTTCCTTTGCAAAAGAACAAGGAACCATTGACAGGGAAGTTGTATTTAGAAATTATTTTATACCACTACTGAAAATTATACAATCGTTAAATATATAAACATTAACTCTTAAATCTTTGTGAATATTCTGGGCTATCGTTGTATGCTTTGCAGATTTCTTGATACCATGACGGCAGTGAAGAAGTAAAACAAACATGTTGTTAATGAAATTTCCAGTTTAGATATCAAGCAAAAGATACCTAGAAATATGCATTTACTATCTCAAATACTCATAGATTCTTGTACACTCTTTTAGATTGTCGTTGTATGTTACACTCTCCTACATATTTGTCATCCCTAATTAAAGATATAAAATGGATTTATAGTAGACATTTAACAACAATATGTTGTATGTCAAAATTTTTGCATGATACAACAAATTCTTTCATGCTGAATACGTATACTTTATGCAATACCCATATACTCCACTCCTTAAAGACTTCTATTAGTACAATGTTTGAGATCTATAATATTACATTCATGTTGGAGGACTGGTATATATCCTTATCATGTTTTAACCATTTACTTCCATTCCCCTTTCTGCCCTCTTGTCTCGCCACTAGATTCCCTTCCCAACATGTAAGTCTTGTTTCATTAACAGGTCAACCAAAGAACCAAAGAGTTATCCTTCAGTCTTTCTCTCCTGTATTTGATCCACTATTAGGTCTTTTACATCCATGAAAGTATATGTCGTGCCATTTCCACTTTGTCCTTCTCCAGTTTTTTTTTTATTATTAAACAAATAAGACCATTGTCTGTCTCCCAAACCTCTGTAATACTTTTCTAATAGTTCAATATGTTTTCACTTATGCTTCTCTTCTCTTTGCACATCAGAGTCAATGTGATGTCTTTGTTTTAAACACTTTTACTCCCTAGATTAGAGCATTTAGTGGCTTCACTCTCTTAGAACAGTCAAACACTTTACAATGAATAACAAAGCACCACATCACATAATCCTGATGTATCTCTAATCTCATCTTTGTTGACTCTCACTCTTACTCTGAGTATTCAAAAATATATTTAAAAATATGGAACACTTCATGAACTTTCATGTCATCCTTACAAAGGGACCACATTAATCTTCTCTGTATCATTCCAATTTTAGTATGTGTGCTGCTGAAGCAAGAACTATCTCTTACTTTTGAGTCTAAACACACTAATTCCATTTTCAGAAAGCTCATTACAGTCTTCTATCTCCTTCATGCACTTTTTCTAAGCTTGTTCTAACTGGTCTGCTGATGATGGCTCCTCTTTATTATTTGTGCCTCACATTAAATGTCAATTTTGTACCTGTAGGAGTCCTTATAGTGCAATAAATGAAAAACACACTTAAGAAAAATTTTGTAGTTGGTTTAAGAATTCTGGAAGGAAGCCTGTTAAGATATTATTTAATGAAGCAGATCAGAAATATCAAGATACTCATTCAGTACCTCTCCTCTTTCTTCTTATATTTTTTTTATGCTACTTTGTGGTAATTTAAGTATGTCCAGAGATAGTAAACAAACCAGTCAATACTCTTTCCATAAATAAATGTTAGGGAAATGACTTATGTTGCAAATAAGAACATACGCCCTACTTTCTCAGAGAGATAATATCTGACAACCCAGTTCATACTTGTACCCAGCTGTTTTATGGCATTAAGCATGTCTATTTTTTGCACTTTATGATCATCTGTTATGTTGTTTTAAAATGTTTTATATGTTGTTGCTTTGTCTATTATCAGTCTTCCTTTATTAAAACAAGTTTGGGATTTTCTATTTTGTTCCTAGTCAGATTTCTAGAATCTGGAGTACTATGTGACACACAATATGTTCTCCATCAATAAATGTGAATTGGATGGGAATAACTAGAGTAATTATACTACAATTATTTAATTATATTAATCTGCATGTGTGAAAAGACTTAAAATATAATAAAGCTAAATTATTAGACTACTGACACTTGCTTTAAGGTTATAAAAAGTTTAGTATTTCAAAAATTAATAATAATGAATCCCAAGTAAAATTGACAATATAAAGAACAAAGTAGTTCCATCCGGTGACATATTTGTGAATCAAAATTTGTCTCATAATTATGTCACACAGTAATCAATCTGATTTCCTTACTCATTTTCTTTACTTCATAAAACTTGATTTTCATAATGTTAGATCAAAATTTCTTTCAGATCTAGAGAAACCACTCCTAAAATTCATCTGACCCCAGAAGAGACCTAGAATAGCAAAAGCAATTCTAAGCAACAAAGGCCGGGTAGGAGGCATCACAATCCCTAACTTGAAGTTATACTACAAAGCTACTGTCATAAAATCAACATGGTACTGGAATAAAAACAGACCTGAAGATCAATGGAATAGATTAGAAGATACAACTAAACTACAAACACACACAGCCACCTTATCTTTAATAAAGTAGCCAAACACATCCACTGGAGGAAAGATAGTCTCTTCAATAAATGGTACTGGAAAAATTGACTCTCCATATGCCAAAAACTAAAACTAGACCGATGCCTATCACTGTGTATTAAACTAAAGTTTAAATGGATCAAAGATCTAAATATTAAAACAGAAACACTAAATTTGTTGGTAGGTAGGTAGAAATTTTGACATAGGTAGAAATCTTGACATAGGGTTAGGTAGAAAATTCATGAATAAGAATCAAACTGCACACAAAATACAGAATCAACAACTCAGATCACGTCCTATTAAAGAGTTTTTTCATGTCAAAAGAAATCTCCTGCATAGTGAAAAGAAAACCCAAAAATTGGGAAAAGACTTTAGTGAATGGTCCCTCAGACAAAGGACTTCTGTCTAGAACTTATAAAGAATTAAAAAAATCAGATCCCCAAAATTCAAAGACCCATTCCAAAAATGGGCATCTCAGATGAATACACAGTTCTCAGATGAAATACAAATGGCAAATAAATACATGAAAAAATGTTCAGCATCATTGGTCATTAGAGAAATGCAAATTAAAACCACACTGAGATTCCATCTCACTCCAGAAAGAATGGCCAGGATCAACAAAACTACCAAGAACAAATGCTGGCGAGGCTGTGGGGAAAAAGGAAGTCTTCTGCATTGTTTCTGGGAGTGTAGACTGGTACAACTACTGTGGAGGTCAGTCTGGAGGTTACTCAAAAAGCTGGGATTGGAGATCCCATTTGACCCAGCTATTCCACTTCTGAGCATATTCCCAGAAGAACTGAAAATATCATACTACAGTGATATATGAGCACCCATGTTTATAGCAGCACAATTTGTAATAGCCAGATCTTGGAAACAACCTAAGTGCCCATCAACTGAGGAATGGATAAAAAAATTGTGGTAGTTTTATACATTGGAGTACTACTGAGCTGTAAAGAATCATCACATTGAGATATTTATAAATAAATGGATGCAACTTGAGTCCATACTCATAAGCAAAATAAATAAAACTCACATGTATAAATACCATATAGGCTCCCTAGTGTAAGAAATCATAAGAGTATATAAGATACAAAAAATTCAATAAACACAGTGAAAAGACAAGAATCTCCTTAAAGGGGAAAAATAATATTTCAGGGAAAGTGAGGAAAAAGTAAGGAAAAAGAAGAAGGAAGGGAAAAGAAAGAATCTAAAATGATACAAACACAGAATAGCTAAGATGATTGTCCTACAAATTCTATAAGTTCGTGAGACAAAATAGTTAACATTCATAGGATTGGAACAATTGTGCATATTAATGTGTGGTGATCTGAGGAACTCTTCAAGACCACTATGTAAAATAACAACCCTAGTTATGCTCTTGCCACCTTGTTTGGAAGGCCTATATTGTTAGTGTTCTGGGCTCTTTGCTCTATGTCTTTTTCATTTCGTGTTTTTCTAAGAATTTGTTTTGTTTTGTCTTGTTTTGTTTTGTTTTTCCCTCTAATACAGAAAGAATAGTAATACATGTCAAGACTCATGCATGCATAGAACTCCCAAACAGTTTATGAGAATTGATTATATAATGCATGATGAAATGAGCAGCTACTTTGAAGAAAAAAGACACACTAAGGTACCCAGTGCTGATTCCATACCATCATGATGTGAAATCCAGCAATACTATTACTCTTTGTTCAGAGCAATTTTGGTCTGTTTTGTTTTGTTTAATTTCAACAAAGTGAAGGTATGGGCAGCTATTTTGAAGAGTATGAGAGACACTATGGCAGCCATTGTTGACTTTTCTGTCATCTGGTCTTGAAGACCTAAAATGCCTTCATCATCCTGCTCTGACCAGTTTTATACTATTTTGTTTTGTATGAGTTCACTGTATGTGAAGATATGGACAACGATTTGGAAGAAAACAAGAGACAATATGATAGACAGTGAAGATCTCTGGTTGTCTTGCTTTGAAATCTGTGTCTCTTACATTGTTATCTTATGATCTGTTTTGTTCTGTTTAATTTTACCCTCTTTAAAATAAAATTTTAAAAAACCAAAGTAACTTTTAATGTTTTCTATAAAATGTGAATGAATTTTCAAGTCTTTCTCTGATTTCCAGTGAAGATTTGTTGCTAATAGGAATTGCATTTTTAAAGGGAGATATAATACAATAGTACTGAGAAAACAAATACCCAGGGATCAATATGGACATTAGGTTGGGTTCTGAGGCACTTGCTTTATGATATGTGTGTCCCTGTTCACAATTTACTCATAGTTACTGCCATCAGACAATATCAGCACACAGACTTCTTGGCAAATGATCAATGTTTTTATTTAAGTTCTTTTAGAAAATACATTTTTCCATCAGTTACTTGTTCGAATTTTGCATGCTTATTCCCAGTAGTTACATCTTCATAAATAATTTTGTCATATGTTGACATAAATAATACACATTTTGAAGCTTTGCTCCAGAGTCATAGCTCATGCAGACACTTTAAAATATTTCCAGAAATTATTTAGAAAGAACAAAACCTAAATATGTTTATATTAAAAATTTTGTCTAAAATTGACAAATTCAATAACCACAATATAATCAGGTATGTAGCTCAGTGCCATAAAAGCCTGCCTGATAAGTGCAAGATCCTAAGTTTGATACCTAGTACAAAAAAATAATAACCACAATGCATCAATTGCTATAGTCATATTGCGGTATAGTAGAGATTCAATGTCAAAATCAATTAGTGCACATAACCCAAAATGTCTTGCAGCCTTTCCTACAGGCAGAAAATTGACATTTGCTTGCTATAGACTTGGGGAAATCTATTCCTTCTTTTAAGCACTTATTTAACAAGGCTTAAAATAAAAAAGGGTTTGTATTCCATCAAAGTCTCATCTATAACTTATTTCTCTCAAAGTGCAGCACAACAGCTGCAATAAAAGAAGCTAAACAGCTACGTAGAAGAAAATTTGTAATATCATTGTTCTTACTTAAATTTTCCTTGAATGTTGCTTTAAAGAAATGAATGATAAAGACAGAATAATTTTTCTTATCAAATATACAAAAAATGCATGATAGAAAATACACATGTATGATAGAAAATAGAAAACAAATGCCCAGAAGCAGTATGTGGCAGAGGACCAGTGACTGGCTGGTCTCACATGTCTTCAAAATTCTAGCCTCATTCTCCATACACAGGGACCAAGTCATTACCCTTGTAAGTGCAGTGGTTTCTTCATGATGGTCACCCTTGATATTTGCTTATTTCTGTAGATTAAAATGGTTTCTTGTCAGATAGTGGGTGAATTCTTTTCAGTATCTGGGTGGTACACCTTTTTATAATTAACCCTCATCAAGCATTCTTCATGGCACCGATGCTAGATGGAAATTTTAATATTTTTATTGAGAAATGATGCTGAAAATATGGTGTGACGTGGGATGGTGAGGATCCCTTTATAATGATGTGGGCATTAGAGAGAAAAGGGTTTAAAAAAACTTTAAGCAGGCATGTTGAGCTCTGAGTTAAAGACGAGGAAGTCCGGAATCCTGTGATGATGGCAACATATAGCAGGGACTTATTCTGTAGGCATTGATTAAGGAAAATAGCCTGGTCAGCATTTATTATCGATGAGCATGGTCAATTTCTTCCCTTTCTTTTGGAGAAATGTGGCTCTTTGAACTTTGCAGTGTGGTTCCAAAGCCCAGAAAAAAATTCTTTTGGCTAAAGTTGTTCCAGATCTTTCCCTCTTCCATAGGTGTTTGTCTGAGATGTACCTGTGGCAGCTGGAGGAAGAGATAAAGGTAGTGTGGTCTTAATTGGAGGTCAGTGATTACAACTAAGTCAGGTCTATAGTAAGTGTCAGGTTAATACTCTGTTTATTGGATATGAAATTTTTTTAAAGTCTTAAGTTCTTTATTTGGAGATTGGTTTAATAAAAGTATCCTCTCTTCACTATTCTGTGATAATTAAAAGAGTCAAATGCGTAAATCATTTAAAATAGAGCTGACATATTGAAAGCTCTATTTTAATAATAGTTTAATAATTTTCAATAAAAAGTTTCCTTTTTTCTTTTTTAATAACATTGATTTAAAATAAATACCATCAGAGGACTTCAGCCTTGTGAAATATAAATTTTTCAGTAGAATAAGATGAACATTGTGCCAAAAATAAATTGAACTTGCTGTTAGATGACTTCCATGTTAATGCTGCCTGCACATCTACATTGGAGCTTGAACTGTTTTGGTTTCAAATTCCTCTTCTGTGAAATGGCCAGTATCATATACTGTACGTAAACTTCTTAAAAGATGGTAAGGATAAAAGTTTCTTGTAAATATATGAATAAATTTACTAATATATTCATAAATAAATCAGTGGAACACTAACATTATGAATCATAACAACATGGAAAAATGTAATTTTCCTTACTATCTCAGTAGTGGCCAAGAAAACTGCTAAAATAATAAAGATTAGCTCTTAAGATGTAGTATTAAGTAAAGATTACTAAAGAATGCTGCAGGATTTCCTTTTCCTTACACAGAGTCCACCAAAAACTGTATACACTCACCAACAGTTTGTGGAACTAATAAATGGACGCTAATGACCACCACTTTAGCACCTCGTAATTGGAGAGGCAAAAATTAACTTATATTAATCTCCTACTGTCTCAATAAATTTAATAATAAAATATTTATACAAATTTTTATTTTCCCAATATACCCATTTTGGGATAGACTCTATATTATGTACATCTTTGCATTACATTTATATGATGCTTTAAATTTTTATTTTGGCTGAAACTTCACTGATTTTCTGATCATTTTCTTCAAATGATTAACTTTAAATTATTGTCAATGGAAAATGCCCAACAATGAACTATATAATGGGAAAGCATCAGGATAAATAATGCTTTTCTTGTGTATTTATAACTGTTTGTAGGCTCTTGTAAAGGTTTTGTAGGTAATGTCTCATATTACCTGTGAAATGTCAGTCACAGTGCTTAGAATAATATAACTTACATAATTTAGTTTTTACTTCATTCTCTTTCTGCATTCTGTAAGAGAAATTAATAGAAGGGGAAAAATATTCAATTCTAGGGTAAAAGAACTTTCTCTCTAAGCATGGTTATCTGAATTGGTGTTTGCCCTTTTCATAGCAAATGTCAAGGATCTCAGCAAAAGATAATATTAATACTGTCCTCATTTGAAATGAATTATTTGGAATTGTAAAAATCCTACTTCAATGCAGTAGTGAATATTATATGTCAATTCAGGTAAAAGGAATCAAAAATTGGAATAAAAAATGTACAGTCACAAAAATATTTAAGTACAAATTTGGTAGCTCTCAGCTAATCTTTACATTATGGTAAAATGCGGAAGAAAAAACATTTCACAGAGGTTACAAAAATGAATCAAGAAAGAAGATATGAAAAGGAAAGCTAAAGTTAACACTAAGGATTTTTGGAAAATGAACCTTGGATATATGATGTTATGTGACTCATATGGTCTTCCTGGAGTTTCGTGCTCCACTGGGAAAAAAAAAAAATTCAAACTTCAGATCTTTTCTTTTTCCAAATTGTTTCATTTTGCTTTTTGTAGCCAGTATATGTCCAAAGGTCTCTCATCTCTGGCCTGTCTCATCATAATGATCATAACTGTCCTGCTGGTTGTCGCTGCAAAACCCTGTAACTGCTGCCTGTGTAGAGTTCCTTGTCTGTCCCTCACTCCTTGACTATTTTTGTGTCGTTACTTTAAAATCTGGCTCAGAAAAGTCTAATATGTAGGTCTACTGTGAGTAATCTTACTAAGTATAATTCAGAATGACTGGTTGAATTTGAACTTCAGAGAATCACATGCAATTTTAGAACAATGAATAATTTTTAGTATAAGTGTGTTTCAAATATGTCATGGGGAATTCAAGATTAGCAAGATTCTATTTAAATTGGTTTACATGATAAATATATATATATCTGTGACTTTGTATTTATTTCTATTGATTCTTATAGATTATTTTGTAGTATCTTCTTCCTTGGATATATTTTTACTATTATGTGCTATATATTATAGGATAAAAATTGTTTATAAAATATTAAAGCCTTATGTTAAGTTATCCTCTTTCAAAATAATATGTATTTGCTTTGTTAGACACTTTTAGATACTAGCAATCTAAGATTGATTTAATTGCATTTCAAGGGTTGTGTAGATTTAAGGTTGTGTCTCACTTATTGTGAGATCTCCCTACTGACTGACCATACTTTTCAGAAATCGGGATGATTTTGCCTGATTACTGTCTTTGAACTCTGATTTCTGGCCACTACAGTTGCAAAACTGTTAAAGTTTTTTTTTTTTCTTTAACCTCTTAGCTTTTCTTCTGCTTCCTTCTGAGTCAGAAAATACTTGGAAGCAGCCCTACACTAGCCTCTCTAGGCCTGCCCTGGTTTTTCCTTACCATGTTTTTATTTATTTATTTATTATTGGTACCGGGGATCAAACTCATGACCGCTTGCTTGAAAGGCAGGCGCTTATGCCGCTGAGCTAAATCCCCAGCCATAGTGCTATTTTTTAAAAAGTGGTTTTATCTAGGTGATTTCGTCTAAATTTTCCAGATGTTCTCAGCAGGAAATTTGATGTAAATCACAATAATCAACCAAGAGACATCTTATAATCATTAATAAGTTTTTTAAGTGAGGGACAAATTTATAGGAAATACAAATGTGGTGATCCTTTCTTGACTACCCTGTATGGTTGCTTTTGTAAAATAATGAAGGGCAAAGGAGAATGTCAAATATATCCTAGTCAAATACAGGTTTTTAACTTCAGAGATATATATCAACTTTTTCAAAAGATTTATTTTTTTATTTATTTTTACATTTTTTTAATTTTAAAGAGAATAAAACAAAAGAGGACAGATCTAAGCAGATCAGAACAGAACAATGTAAGCAACACAGCAATTCACAACAAGACAATTGGATATTAACAGTAGCTATCATAACTTCTTTCTTTGAAATAGTTGAGCTTAGCTTTACACACAGTAGTGACAAACATAACAAAGTAGAATAAAACGACTCAAGAGAATGGAAGTATTCTAAGACATTCTGAACCAAAAAACTGATGATGAACAATGGATGCTATATTATCTCATTTTCCATAAAAATTTTGTTTTTACTATCATACATATTAAAATCCAATAACACACAACGTGATAGAACCAATGGTAATAGAAAAACAAAAGCGTGGTAGGACTTCAGAGAAAGATGATGTTAAATCAATACTGGCTACCATACTGTCTTGTCTTCAAAGTAACTATTCATATAATCACATATATTATGATCAAACAAAACAGAATAAAATCATTCAAATCAATGAATGAAGACATAAGACATCAAAGCAGTATAGTGGTGAACCAAGATTTCCATAAAATCTTCTGTATTCTTACCATTTCTTACACTACATGGTAGTTATATATGTGAGTTTGATTTATTTCACTTATGAGTATAGATTCAAGATGCAACCATTTATTTATAAATATCTCAATGTGACCATCCTTTATAGCTGAGTAGTACTCCATTGTATAAAAATACCACAATTTTTTTATCCATTCCTCGGTTGATGGGCACTTAGGTTGTTTCCAAGATCTGGCTATTACAAATTGTGCTGCTATAAACATGGGTGCACATATATAACTGTAGTAAGATGTTTTCAGATCTTCTGGGAATATGCCTAAGAGTGGAATGGCTGGGTCAAATGGGACTTCCAATCCCAGCTTTTTGAGGAATCTCCAGACTGACCTCCACAATGGTTGCACTAGTCTGCACTCCCACCAACAGTGCAGAAGTGTTCCTTTTTCCCTACAGCCTCTCCAGCATTTGTTGTTGGTCATTTTGTTGATCCTGGCCATTCTTTCTGTAGTGAGATGGAATCTTAGTGTGGTTTTAATTTGCATTTTTCTAATGACCAATGAACAATTTTTCATGTATTTATTTGCCATTCGAATTTCTTCATCTGAGAACTGTGTGTTCATCTGGGATGTCCATTTTTGGATTGGGTCTTTGAATTTTGGGGGTCTGATTTTTTTAAATTCTTTATAAGTTCTAGACAGAAGTCTTTTGTCTGAGGGACAGTTCACTAAGATTTTTTTCCCCAGTTTGTAGGTTTTCTTTTCAATCTGCTGGAGATTTCTTTGGACATGCAGAAACTCTTTAATAAGATATAATCCCAGTTACTGATTCTGGGAAGTATTTCTCATGCAGTTTGGTACTTGTTCATGAATTCTCTACCTATCCCTATGTCTTAAAGATTTTTACCTACTTTGTCTTGCAACAGATTTAGTGTTTTTGTTTTAATATTTAGATCTTTGATCCATTTGGATTTTAGTTTAGTACATGGTGATAGGCATGGGTCTAATTTTAGTTTTTGGCATATGGATAATCAATTTTTCCAGCACCATTTATTAAAGAGACTGTTGTTCTTCCAGTGTACATGCTTGACTACTTTATCAAAGATAAGACGGTTGAATGTGTTTGTAGATATATCTTCTAATCTATTTCATTAATCTTCAGGTCTGTTTTTATTCTAATACCATGTTGATTTTATTACAGTAGCTTTGTAGTACAGCTTCAAGTCAGGGATTGTGATGCCGCCTGCCTTGTCTTTGCTGCTGAGAATTGCCTTTGCTCTTTTAGGTCTTTTCTGGTTCCAGATGAATTTTAGGAGTGATTTCTCTAGATCTATGAGGTATGCTAGTGGTATTTTCATTGGGATTGCATTGAATGTGCATAAAAATTTTTGGAGAATGGCCATTTTTACAATATTTATTGTTCCTATCCATGAACAAGGGATGTCTTTCCACTTTCTGAGGTTCTCTTTGATTTCTTTTTTCAGGGTATTATAATTTTACCTGTATAACTCTTTTACATCTTTCATTAGATTAATTCCTAAGTATTTCATCTTTTTGGATGCTAGTGTGAAGGGTGTGGCTTCTCTTATTTCTCTCTCGTTGATTTTGTTGTTATTGTATAAGAATGCTGTTGATTTTTGAGTATTGACTTTGTATCCAGCTGTTTTGCTGAATTTATTTATTATATCTAGGAGTCTTTCAATGGAGGTTTGGGGGTCTTCTATGTAGAATATCATGTCATCTGCAAATAATGATAATTTAACTTCTTCTTTTCCTATCTTTACTCCTTTTATTTCCCTCTCTTGTCTAATTGCTCTGGCTAGTATTTCCAGTGCTATATTAAATAGGAACAGTGATAACAGACATCCTTGTCTTGTGCTTGATTTTAAGGTAAAGGCTTTCAGTTTTTGGCCATTTAATATTACACTGGCTTTTGGTTTGTCATAGATGGCCTTTATCATATTGAGGTAAAGACCATCTATTCCAATTCTCTGTAAGGTTCTTATCATGAAAGGGTGTTGGATCTTATCAAAAGATTTTTCTGCACCTATAGAAATGATAATGTGATTTTTGCTTTTGGCTCTATTCATATGGTAGATTACATTTATTGATTTACGTATGTTGAACCATCCCTGCATGCCTGGGATGAATCCCACATGGTCATGGTGTATAATCTTCTTGATGATTTGCTGCATCCTGTTTGCCAATATTTTATTGAGAATTTTTGCATGTGTGTTCATTAGGGAGATTGGCCTGTAGTTCTCTTTTTTAGTTGGGTCTTTCTCAGGTTTTGGTGCTAGAGTGATATTTGCTTCCAGGAATGACTTAGGGAGAATTGCTTCCCTTTCAATTTCATTGGGCATGGGATCTTCTTTGTTGGTAGAGACTTGATTACATTTTCAATTTCACTCATAGAAATTGGGTTATTCAGCAGTTTTACATCTTCTTGACCCAACTTTGGTGGTTCGTATTTTTCTAGGAATCTATCCATTTCTTCTGTTTTATGGAACCTATGAGAATAGAGGTTTTCGAAATGGTTGTTGATGATCTGTATTTCCACAGGATTGGTAGTGATTTCTCCTTTTTCATTCTGTTTTGCATGAATTTGATTCTTTCTTTCCTTTTTTAAATTAAGTTGGCTAAGGGCTTGTCAATTTTATTTATTCTTTCAAAAAATGAACTCTTTGATGATTCTTTGAATTGTTTTATTAGTCTCTATTTTATTAATTTCTGCTCTGATCTTTATAATTTCCTCCATTCTTTTGGATTTGGGCTTGGCTTGCTCTTCATTTTCTAGCTGTTTGAGGTGTAGTATCAGCTTGCTTATTTGTGTTCATTCTGTTTTCCTAATGTGGGAACTCAGTGCAATAAATTTTCCTCCGAGGACCACTTTCATTGCATCCCATAGTTTCTGGTAAGTTGTATTTGTATTTTCACTTGCTTGTAGATATTGTTTAATTTCTTCTTTAATTTCCTCTGTGACCCACTGATTGGTCAAGAGTGTATTATTTAATTTCCATATGTTTGTGTGGTTTTTGCAGTTACTTTTATCATTAATTTCTAGTTTCATGGTGCTATGATCTGATAACATGCACGGGATAATTTCAATTTTTTGCATTTACTTAAATATGTTCTGTGGATTAGTATATGTTCTATTTTAGAGAATTCCCATGTACTGGTGAGAAGAATGTATATCCTGATGTTGTTGGATGAACACTCTATACATCTATCAAATCCATGTGTTCACAGGTGTGATTCAGTTCTGTTATTTCTTTGCTGATTTTCTGTCTAGTTGATCTATCCCTATGTGCAATGGTGTGTTAAAGTCTCCTGGTATAATTGTGTTATTACTTATTTGATTTTTTATTTCTGTTAACACTTGCTTTGTGTAGCTGGGTGCTCTGGAATTTGGTTCATACAGGTTTAAGATTGTTATCTCTTTCCCTTGCAGTTTTTCCTTAACTAGTATGTAATGACCTTCTTTGTCTCTTTGGAACATTCTTGGTTTGAAGTTCACATGGTTTGCACACAGAATAGCTACCCCCACTTTTTTTGAGTTCCTGTTGCATGGAGTATCGTTTTCCATCCTTTGACTTTCAGTCTATGAGCTTCCTTTTGGGTTAGATGGGTTTCTTGTAGACAGCATATGGTTGGATGTTGCTTCTTGATCCATTCTGCCAGTCTGTTTCTTTTAATTGGTGAATTGAGGCCATTTACATTAATGGTTATAACTGTCATATATTGGTTTATTGTTGACATGTTATCTTTCTGATGTTGTATCTTAGCTTTCCATTCTGTTTAATTGTCTGTCCTGCTTAGTGGTTTTTTTCCCTATGTGTATCTAGAATGTCTTTCAGTATTCTTTGTAGGTTTGGTGATCATGAAGTTCTTCAGATGTTCTTTATCATGGAAGTATCTTATTTCTCCATCCATTTTGAAAGACAGTTTTGCAGGGTACATCAGTCTGGGGTTGAAAGTAGTTTTCTTTAAGGATCTGAAAAACTTCACTCCATGCTCTTCTTGACTTCATTGTTTGTGTTGAGAAGTCTGCTGTGATTCTGGTAGGCTTTCTTTTATAGGTGACCTGTCTCTTCTCTCTAACAGCTTTTAATATTCTGTTCTTATGTTGGAAATCTGGGATGGTGATAATTATATGTCTGGGTATAGTTTTGTTTTGTTTATGGCTATTTGGAGTTCTATATGCCTCACTAATCCATATGCCAGTTTCCATATTCATCATGTTTTGGAAGTTTTCAGCTATTACTTCTGTAAATAGCCTCTTAATAACTTTTGTGTTTTCTCCTTCTTTTTCTTTTATCCCTATTAATCTTATGTTATTTTTCTTTGCATCATCTTGCAGCTGTTGAATTGTTATTTTTTGTTATTGTTAGAACATCTTTCCTCTCCTGTTCACTAGCTGCAATCTTATCTTCAAGGTCTGAGATTCTATCTTCACTTTTGTTGAGACTGTTTTTGCAACTTTCATTAGAGTTTTTACTTCTTGTGTATCTCTTTGAATCTGCTTAATGCATTCTGTTTGTCTCTTAAACTGTTCATTCAGGGATTCTATTATTTTGCTTTGTTCCTCTAATTGTTTAGCTGTGCCTTTGTTGGATGCATTCAGTATTTCTTTCACTACTTTTATCATTTCTTCTTTTACCTGGGAGAATATTTCTGATTTGAATTCCCTCATAGCTTCTTGTACTTGCTTCTTTATTTTGGTTGATATCATTTCACACATTTCAGGTGTATGTGTAGTATTTTCTTCTACATACATGGGTCCTATTTCTTGAGATGGGCTGGGGGGTGGAGATTGCATTTTGGTCTTTCATTTTGTCATTTTCCTGTTTTTCCATGTTTCCAGCAACTTTCTGAAGCTTTCCCTCATGGCGCCACACTGGCTTGTCTCCCCTTTTGGTGGGCCTGGCTCTCCTGGTTGAATGAAGGTCACTATGCACATTCCACTCAAGCCTGCAGAACCTCTGGAGCCTAGTCCAGTGACCCAAGGGGGCTGGGAAGGCACCCAGCCACCAGAATCAATGGTCCCAAATGCTTCCAGGTCTGTGCTGGGTTTCTGCAACTCACCTCAAAGTGCGTGGTGCCAGCTTGACTCCACCTTCCACTGGTCTGGTTCCAAGATTTATTTTTTAAAAATCTTTCAGAATTCCAGGACCATCACACTAGAATATTTAAGTTTCTTAAAATAAATGATAAATTGAAATAGTTGTTTTTTAATAGTAACATTTTAAAAGGATTTTCATTTCTTAAACCTTGCTGAATCAATTATTACAATAGTAATTGCATCTATGCTATGAAATATTGTTTACAGCTTATCAATTGTCATTTTTTACTTTTATAAGTAGGCAGTGAATATATATTGCTTAATATGTGATATCTTATAGCTCTTTGTAAAATTCTACATTATTTCTTAAAGTTTAGTTCCAATGATGGGAACAGAGAAACTCTTACAACCTAATCCTCACATAAGTTTATTGAATGTGTTGGGACAATTTAAATATGCTTGCACTCATTATAAATTTAAACATGAAATTTAGAAATGCTTCTTACATTAAGAGGCATTGTAGTAGCTATTATTGGTTTTGTAATGTTTTGAAGTCCTGTATCTTTTACATTGGTTTGTTTTGATTGGTTTAATTCTGTTTTATCATTTTTTTTAACAAAGAGGAGTTATTTCAAAGACAGCAATATATATGATGGTAGCAATTTTGGATTTACTGTAAGCTTGTTTTGAAGCCTTTTATTGTATTCATTGTTTTGTTATTATTGTTTCTATTCTTTTTTATTCTCTTTGATTTTTACTATGTCCAAAGTAATCTGCAACTATTTTGAAGACATTAAGAAGCATTATGGTAACAATTGTTGATTTCATAATGTTTTGAAGTCCTGTATCTTTTACACTGGTTTGTTTTAATTGGTTTTATTCTGTTTTATCCTATTTAAAATAAAGAAAAAAAATGATTCTGCTTTGAAGAATAATTTAAGCAATAATCAAAGTAAAGCTACATGTCCACATATGAGGAAAACTTGAAAAATGATAAGTCTTTATTAATCTTACAAAAGCATGCCACATATCATATTTTAAATATTTCTTCAAAAAACAGTAATTTAATTAAAATATTTATGATTTAAAACTTTGATCTTTTTGAAAGGTAATAGAATGGTAGTACTTGTGTCTTTCTACTAAAAATGTGAACAAGTTCTGTTGTTATTTGAAAGCAGCAAAATATTTGTATTCAAGAGAAAAACATCAGGATTTTTGCAAAGTGTATATTGTAGCTTCAAGCTAATGACAAGGATGGTAACCTCAAAGAATCAGAAAATTCTAGAAATAAACACAAGAAGAAATAATAACAATCAAAATGCCTATCATGCCCCAAGGAATTTGGGGAAAAAAGTAATAAAATTTATCTGTCTAGCAGAAGGTAAGTTTCCAGTAATAGGTTTTAGATGCTGAAAGCAAAATGATTATTTATCAAAATAGAGATTTGTTTTTCAAGCCCCATTGGTAAAAAGGACTAAACTTTTAGTTGAAAAGATTCAAGAAATTTATATCATGGAAGTTAAATAATCTTCATACAAACTCAAATAAATAAGTTAGCTTCAACTGAAGCCAAATATCCTAAATCATATTAGTTGTGTTGTTAATTTTCCACTTCATAATTTTAAAGTTAGAATTTTGTAAACAATTTTTTTTGATTCTGCTCTATTCTACCTCTTATTTCAGATGTGTGCTTATGTGTATTCAAGATTTCAATTTTCCCATTTCTTATATAATCAAGTGTTGAGAATTGAAGTGTTCATTGAATAGAAGGAATTCAAAAAAATGTCTAGGAAATAGAAGCAGCATTCCATCACTCTTACACTGCTGGTGTTATGGTTTACATCTAAAATGTATCAAAAACTTGCATGTGGGCTGGGGATTTAGCTCAGTGGCTTAAGTGCCTGTCTGGCAGGCATGAGGTCATGAGTTCAATCCCTGGTACAAAACAAACAAACAAACAAACAAACAAACAAAACTTGCATGTGATCAGAGGTGGAGTTTTTGGAAGGTGATTGGATTATGGGGCAAAATAATCAATGGTGGGTCTAACCATTAATGAATTCATAGCTGAATGTGCTTTTAGAAGGTGGGGCCTGGTTTGAAGAGATGAGTCGCTAAAAACATGGGCTGGAAGGTTCTATTCTTGTACTATTTCCTCTCTTCTCTGTGTTTCTTGGCTGCCAGAGGTTGAGCATCGTTTCTCCACTATGAACTTCAGCTATGACATTTCTTCCTAGGATCAGTCAATCATGAATCCCCCAAAATCATGAACCACATTAAACCTCTCCTCTTTTAATTTGTGAGTGTCAGATATTGTGCACAACAATGAAAATGTGACTAATTCAATTAGCATTAATTATTACTATGATTAAATGCATACCTATAAATGTTATGCATTAAATTATTACAGAATTTTGTGATTTTGTTTATATTCTATAACAAGAGAGTGTCCATCATTACTTCATTTGTCATTAAATCAGTCTTTCTTGTTAAGTTGAATGTCTCCATTAGACTAAATTCTGTAAACAACAACTGAGTAGTGACATGTTCCTTCAGTGTTCTGGCCTCATTCTCAGAACAGAGATGGATAAGCCATTACCTTGTATGCCCAGTGGTTGTCTTGTGCTTTTTTGTTTCAATATTTATGTAAGTAAGCTAGGATAGTTTCTTGAAAGATGAAAAATAATACAATTTTTAATGTAATAGTGAAGACCACAAGGCATCATTTGTGATAAAACTTGTTGAAACTAAAGTCTGTCTTTTAGACCCATAATTCAGTCACCTTCCAAAAGCCTACTTATCAGCTCATAAAGCTTTGGAAGGACACAAACTATAACACAAATAGTAACATTCTGTCCCTGTTCTCCAAATACTAATGCACATCATTTTAGGCAAACCACATTTAATTTATCTCTATAAGTTGTCAAAGTCCTAACAGTTTCAGCAATGCTAAAAATTCTAAGTCCAAAGTCTTCTCTGAGACAAGAGAAACTCTTGCTATGAACCATTATAACAGTCAAGATGAAGTCAAACACTATCAAAATTCAATGACACATGATAAACATTCCCATTTCAAAAGAGTGGCAAAGGAAGATAGAAAGTAATCAGACTAAAGAAAAAGTGAAGTCCAGCAGGGAAAATATTAAATGGCACAATTCTATGTCTAGCACCTGGGGAAAGATGTGGCTAGATGTAAACACCATACATCTTGGGTAGCCCTGCCTCTATAGAATTGCTGGTGGTTTTAGTCCTTATGGGTTTTCTACTGACTGGCTTTCCTCATTCCTTGTTACTTTCTTCAGATTCTGCACATGCCCAGTGTCTCCAACTTCTTGAGATCATAACTACACTTTTGGCTTCAGTCTCATAGCTTCCCACACTGCCCTCTCAGGTACATATCCCTGACCTCCTAATCTTCTTCTGATATCTTGGTGGAAGCCCTCTTGACCCCACAACTCTTGGATTCTGCATATCAGCAAAACTAGCACCAAGTGGATAATGCCAAGATCTGCTGCTAGCTCTAGCAGTGTACAGGCCCTTTGGCACTATGACTGAAGAACTCTTGAAATACCTGGATGGCTAAAGAATGGGAAAAGAATCCCATAATAACAATTTCTTCTAAACCTTTTATTAAGCAGGGTGCCCTGTGGCTCCCTTCTCAAGGCAATGTCTTTCACTTTTGCAACATTCAATCTATCAAGAGTGGGGTCCTTCTGGTTCCTCATATGCCTTCAAGTCATTTTTTGATTTTAAAGATTCAAAGTATTTGATTTATTTTTAATGTGAATCTTTTCAAAAAACAAGCTCTCCTTTGCCTCAACTTTATAGGCCCTAAATTTATAGGAGGTATCTTACTTATGAAATTTGACATATTTTAAATCATTCAGCACTGCCTTTTGCTATAGATGATGAAAACCTCCCAACAGAACCCATGCTACAGCTTGAATTTTAGGATGACCTGAAATTTTCTCTGCCAAATTAATTAGTCCACCACCCTTAATCTTAGTCTACTGTAACTAGGCATGGTGGTGCATACCTGTATTCTGGAGGCTAAGAAGGAGGATTACATTGAGTTTGATGATAGCTCAGCTACATAGTGAGGTTAAAGGTTAGCTTGAGCTACCTAGCAAGACTGGGTCTCAATACATACATACATACATACATACATACGTATGTACATATGTATGTACATACATACATACAATCTCTGCCTTCTGCAAAGTTTCATCATATGAACAACATACAGACAAATTTTCTCCTTAAGCATGATGCATGTAACACTTATCATATGAGTCCTTGTTTCTATCTGAATCCTTCTGAGCTTCATCTTTACCTTCTGCCTTCTTATCAACCTACTGATATTCTGAGCTCAGACTAGAATCTCCCACAAAGCTCAGCTTACAGAATTCTAGGGTTGCTTCTCCAGCATGCATCTCTCAACTTTTCCAAAATCCTGGTTCAAGCCATTTAGAATGGCTTCTGAACTACATAATCAGAGAACATTACAGTAGTGACCTCACTTCTGGGGAGTGATGAGGGACATGATAAGACCAGTGAATTTCATAAGCATGAGCCTATTGTTTCATTTCACTGACTGTAAAATGCATTCCTTGGTCAGAAGCACTGATGTGTAGAATACTGACTGAGGATGAGAATTCTATAAGTGCACAGTGTCAGTTTTGGCAGAGCCATCATGTTTAGGGAAGGCAAATTCATACCCAGAAGAAATAGTCTAGTAAAGACAAAGTACCTCCCTTTTCATGGTGGAGATAGTTCAATGCAATCAACCTGCCACCAGATTGCAGGCTGCTTACCTTGCAAATGGTACTATACAAAGAACTCAGTGATGATCTCTGCTGATAGCAGATTTACCATACAGAAGTGACTGTAGCCAGGTCAGTTTGGTGAATAGAAGTTCATGTTGCTGAGTGCTTGCTTAACCTCATCTGCAATGATAATCACTTTGGTTAGGAGGTCATTAAAGAATGACAAAGGTGAGGAAAGAAGTTGACTGCTATCCACATAAAGTGTTACCCTATTCCTATTATTAAAGTCCTCTTCCATTCAGGTTACTCTTTGGTGAACATTTATGTGACATACAATTATCATTGCATTCTTTTCCTATATGGAGATGTATATCCACATATGTCTTCCCTAAAGATATTTGTCACCAATTTTTAATCATATTCCTTCAAAGTCTCTGGCCATCCAGCAATGTCATTGGTTAAAGCCGTGAATTAGCATAGTCATACATATTGCATTTTTTTCTAAGCAAAATATATGAACAGATGCACTGCCTGTAGATCTGTTGATTAAGTTTACCCTTCACCACTGTCTTTCAGGGATGTTCTGGAAAGAGACTAGAGAGCTCCTGGCATTCAGTTTTTGGTAGTACCTACATAATATATGGAGACATATATAAAGGATGTCCTAGTATTCTCTTTCTCTACCAGTATCCCTCATTTGAGCCCCTAAGTGCATACTGGGGGACAGAAAGCAGTATAGGAGGAGAAGGAATCATGGGCTTCAAACAATACCTTTATCTGTAACTGACACAAGTACCACTGGATATGCTTCGTCAAATGGGACAAGTTTCAGAGTAATCTATCCAGCAGCTGCACATATTACATTGCTTTCTATTGTTCTAGATTCATATACAACTGTAAGCTTTCTCAGTCAATTGGTAAATGGACCAGAGTAACACCTTTAAGTGACTAATATCACCTTAATACAAGTAGGCCCACTACCAACTGTACTTCTTTTGGTGAAGGAGTAGCTATAGCAAACAATTTAAGCATCATCTTATTTTTTATTTTAAAGAAAATAAAACCAAAAACTAAAATAAAACAGAATAGAGTCAATCAAAACAGAACAGTGAGCACAATGCAGTACTTCAAAACAAGATGATAGGAAATCAACAATGGCTACCATAATGCCTCTGGTTATCTTCAAAGTAGCTGCCTATGTCATCAAGCATAATAAAATCCAACAAAACGAACAGAATAAAATCAATCAAAATAAAATAATGAAAACATTGCAGGGCTTCAAAACAAGATAACAGGAAATCAACAATGCCTATCATAATATGTCTTGTTATCTTCTAAATACTTTCCCATACTGATAGATATAATAAAATCAAATGAAACAAATCAGAATAAAGTCAAACAAAACAGAGCACTAAAAACAATATGGGTCTTCAAAACAACATAACTGTGCCAATGTTATGTACCAGGGAGATAACATGATGTTCACCCATGTGAGTTTGAATCATTTCACCTATTAGCATGATCTCAAGTTGCATCCATTTACCTATGAAAGCTTCGTGATAATTCTTTTTTATAGCTAAGTAGCTTTGCATAGTATAAAAAGGCCATATCTTTCTTATCCATTCTGTGGTTGATGGGCAAGCTACTTCTGCTTTTTCCTGGTTCCCTGTCATATGGAGGGAACTTTGACTTTCAATCTATGAATTTCCTTTCAAGTTTAACTGTTCTTGTGTGTCATATATTGGTGGATCTTGTTTCTTTATTCACTCTGCTTGTGTTCCTTTGTATTGGCAAATTGAGGCCACCTTTATTAATGGTTATTGCCAACATGCACTGTCTTGCTATTTTCCTGTTGTCAGCTCCCTACTTTTCTCCTCCATTCAATTTCCTGCCCCACTCAATGATCCCTTTCTGCTGCTGTTCCTGGAATTGTGATCATTGTTATCTCTCTAGAATGTCCTTCAGTATTCTTTGTAGAGTTGGATTGGTGGTCATGAAGTCCTTCAATTGTCATGGAAGTATCTTATTTCCCCCAAAATTTTGAAAGATAGTTTTGCAGGATATATCAATCTGAGTTGCAAGTTTTTTTTCAGGACTTGAAATACTTCACTCCAGCCTCTTCTTTACTTGATGGTTATTTTTGAGAAGTCTGTCATGACACTGATGGATTTTCCTTTGCTGGTGATCTGTTTCTTTACTCTAACAGCTTTTAATATTCTGTTATTTTGCTGAATTTCTGGGATCTTGTTTATTATATGACTGAATATAATTTATTTTGGTTATGGTTAGTTGGAGTTCTATTTGCCTCACTTACCTATATGTCAGGTCCTTTTCTCATGCTTGGGAAGTTTTCTGCTCTTAGTATTTTAATGTCATTTGTGTTGACTCAAGCTTTTTTGCTGACATCTATCAGTCTTAAATTATTTTTCTTTGCATTGTCATGCAGTTGTTGAATTATTTCTTGGTTCCTTGTTGTTTTAAGAGATTTTTCCTTTTGCAATTGCTTGCTGCTATCCTGTTTCAAGGTCTGAGAGTATGTCTTCAGTTTCTTTGAAGTAGTTTTTCTAGGTTTTAATGGAGATTTTAATTTCTGGATATCTTTTTGAATCTGCTTCATGAATTTCAATTCTTCAATATATTGTTCATTGAAGGTTTTCTTCATTTTCCCATGCTCCTCTTTTTTAAAATCTATGTCTTCTTTAGATACACTCAGAAAAAAACCTTTTATTATTGCTGTCATTTTTATTTTATCTGAGATATTATTTATGATCTTATTTCTTTGATAGCCTCATAAAGTAGATTCTTTTTATCAGTTGTCATCATTCCAGAAATTTGAGGTGTGCGACTTTCATTTTATTCCATGTCTAAATCTCCTGGATTTTCACTGTATGGGCTGGAGGTTTGAGATTGCATTTGGTTCATTCATCTTGACATTTTCCTTGTTTCCTCCTGACAAGTCAGTTTTGGGGTCCCAGGTACTTCCCAAATTAGCTACCCATCCATAGTTCAGGGGAATGGGTCAGGCATGTGTGTTTCTCTTGACCTAGATTTCTAAGTGGTGGGGTGCAAAGTGGACATCTCCAGATATGCACAGCTTCTCTGAGATGTGGCTGACTTTTTCTGTCAGTCAGTACTGGCTACAGGTCCATGATATCAGCCACTGGGCTCATGGGGTCAGGGTTGGCTGCTTCTTTCCTTGGCCAGCACTCACTACACATGGGAGGGTCGTTGTAGTCAGGGGTTAAGCAGAGAACAATTAGAATCAGGACATGGAGTTTATAGTATTATTTTATGATGGTAACACAGAATTAACACAAGAAAATGCAGAAAATCTATCCACATCACTAAAGACATAGAATATTTAGCCAAGGGCCTGAATCCCAAAGCAATGTCCCACATGAGTCCAGATGAAAACCCAGAGCGCACAACAATGCCTCTCATGAGTCCAACTGGAGGTCTAGAGCCCACAATATGGACTCACACCAGTCTCTTTTATGGATCCATGCTGGGAGGGCCCAAAGGTTAGCAGTGGAAGCTAGGAAGTCTATGCCAGAGGAGTGAAGGAGCTGTGCTGGTAGGTTGAGGGTTCTATGCTGGATCCAAGAAGTCACACTCACAACAAAGAACAGAGCTATCCTGAAAAGCATCACAGTCATTCTCAGAGACACGGAGGCCCTGAGATCCTCCAATGACAAGCACAGTTGAGTACATGCCAGGAAGCCAGCATGACAAGTTCATCCTGGAGACCAAGCAGCATACGTCTTCCCCTCTGGAGCCAGGAAGCAATGCTTGATGTGAGCACTAGAGCTTCTCCAGGAGAACCAAAGGCTCAAACAGCAACATGTAGAACCCACAACATCTAATGCTTTAATGCCCTCCTTCTCCTTCTCCACATCTCTATTTATGCTGGCAACTTTCCTAAGGTGAAGCATCTATGCTCAGCACCATGCTGATGTAATCCAGCTGGCATTAAGTTGACTACCAGTTTTTAATCTATACCAAGGGTCCTGAGGCGGCACGCATGCATGCAGTGGCAGGGCAGGCTGCTTCTCCTCCAAGCCCATGATGGCTAACCCCACACGAGGGTCTCAATGGTGGCTGGCATTTGCACAATGGCAGGACTGGGTGCTTCTTTTGCCAGCCTGCACTGGCTATGGTCCCAGATCAATTTCCACACATCAACTGCTAGCCCATATTGCTACTATCTCTTTGGAATTTTTTGTACTCCTAGCCCTCCCTGTCCATCATATGCATGCTAGCTGGGGTTCTACTGAGTCTCTGGCTTTTCCTCTGGTCTCCAGTCCCTGAGTCCCATCAATGGAGGGAACAGATGCCCGTCTCAGATCCCTTCCTGTCGGTCAGCTCCTGATCAATGAGAGAGACTGGAGTCCATCTCAGACCCCTTCCTGACAGTCACAGCAGCTCCCTTTCAATGACAGGGAGAGAAACCCATCTTGGATCCCTTTTTCACCAGTCATAGCAGCTCTTGGTCAATTTTGGGGAGAGGAGCCTATCTCAGATCTCTTTCTCACCAGTTATAGCAGCTTTAGTCAATGGCTTTAAGCTTCCTTTTACAAGAAATATCACTGGGTGCCCCATCCCACTAGACTTATAGAAATTTCACAGGGATAGAATACCCACAAATTTTAGTTGGATTTTTTCCCCCATCCTCTGACAAGCAAATCATTTACCAAGTCCAGAGTGGTTGCTACTCTCACTTATTCATTCTAATCAAAGCAATGTCATCACTGTGATTGATCACTGTTAAACCTAATCAAAGACAAAAATGTTAAAAATCCCTGTGAACTGAATTGTAACAAAGGGTTAGAGAACTGATACACCTCTGAGGTAAGACAGCGAGGTGTATATTCCTGGCTGAAAGCAAATTACTTCTGGTTAGCTTTATAGATAATTGTGGAGAAAAATGATTTGCCAAATCATTAGTTAAATACCAGTTGATACAAGATATTTTAATATATGCAAGCAAGGAAATCACATATGGTAAAGCAGTTATAATTGGAGTCTACACTTAAGTTTAAAGTAATCCATTGTATTTGCTAAGATCTCTCTGTCTCCAAAACATGACACACAGGAGAGTTAAATGAACATGTGGTATGAACCACCACCTACAAAACTTTTAAAATCTTTATAGTGTTATGAATAGTTCTAATCCATCTAGGGATGTGATATAGTTTTCAATTTACTATTTTCCCCATGTAGAGGTAACCCTGATGGCTTACATTTTGTTTTCCCACCTTAATATTCCTCATTCCACAGGTGAGGAAACTAATGTATGGATTCCCCCAAGTATCAAATATCTATCAGATTATGCATTCTGGGAAAATGACCACATGATGGATTCAGAGACCCATTGGGCCAAAGTGAGTCAGACCTTATCTAAAATTCAATTGATCACCTAATTTCCATAGGTTCCTAGTCTTATTTGAAACACTAGTATTTTGGGTCTGTTTGACCCAGTGTTAATTCAAGAATAGTGTCCAGTATTCTCTGAGATGTCTGATCATTTCTTTGTCCTAATGCATGATTACTCTTGAGAAAGGTAGTAAGTTCCTTTGGGGGAATAGCAAACAAAAAATTAGCAATAGAACTTTTTGAAGTTGCACCGAAGTCCTTCTTAAATGGGAACATGCCTCCTTCTCTCAAGCACTTATTGGTCTATAAACAGATAGAAATTTGGTAAGTGTTTGAAGGGTCATAATTTTCTGTTTTTACAATTGGAAGTAGGCATTTGTCTGTTTGCCATAACATTTTCTGCTTATATAAATTCTGTAAAAATTTGGTAGACTTCTCTCTGTTTCATTTCTGGGAAACTCATGATTAAATAGCCAATGGTACAGGTCTACATGGGTCATATCATTCAAATCACTGCTTAGGTTTAATGTCCATTACATTACAAAACTAAAGTAAACAACTTTGTCTTTTGAAGATGGATGGCCCTGGCACTGTGAGATTCAATTATACCCAACAGATTTAAGTCACAATAAGTGACTGTGATACGTAATTAAGATTCAGTATATGGAAAATAACAATAACAGATCTTTTTAATTATGCCATTGTTCTTTTCAAAAAATAAGTTTCTTAAGGTATTACAAAGGGCACATTTTCTGAAGCCTACCAGTATGAAGGAATAAGTTTAACTTGTCAAATATACCATGGAATTTTCAGCTCCCAAGAACTTTGAATGGCATCATCAACACTAATTCATATACTATTAAAAATTTCCAGCTTTTACAGTGGACAAAGTTTTGAACCATATTGTAGTCAGCCAATAATATTCTGCAAAAAATAGCCACATTTAATTTAAAAGAAATTGATAGATTAAAGTCAAATGATGGAAAATGGTTCTCAATGTGACAAGAACTCAGACAAAAACAGGGGTAACTATTCCATTTTCAGACAAACTGGATTTCAAGTCAAGACTTATTAGGAGAGACAAAAAAGTTACTATGGGGAGGAGCTAATGATGGCCAATCATTGAGCAACAAAATACAGAGCCTACTGGGGAAAAACAACTCATATGCCAGAATAAAACATCCTGGAGAGATCCAGATAGAGGGAGATGGATCCTTTTGACACATTAAGAAATTAAAATGAAAAAAGCTCATCAAACAGGCAGTCTCAGGGCTACAATAGGAACAGCTAAAATTAGCAGACATGGTACTTTTGCTGTGATCCACTGAGCCACTAGAACTCACACCAGCCATGACCAGCCACATCCTGCAGAGCTGCTGGAACTCGTTCCCTCTGTGCCTCACAGGAGCTACAACTGTGCTGAAGTCGGGGGTTGGTGAGCCCAATGGAGAACAGAGCCAGCAAATGGACCTTCATTAATCCACAGTCAGTGCTGGGAATAAGACCCCCCCACCAAGGGAAGGACATGACTAAATGGGCAACATGTTGGAATTTGGTGGGAGGAGCCTGAACAAGGAACAACAGTAACTTTAGTTGGTTGTTCCCTCCACAGAGCAGATTCATGGGATTTGCTTGGCCTGGGTCACACCCCTGGCCGAGACTCAATAAGCCATCTCAAACTGATTCCCTATGCCTAAGCACACAATAACCTGGTCAAGCCCCTGAAGTTAGACTGGTGCAGAGGGGAGGGTCCAGCATACAGAGCCCCGGCTTACACCTCAGTGACAAGAGCAAACACGAGAGAGCAGAAATCTCTTGCCAGTATGCTTTAGAAGAACCATAACCAACAAGGAAAAGGGCTGAGACCTCCACTATACACCTGTATAAAAGAAGCCAAAAACATGACAAAAGAGAGAAACAAGAAAAAGCCCCCAGTCCAAAACCCTGAGAACACTGATCCAGGAGAAAGAAATACAAAAGAGTCTGAGCGGAGCAAACATGCAACATCAGACACAGCTTCAATGGACATTAAGAGATATCCTCAGGACCTTGTAGATGAGCTCAAAAATGAAACATTAAATCAGGTAAAGCAAGATATAAGTAGATTAATGAAAGAAATGCTAAACACCCTTCAGGAACACACAGACAGAAGAAGGGAGGAATATAAACAAGGAGAGAAATATTTGATAAAGAATATAAAGAAAATCTAGAATACATGAAGCAGATTCAAAGAGATTACCAACAAATTAAAAACTAGTCAAAGCTGGAAAAACTGCTTAAAAGAAACTAAGGATAAACTATTAAAATTTGAAGACAAGTTTGTAATGTGTGATCATGAAAGGAAAGATCTCTTAAAAATAACAAGGAAACAGGCAGTAACAATACAAAGGTAGAAGATGACAAGGGACTATAATTTAAGAATAGGAAAAGAGAATGAAGAAGTAGGAATAAAAACAGGTGAATTACAAAGGCTATTCAGGGAAATAATTAAGGAAAACTTCCCAAGCATGGGAAAAGACAATGATATTCAGTTATATGAGGCATACAGAACTCCAGCCACCTACAACCTAAACAGATCTACATCCAGACATATAATAACCAACATACCAGAAATTCAAATAAAAACAGAATATAAAAGCAGTAAGAGAAAAGGAACAGATTACCTATAAATGAAAGCCCATCAAGATCACAGCAGACTTCTTGACACAGACCATCAGATCAAGAAGAGTTTGGAGCAAAGTATTCCAAGCCCTGAAAGAAAATAACCTCCAGCCCAGATTGATGTACCCTGCAAAACTGTCACTAGAAATTAATGGAAAAACAAGATGCTTCCATGACAAAGAGGAACTGGGTGAGTTTGTGACCACCAATCCAACCCTACAAAGAATACTGAAGGATATTCTAGAGAGAGAAAAAAAATACCAGGATTTTAGGAATAGTGGCAAAAGGCCTCAATGAATAGGGAAGGCAGTAGAATGAAGGAGAAAAGTAGACAAACAAAGGCTGAAAAATAGCATAGCAGAAATGAGACAGAGAAGGTTGGCTATAATCTCTAACATCAATGGCCTTGATATCCAAAAAAAAAAAAAAAAAGACAGGCAGAGTAGATCAGGAGGTAGGGTCCATTGAGGTGCTCTGTATAGGAACTATAATCAACTTGAGAGAGGGTTTATGGACCAAAACTCAAATATGAGAAAACAATGCTCTATGTGATAGGGAGGCAGAGAGAAACTTGACCACCACCTGCAGATAGGTTGGAAAGACAGGATACTTATGTGCAGTAGAGAATTACTCAGCTATAATGAAGGAAAACACTGAGGCTTTTGTAGGTAAAGGAATACAACTTGAGATCAAGTTCAGGAGGGAGAAGTTTCAGAACCACTTAGGTAAAAAGCAGGTTGCCCCCTAATCTAAAAACTGAGGGAGTTGGTGGGACCCAAAATGTGCAGCACCCTGTGGGAGTGAAAGGGGAGGAATAGTCTAAAAAAAGAAGGCAGAAGATATTGTTAATAGTGTACCAGGATTTTAAACCCACATTACTCACACCATTCTGCTTAGATGGATTATATTCTGTTTCAGTTTGTCTACTTGTGCTAGATTTGAGGGCACTGCCAGTTATCCCAAAAATAACAGGATATAGTATGGTAATCACCGTTAATTTCCTATTAACTTAATCTGAAGCTCTGTATAACTTACAATGTTTTACCATGACTGATCTTAATTGAATCTGGTTTGTTAGATTGCTGTTTTGTATTGACAGATTTTATTCAAAGATGTTATGATTGATAGTATCAAGTCTGAGAGTATAGGCAACTACTCTGAAAACAACAAGATTCACCAGATTACCCACTGTGGTTTGATTATTACCTGCCTTTGAAGTTTTATACTGTCTGCAATGTTTTATTTTTGCTAATATTGTTATGTACTGCTATATTCAATTATACTGCTATATTCAATTATGCCTTATGATATGGAAAATTATATTGAACATAACAAGAGACAACACAGTAACCATTGTAGATCACCTTGTACTGTGGTTTTATATGACTTTTTGGTTTCATGTTTTTATGGTAATTTGTTTTGTTTCACATGTTTTGTTTTTCCCTCTAATGCAGAAAGGAGAGAAATACATGTAGAGACTCATGCATGCATAGCTGTTTACAGTCTCACTATTTGAATATATACTTTGTATGCTTTAATTTTGTAACTTGAACAACTAAGGGACAATATGTAATTTATCAACTGGTGATTTCTTACTGTTTATCATTTTTTGTAAATCTGTATTATTTCTATCCCTTTCATGTTTTTTTCTCTTTAAATAAATAAATTTTTTTAAAAAGTTACTATGTCCTTGTAAAGGGACCAATCTAAGAGGAAAAGAACAATCATAAATGTATATTCACCAAATATCTATGAATGAAACTATATAAAAAATCAAAAGTGAAAAATTAAATAAACACTGATACAATTATAATGGGAGATCTCAGTATCCCATTGTCACAAGTAGATAGAGCATCTAGAAGAAAAATGAACAACAAAATATCATAACTGAACCAAACTTTTGAACAAAAAGACATAGTAGATGTATATAGAGTGTTCCATCACACAACCACAGAATATACATTCTTCTGAGCTATACATGAAACATTCTCCAAAATGGATCACGTACTGGCTCACAGAACATACTTAAGTAAATGTAAATGAATAAAAAATTCTATGCATATTATCAGATCATAGTGCAATGAAGTTGAAAACCAGCGACAAAACACAAGAACTTCATAAACACATGGAACTTAACTGGCAATCTCACAAACAACCTGTAGGTCACAGAAGAAATTAAAGAAGCTATTAGACAGTTTCTGAAGTTAAACAATGATGCCAATACAACATACTAGAATTTATGGGATGCAATAAAAACAATTCTATAAGGAAAATTTAGAGGGGTGAATTCCCACACGAGAAAAAAAGAGTGAGCTCAAATAAACAATCTAATACTGAACTTCAGGCTTGTAAAAAAAAGATCAAGTCAAGTTAAAATCTTGTACAATGAAAAAAATTATAAAGATTTGAGCAGGAATTAATGCAAAGCAAACTAAAAATAAATACAAGAATCCATGTATCAAATACCTGGTTCTTTGAAACATTAAATAAAATTGACAAACGCTTAAACAACATTATCTAAAAAAGAAAAAAGACTTCACTCCATGCAATTAGTAATGAAAAGGATGAAATCATAATACATATGCAAAAATCTAGAAAATCACAAACACTTTAAATTGAGAAACTGTATTCTAATAAGGTGTAAAACACAGAAGTAATGGACAGATTCTTATATACAGAAGAATTACCAAAGCTGAATCAATAAGGCTTAAAAATTCAAAATAAGCCACTATCAGTGAATGAAATTGAAAAAGTAATTAAAAACCAACCAAAAAGGAAAATCCCAGGGCCTAATGAATTCACTTCTGAATTGTACAAGAAATTCAGAGAACTTGTGCCACTACTTTTCAGACTCCTCAATGAAAGTTAAAGGGAAAGAGTACCCCCAAATTCATTTCTAGAAGCTTGTGTTACCTTGATAGCAAAAATAGGAGAAGATCCAACAAAAAATGAGAATTGTAGGATAACCTCCATAATGCACATAGATACAAAATCCTCAGTAAGATACTGACAAACAGAACGTAGCAAATCATACAAGACAAAGTAAGATTCATCCCAGGGATGCAGGAATGGTTCAACTTACATAAATCAATAAACATAATATGCTATATTAAAAGACTCAATGAACACTTCAATAGGTGCAGAAATATTGTTTGACAAAGTCCAACACCAATTCATGATTTTAAAAAACTCTTACAGGAAATTAGAATAGAAGGAGTCTGTCTCAATTCTGATAAAAGTCATCTATGATTAACCAGTATCCATAATCATACTGATGGGATAAAAACTGAAAATTATTACTCTAAACTCTGGAACAAGAGTGGAAAAGAGCATATGTCCAAAATTGCTACACGTATTTAATGCAATCTTGATCAAAATACTGATACCATACTTTAAAGAATGAAAAAAAAAAAAAACTAAAATTTCTTTAGAATCAAAAGGAACCTGAAGTAGTAAAAGCAGTTCTGGGTAACAAAGGCATGGGAGGGGGCACCACAATCCCTAAATTGAAATTATATTCAGTAACAACAGCAACAACAACAACAACAACAACAATAACAACAACAAAACTCCAATGATAAGCAGAACAAATTAGAATATGCAGAAACAACTCCAAGCACATTCAGCTCTCTTTAACAAAGGGGCAGCCATGTTCACTTCAAAACACAGGATGAGATAAAGACCTTGTAAATGAAATCGTGATTACATGTGAAATACCACAAAGAGTTGAAAATCTGAATCTCATCTTATTTAAGTGCTTTTTGCACAGCAAATGAAAGCACCAGTGGAATGAAAAGTCAACCAACAGAGCAGGAAAAAATGTTGTCAGTTGTTCCTCAGACAAAAGACTAATATCTAGATAATATAAAAAGTTTGTAAAAAGTCAGATCCCTCCAAATTTAAAGACCTAATTAAAAAATGGGTATCTGAAATGAATATACATTTCTCAGATAAAGAAGTAGAAATGAAAATATAGGAAAAACATTCATCATTACTGATCATTTGTAAATTAAAACAATGCTGAGATTCTATCTCACTCCAGAAAGTACGTCTATTACAAAAAAAAAAAAAATACCTCACAACCAATTACAAATACTGGGGAAGTTATGAGGGAAAAGAAACACTTCTTCACTGTTGATGGGAGTATAGACTGGTAGAACTATTTTGGAAATGTGTGTGAAATCTCCTCAAAATCTAGCAGCAGAGGTCCCATCTGACCCAGCTACTTTCCTTCTTAAATGAAATAAAAACATCATACTGTAGTGATATATGCACACTCATGTTTATAGCAGCACAGTTTGTAAAAGCTAAATCTTAGAAACTGTCCAAATGTCTATCACCCAATGAATGAATAAAGAAGATATGATATATATATATATATATATATATATATATACACACACAATGGAATTGTATTCTTGCAAAAATGAGGAATAAGCTTGAGACATTTCTACCTAAATAGATGCACATTGATAACCTACTTTTAAGTGAAATAAATTGGAAACACATGTTTAAATACCACATTGGTTCTCTGGTGTGAGAAACTGAAAATGTAAATAAAGAACAAAATGTATAAAACATATTGGAAAATGGGAACAAAATGTTCAAATGAGAAGGGAACAGAGAGGAGGAAAGGGAATGGAAAGAAGGCAAAGAAGAAAAAAATACAAAGAAAGAATGGAAACAAATATTTTGTAAAAAACACAGGAGAAGAGGAATTGAAGAGCAGGGAGGGGAATGGGAAATGATAAGGAAGTAAGATATGTAAAGGTAAAAATTCCCTATGATGAATGTTATTACTATGAATGTCTAAAATATTTCAATAAAATAAAAAAAAGAAATTCAGCCTCATACAGGTGTATATTTCCTTCTATTCTTAAAGTCTACTCACATATCTGTAACCCAGACTTCTGCTTCCATGAATTAGGAAACTCTAAATATTCTCTAAAAGTGTCACCGTGTGGGTCCTCCTGACCAGCCTGCATATCTCACCTTGGAGCCTTCAGATATCTGGGCTTGTTTATAGAGTGAAAAGTGAATGGTGAAGGTGGGTAGGAGGAGTATCAGAACTGCCTCTGACCTGCATCAGGTAAGGTCCTTACAGCTTCCATAGGCAACATGGTAGTAGTTTCTTCAGGCAGAGGTGTAAAGGCCAAGGAGTAAGATTCCTCTGCTGCTGAAAGTGGAGAAGTTTCTTCCTCCTGCAAAATAGTCTCATTACAATTTAGGAGTTCAGTGTCTTTGGCTTCATCAAGTTCTTCCCAAACATATCCAGTCAATTTTATGGGGTTCATTTTCTTTCTAGTCAGTACACACAATCTAACTGCAGTTATGCTTCAAGGTTGAACACTAAAGTTGCACTGTTATTCAGCCAATTGCTTTATGCAGGCATGGTTTGATTTTGAGGAACTTTGACTCCACAATTGCATGAGGATTATTCTCCAGGGCACACTTGGGAAACGCATAGGTTATTTATCTGTGTCAGGATCTGGGAAGCTGAATCTTTATGCTCAACCTTTTTCTCCAGTACTTTGTAAAGATATGCTACACACTATCACCACTCTTACTCACTATAGTTCTGGAAACACTAGCCAGAGCAATTAGAGAGAGAGAAATAAAAGAAATAAGCATAGAAAAGGAAGAATTTAAATTGTTATTACTAGCAGAAGAGAAGATAGAAGACCTCAAAAACTCCACTAGAAGTCGTATATATTTAATAAAAAAATTCAGTAGCATGACTGCATACTATATCAACTGTCAAAAATCAATAGCGTTCCTGTACATGAACAATATACTTACTGAGAAATAAATAAGAGGAACCACACCCTTTACAAGAGCATACAAAAAAATGAAATACTTAAGAATCAACCTAACAAAGAAAAATATCAATACATCTAAAATTACAAATACTCTGAAAAAGGAGTTCAAAGAAGATATCAGAAAATGCAAAAATACTCCTTGTCCATAATAAGAAGAACCAACTTAGTGAAAATGGCCATACTCCCAAAATTGCTATACAGATTTCATCCAATAACAATCAAAATATCATTAGCAAACACTCACAGAACTAGTGAAAACATTGCTAAAATTCGTCTGGAACCAGAAGAGATCTAGACTAGCACAAACAATCTTAGACAAAGGCAAGGCAGTGGGCACCTTAATCCCTGAAATTATGTGAAAACCAACATGATAAAATCAGGATGGTAATGGTGAATATACAGACTTGAGGGTCAATTGGATGGAGTAGAAGATGCATAAACAGATCCAAACACACTGAACCATCCTAAGTTTGAAGAGGAGCAAAATACACATACCGAGAAAAAGGCTCTTTAATAAATGGTTCTGGGGAAACTGGAATTCCACATTCCAAAGACTAAAACTAGATCTGTATCTATTATCACGCACTAAATTAAAATCAAAACGGGTCACAGATCTAAATATTAAAACTGAAACACTAAATCCCCTGGAAGAGAGAATAGAAAGAACTCTTGAAGACATAGGTTTAGGCAAAGATTTTGTGAACAAAATCTTGATCACAGGGGCAATAATACAAAGAATCAGCAACTGGAATTTCATCCTATTAAAAAAGCTTTTATATAGCAAAAAATTCCCTGAGTACAAAGACAATCCATAGAATGGGCAACACTTTTAGCCAGTTGTCCCTCAGACAAAAAGACTAATATCTAGAATGCATAAATAATTGTAAAAAATTAGACACCCCAAATTTAAAGACCCAATCCAAAAATGGGCATCTGAGATGAATGTATACTTCTCAGAGGAAGAAATACAAATGACAAATAAATATTGGAAAAAATGTTTATTATCACTGGTCATTAGAGAGTTGTAAATTAAGACAGTACTGAGATTCCATCTCACACCAGAAAGAATGGCTATCATCAAGAAATCAAACAATAACAAATGCTGTAGGGCTGTGAGGAAAAAGGACATCTTTTCTATTGTTGGTGGGAATACAGGCTGGTACAATCACTGTGGAAACCAGTGTGGAGATTCCTCAAAAAAATAGAACTGGAGATTCCATTTGACCTAGCTCTTCCCTGTCTGTATCTTACTAGAAGAATTAAAAGCATCATACCACAGTAATAGTTTTGTACCCATGTTTATAACAGCACAGTTTGTAATCGATAAATCTTGGAAATGACCCAAATGTCTTTCAGTAAATGAATACATAAAAGATATGTGGTTTTTAAAAAAATATTGGAGAACTACTTAGCCATAAAGAAGGATAAACTTGAGATTATTCTAGGTAAATAGATGCACATTGAGATCACACTCTTAAATGAAAGAAAAACTGGACACACGTATATAAATATTGGATTGGTTCCTTGGTGTAAGAAACTGAAATTATAAATAAGGACCAAATTATGCAATAGATATTGTGAAATAGGAAGAAATCTTTCAAAAGGAAAGAGAAAGTAGGGAGGGGGAAGGGGAAAGAAAGGAATAGAAAAGCGAAAAAATGATTAAAAAGGATAAAATGGAAACAAAATTTTGTAAATAGGAAGGGGAAGAAATTGGAAAAAAAGACAAATCAAAATACATACAGATAAAAATTCCCTATGATGAGTATGATTACTATGTATATAAAAATTGTACCAATTACCTGAATAAAAAGCATATTAAAAATTATGCAAACACATGAAAATTAGCCTACATACTATTGAATAATCAATGGCTCTCAGAAGATATCAAGGAAGAATTATATTAAAATACCAGTACAATATACCAGTACTTATGAGACACTATGAAACCAGTCCTAAGAAGAAAGTTTTGCAGCTATAAATGCCTGTATTAGCAGTAAAATATACTCAGTCCTAAAAAATACTCTAATAATGTGCTTAAAAGCTCCAGAGAAAGAAGAGCAATCTGCATTCAAAGATATTACAAGCAAGGATACTATAAAGAATAGAGTAGGGCTGGGGATTTAGCTCAGTGACTGTGCAAGTGCGAGGGGGTGAGTTCAACCACTGGTACCGGGGTGGGGGGGGGAGAATAGAGTAGAAATCAATGAAGTAGAGAATAAAATAACTAAGAAATTAATGAATTGAAGAACTGGTGCTTTGAAATAATAAACAAAATATACAAACAATCAGTGCAGTGAGTCTTCTCAAAAATAAAAAGGCCAATATTAATGCAAATAGAATTAAAAGAGCTAAAATCACAATGGACACTATCAAAATAAGATTATGAGCAACTGCTTTACAAACTCATGCACTACTAAATTACAGAATTTTAAAAAATGGATATATTTATAGATACATATGGATTACTAAAGCAAACCAATATTTAAAAACCTGAATAATCCAATAAAAAGGTAACACGATAGAAGCAGTAATAAAATCCTACCAACTAAGAAAAGTGCATTTACTGCTGAATTTTACACTTACTTCAGGGAGCATGTAAAGTAATTACTCCTCAAACTTTTTAATGAAGTAGAAAGGTCAGGAGAACTCCTGAAATCATTCTGGGAGTGCATTCATTGCTCTGAATCCAAAGCAAGACAAAAACATAACCCAGGAAAGGGAACTATAGAACAAATTATTTAATGAACATCAGTCCCGAAATATTTAACAAGATGCTGGCAAACAGAACACAAAAACTCATCAAAAATCTCATGCACCATGACCAAGTAGGCTACTTCCCAGGGATGCAGGGATGGTTCAACATTCATAAATCAATAAAAATAATCCATCATATAAACAATAGCATGGGCAAAAACCACATGACCATCTAAATAGATGCAGAAATAACCTGTGTCAATCTTTTTTGACAAAATGCAAATCCATTCATCATAAAAGTTCTAATGAAAATAGAATTTACTTCATTCTGATAAATATCACGTATGACAAACCTAGTGCTAATATCATATTAAATTGGGAAAAGCTGAAAGCTTCCCTCTAAAATCAGGAAGAAGACAAAGAGGTCCACTGTTAGCATGCCTGTTTAACATAGTCTTGAAACATCCAGAAGAATGAGTCATCTGCAGAGAAATAAAAGCTATATATATATATATATATATATATATATATATATAACAAAGAATCCAAATTATTATTTTTTGTAAATGATATGATTGTCTACATAGATAAACCAAAAACTTCCACCATAGCACTCCTAGAATTAATAACCAAATTAAATAATGTAGCAAGACATAAAATCAACACACAAAAATCAATAATGGACTGTACAGCAATAATGGACTCACTGAGAAGAACTTAGGGAAACAAAACCATTTATAAATCTGGCACATTCAGGGTTATATGGCCATAGATGCTTTACCATTTATAATTGTATCACAAAAATGTATACACTTAGGACTTAACCTAAGGTAATTGAAAATTAATGATGTGTGCAGCAAAAATCACAGCATCGTTGAAAAGGACATTGCAGAAGACATCAGAAACCAGAAATCTATCTCCAGTTTCTGCATAGGCATAATTAATATAATTCAAATAACCACACCTCCAAAACTGATACATAGATTTAAAGCAATTCCAATCAAAACATCAACAGTATTTCTCACAGATCTGAAGAGAACAATCCTAAAAGTAATATAGACCCAGAATATACCAAGAAAAGCAAACATCAGTCCTGAGTACAAGAGGAAACCAGGATTTGAAGTTATTTTACAAAATTACAGTGATAAAAACAGCATGGTTCTGACATAAAAACATATGTATGGATCAATGAAATATAATAAAGGAAGTAAAAACAACTCCAGGCACATTCATCTATTTAACTTTTGACAGAGTAGTAAAAAACATATGCTGCAAGAAAAATAGGTGCTTTAGTGAATTGTGCTGGGAAATTTGCCTATCCACAAGCAAAAGATTTATTCTAGACCCATATATTACATCATGTACTAAACTGAAATCAAAACACGTCAGAGATCTAAATGTTAAAACAGAAGCAGGCAGTTGAAAGATAAAATAAGTAAAACTCTTGGAAATGCAAGCATAAGGATTTTCAGAGAAGAACCACAGTGGAATAGAAAATAATATTGGCAAGAACTAAATGGAGTAATGGCAAGTTTCTGCACAACAAAGGAAATGACCAAAGAAGTGAAGAGACAGTCTACAGAATGGGAAAAATTTTATTACTAGTTAGACCCTGGTAGAGAACTAACATGTACATTATATAAGGAACACATACAAATTAGACCCCCACCATCAAAAAGGCTCAATTAAAATTGGACAACTGAAATAAATAGGCATTTCTCAGAGAAAGAAATACTAATGACCAATGGATAAATGAAAAAATATTCAAATTCATTGGCAAGTAACAAAATAAAAATTGAAACAACACTGAGATAAAATCTTACTGTAGGAAGAATGATAGCATCACAGAAGCAAATGATAAATACTGGTGAGGCAGTGTTGAAAAAGGAAAATGTCCACATGTTGATGGGCATGTGAACTGGCATAACCACTCTGGAAATAGGTATGGAGATTACTCAAAAAACAAACAACAACAACAAAACCCTTAAAACTAGACATGCAATATGATCCAACTAGTCCCCTTTCAGAAATTTTCTCTAAAGAGTTAAAAATAACACTTTCCAGGGATACTGACATACCTATTTTTATAGCAGTTCACTTAATAGCTAAATTGTGGAAACAGTCTATATGCCCATCAGCAGATGAGTGGATAAAGACAATGACATATTTTTGCACAATGGAGTACTATGCTGCCAGCAGGAATAATACATTTGAGTCAGTCACAGGTAAATGTATACACCTATTGACTAACATATCAACTGAAATAAACCAGATGGATAAGTTTAAAATCACAGATTTTTCTTGAATGACAAACTCAAAATATAAATAAAGAGGAAAATAAAAGATAGATAACAGGAAGTAGGGAGATATTTTTCAAATGGGAAAGGATTCAAGAGAAGGGATGGGTAAGAGGAAAGCGACAGAACTAAGAAAAGAGCTGAGATGTGTTATTTATATGTAACAGATTCCCATGATGAATATAATCACTAGCAAACATATACTAATAGAAAATAAAATTGAATTCATTTGGGTTTTTTTTTTCGGTCTTTTTGAGACAGGGTCTCTCTATGCCATTCAGGCTGGCCTTGAGCTCACTTTGTAGCCTACGCTGGTCTCGAACTCACAGCGATCCTCTTGCCTCAGCCTCCTGAGTGCTGGGATTACAGGCGTGAGCCACCACACTCGGCTTCATTTGGTTTTTAAAAAATTATACATGAATTGCTTTTTCGAATCTTATAACTAACGTTAACTAGATCATGGTACATTGTGAGAAAAGCCTCTGTTTTATATTTTATTTTCATATAACTTGCTCAGAATTGTTAGTGTAAATGATGTTTCTAAAACAAATCTGCAATGGAGAGCCAGCAATGTCAAGATTTCTATTGGATAAGCAAAGCAAAACAATCATTTTAGTCTTTCTGAAGATATGTTACACAATAATCATTGGAGTATTCACCTGGAAGACTGATGCAAAAAAAAATTTTACATTTTGACTGACCCAATTTAACACACATTGTTTTCTATTATCTCTCATAAATGTGCAACACAATATCCAGAAATCAAGGCCACACACTCATTAACAAAAGACTTCAAATAACAAAATGAGTAGGGTATTAACTACACAGATACTTGCTAAGATGAGTTATAATTGTTGAAATCATTTATTGTTCCTGATATAGTAGAAAGTTTAAGAACTTAATTATTTTTTAAACCCAGTAGACTCTGGCATTGAAAGAAAAGAAAATTTTAAAAAATGACTTTATCAATACTACTTAGGAAAATATTAAGAATAATTATAGCTGTCTATATTGATCTTTCTCAAATTGCAGAGTATGATTAAAATTTCAAAAAATTATGAGATATTTTAACCATAAAGATTTGATTGAAGAGAAAGAAATTACAAAAGAGAAAGAAATCAAATGAAGAGAAAGAAATTACATAACATATAAAATGTATACTTTGGCTTTTGTTATCAAATATAGGTGGTACCGAATAAATGATAAAGGCAATCACTCAGCCAAAATTTCATATCTTCAGGTGGTTGTGATGAAGGATACTAACATTATTTTAACAGTAAAGGGCAGAAAGAGAAGCAATTGAAGGATAAGTAGAAAATTATTTTAAAATATTGGAATTAAAGTTTGCTTGTAGGAGCGAGGGATTTAGCTCAGCCCCATAAGCGACTGCCTGGCAGGCCCGATTTCCTGAGTTCAATCCCTCCCAACAAAATAAATAAATAAAATAAGGATGTTTTGGGTATTACTTAGTATACTATTGAGTTTATAAAGAGAATTTGGGCTCAATGAGACACAAATTCCTTCAAGGACTGTCTCATCAACTGGATATACTATTTTGAGAGAGTTTTGTCACAACCTAAGACTAATACTTTTACTTGATCTGTCTGCTTTACTAGACTTTTATAGTACCAAAAGTGAATAGATTTTAAAATATACAGATTTATAAGAATAGGTATTATTGATAATAATTTTAGTACATTCTCATTTATTACCCAATATAGGGTAAAATGATCCATTTTTCAAACTGTTTTCTTTCTAAATTGTGATCAGGTGCCTTTTTTCTCTTTTACCCTTTTTTCTCAGCTCAGTAAGTGAGATGAAGTATCTTTTTAAGTTGAGCGACTGCTAAAATAAATATAGAGAGTATGGCTGAAGTCACAGTCTCAATAACTTTCTCCTTGAATTCAGTGAAAAAATCTTTATGATATGTTTTTAAATTCATAGCATATTGGAAAAGAAAACCAAATACCACAAATTCTCTATCAGAGAACAGAGGACTGAATTATTCGCAGGTGGTTTTCATGGAAAGATGTTGTACTCTATTTTTTTGTTAGTATAAAAAATTACCCAAGGCTAGGTGACTTATAAAGGAAAAGGGTTTTCTTGTCTTACAATTTTGAATGCTGACAGTTCCCACAGAATGGTGCAGCCTCTAGAAAGCTGCTCACGGCAGATGGCGTCACAGTGGTGGCATGCGGAAGAGAGAGAGCTCACATGATGAGAAAGGATATCAAAGCGGGTAGAGGAGTCAGGCTGTTGTTTTGTTGCCATCCTACTGCAAGGACTAAATGAAGTTCTAGGAGAACTCCAAGGAAATTACCCTCGGTAATCTAATTTCTTCCCACTAAGCCGTATCTCTTTTTAGAAACTCTGTAACATTTTGTAAAGTTAATAAATAATTATTTTTAGAGTTACTGTTAATGCATATTTATTGTATTAATTCATGAGTTTTACTGTGACATTTTTGTCAATGCATATATTACGATTTCTGATATATATGGCACCAGTCGACATTATCCTGGGGACCCAGCAGCCAAACTATAAACCCTTTGTTTAAATTATGTCCAAATCATAGAAAAGGTAGAAAGCATCCACCGTGGACCACAGATGTGATAGCAGTTTTATTATAGAACTTGATTCTCTAGATTTCTCATAACAAAGGCGATAAATCCTATAATAATGGATAGAAAATTGTACTTAAGTGGCAGCAAGAAAGCAAGTGTCAAACACCATGGTGAAGCAGTATAAGAAATCACAAACTTCAGAAAAATATAAAGTTGCTAAATAAAAGGCTAGAATCAGACGAAATCAAGCATGGCCATCAGAGGAAACCTTGAACGTGGAAATCCTTGGCCAAGTCTGGGGTAAAGTGACTGATCCAGAACAGAGAGGCCATCTTGACCAATTTCCTTATATTGATTCATGGCTAGAACAATGTAAAAATTCCCTGCTATGGATCTGGACTTGTGCTTTCCAGGAAGAGGGAAATCTCCTGGTGACTGACGTTGACCAGCAAAATAAAAAGGTTAAACCAAATACTAAAACCAAATAGATTTATCGTATTTTACCTGATGACCCTGATGATGACTTCTCAAATCTGCCAGACACTTTACCACCCTCCTTGGAGGAAGCCATAGCTCCCAGCCATCTGCCACCCACACAACCTGATTCTACAGCTCCATCCCTGCCAACTGCACTATAGCCACATAGGCCCGAGAAGCTGCCCAAACTGATCTCTGATATTCACCATCTCCACTCATCACAGATGCTTCTGCTGGGATGCCCTGGCATGAGGGAACCAAATACACTACTTGCTTACTACTATCAGTCTTTTAGTTCCAATAATCTTCCCAACAGGAAACCTCATACTCCTCCATATTCAGAAAAGTCCCAAGCCATGATTGAGCTCTTGACCCCAATCCTCTAGACACATCAGCCTACATGAGAAGAATGCCAACTTCCCTTAAATCCCTCCTAGAACTGAGGAATGAGCTCTCATTTTGAGGGTGAACAATCTTAGTTAAGGACTACAGTTCCAGAGCACATTGCTGATTCCAAGGCCTGGATGAACACTGCCTTCCTTGCTAACCATCAGATTGGGAGTTGAACACTGAAGCCAACAGTGCAGCTTTGACTAGATATCACAATGCACTTCTGAAAATAATAAAATTAAGCGGGGGGTAAAAAGCCCATCAACATGTCTAAGATAGCTGATGTTATCCAAGAGTCAAATGAAAGCCCTCTGAGATTCTGTGAGTGACTGTGTGAAGCTTATCAGACTTGCATCCCATTTGATCCTGAGGCTTCTGAGCATCAGCAGATGATGAATTCAGTTTTTGTGTCACAGCATGCCCCTGACATTTGGAAGAAAATCTAAAGGATTGAGGACTTCTCTGGCATGAATGCTACTCAACTACTCCAAATAACTCAAAAGGTTTTTATAAACCAGGAGGGAGAAGAAAAGAGAGAACGTAAACATCATCAGATTGCTTTCATGGCTGCTTTCAGGGAAGTCATTTCCAGGTTTGCAAACTTGTCAGTGGTGGAACTGAGACCTCAAAGGTCCCAACTCCAAACAGATAGCTATCCCTACACTCTGGTCCCAAATCAATGTACCAGACACAAGCAATTCAGGCAGTGTAAAGACATGCCCCTGCCACCTGAAAGATCAGCAGGTATCTACAGCATTGAACTTTCTACCACCAACTGAACCCCTGCTCTCACTTCTTGATGGTACCAATTAAGAAAGACCAGGCTCTATCACAGTAGGCTTGTAGGAACCTTCAATCACCAGGAAAAATGGGAAAATCAATGACTTTAAATAGTCTACAACAGGGCCAAATATTCTATTGTCACCCAACCTGTTGCCCCTTTGACCTCTCACCAAATCCAAGTGATGGGCACTACTGGCACACTCGCTGTGGAAAGCTTTTGCCAAAGCAATTCCTGTGCACTTGCAGGATGTCTCATCAAACATGAAATTTTATACATGCCTCAACATCCTGTTCCGTTGTGGAGCTGAGATCTCCTGTCCAAATCAAGGGCAACAATCTCCTTTGCTCCCAGTCAACCTGCCAAACCTCACCTTTGAGCTACAAACTCCAGGCTTGATACTAACTCTCATGGTGCTCTGAGAAAAACCACGGCAACTGTATCAAACAGAAATGCCCAAAGACTGTACTCCAGAGTTTCTAAAACCCATGCCTCCAGAAGTTTGGGTGGAAACTCCTCTGCGAAGGATAGCTGTTAACCATGCTCTTTTGATTATCAGACTTAACCCAGAAGCTGCTCCTGTTGCACTCAAATTTCTGTCTCGAGAGGCCTGTCTTGGGATTCAGTCCCATATCTCCAGACTGACCCAAGCTTGCATTTTAGTAGACTGTCAGTCACTCTGAAACACTTCACAGCTACCAGTTAAGAAGCCTAAAGGGAACTATTGGCTGAGACAAGGTGTCCAAGCCATTAATGCAAACACAGTAATATTACATGTAATGCTTCTAAACCCTTATACTCTTCTGGGCCTGCTTCTTCCTGATGTTGCCTGGTTCACCTGCCTGGATTTAAAAGATGCTTTCCTCTGCCCGTGAATAGCTCCTGCTAGTCAGCTTCTTTTTATCTTTGAATAGGAAGACCCTGACACAGGGTGAAAGGAACAGTTCACTCAGATGTACCTCCCTCAAGGGTTCAAGAATTCTCCCACACTCTTCAGGGAACCCTTGGCAGCTGATCTAACCATGTTTCCCCCTGATAGTTTGCATTGTAATTTTCTGCATTACATCAATGATATCATGACTGGAGACCGCTGTGAAGAGGATTGTTGGAGGGGGACTGTAGCCCTCTTCTGTCCCTTGAATGACACTGGGTAGAAAGTCTTCTGGAAAAAGGCTCAGATCTGCATGCAGAAAGTTAGCTATCTGGGATTTGATTCAGAAAAGGGGCTAAGACAGTTGAGCCCAGAAAGGAAAGAAGTCATTTGCTCCATCCTCAGCCTGACAACAAAAAGAGACTCAGAGAGTTTTTAGGGAAAGCTGGTTTCTGCCAAATTTGGATACCTGGTTATGCGGAAAAAGCCAGACCACTTTATGACATGTTGGAAAAACACAACTGAGAGAGAAGTACTAAGCTGGGCTTTAGAAGAGACTGAGGTATTCAAACAGTTCAAAAGGGCTCTGGCCTCAGCTCCAGCTTTAGAGATTCTCATCCTTCTCATCCTGTTTGTGGATGAACAGAGGTCCTGACCCAAATGGTGGGACCCTGGAGAAGATCAGTCACCTACTTGTGTATTGCCTGTTTATTGGCACAGGCAGCCGCTGCCCTCCTGATTAAAGTGACAAATTAAGTTTGGGACAAAAACTGACTATCCAGGAGCTTCATGCAGTTCTTCCAACTTCTCCCTAGTCAGAGACATAGGTGGCTGTCAAACAGCCACATGACGCTGTACAAGGACTGTTTGTCAGGAGTCCCTGACCAACCTTCCTATCAGTAAACAACTTTAAATCCAGCCACCTATCTGCCCATGGGGTTCAGAAAGTCAGATCACAGATGCTGTGCACTAACAGATGAGCTCTTCTCTAGTTGCCCTGTTCTCCAGATGGAGACTTTGGCAGATAGTGAGTACACCTTGTTGATGGTTGCAAGTAGCTCTGTGAAAGTTGGGCAACACAGGGCCAGTTATGCTGTTGTGGCTGTAGAGGAGATGCTCCTAGCTGGACCTCTTCCCCCAAATTGGTCAGCTCGACGAGCTGAGCTCTGGGCACTCATACAGGACCTCAATTTGGCAAAAGAGAAGAAAGTGAACATTTACACAGATTTCCAGTTTGTCTTTGCTACAGTCCATATTTATGGGATATTGTGCAAGGAACGTGGACTCCTGACAGCTAAAGGAAAACAAATTAAAAACAAGGATGAAATCTCTCAACTTCTGACCACAATTTGGAAGCCTAAAAAGGTAGCTATTATCTACTGCAAAGGAAACCAGAAAGTAAAAGACACTGTCACTGTTGCAATCATAAACCAGATGAGGTTGCTAAACTGACTGCTGAGGTCTCATTTTGGGGAGACAATGATTTGGTCCAGAATTTAAAAACTCAACATGAAATCATACTAAAAATGGTTCTTAACTTGTACAAAGGCCTGCTTCATTATACTGAGGAAGAAAATAAAATGTGCAAAGCAGTATGGGTTAATGTGAGTCCAAATGGTATCTGGGCCCTAGCAGACAATCAAATGATCATTCCAAAATTGTTGCTTACACCTGGGTCAAATAGCACTATGAGGCACTATCTATGGAGGAAAGACTGCCATGGCCCAGCTGCTGGGTGGCCATTATTATAACCCCAAGTTGATAGCAATTTGTGTGGCCATTAGCAAAAGATGTCAAATCTGTGGAAGGACTAAGGCTTTAACTGGCCCTTGGCCACTGCCTGGAATTCAACAAACAGGACTTTCCTCATTTGAGGATCTCAGAGTACACTTTACTGAATTTAAATCATGCTGGGGCTACAAGGATTTTCTGGTTCTTGTTTGTACTTACTCTGCTTAGCCAGAGGAATTCGCAGCCGGGAATGAAAAGGCCTCTGTGGTATGCAGAGTATTTTGTTAAAAGAAATATTCACAGATATTGGCTGCCGCTGACTAAAGGCAGTGACAATGGGACATCATTTGTGGCAGAAATAACTCAGAAACTTGCCAAGGAACTGAAAATCAGATGGAATCTCCATACAGTTTACAAGCCCCAGAGCTCAGACAAAATGCAGTGAATAAACAGAATTCTAAAGTCTATACTGACAAGGTATTACCAAGAAAGTCAGACACTAGGGGTGGATTTAGTATTTATGATCCTCTTAAAAATCAAAACCTCACGTGGATCCACTGGGTACATTCCTTTTGATGTTCTGTTTGGGAGGCCCCCACCACTGATGAAAGAACTCCAAGGGATTTATGCCAGTAGGGAAATATCACCTTACAAGAACAACTTATTCAGTTAAAGAATTTTTTTTCCCAGATACATATGAATACAGCAGAGAAATTATACTTACCCACTGACACACTTGCCCACACACACACACACACACACACACACACACAATCCAGGTGTCTTGATTACTTTCCTCATGTTGCTAAGACAAAATATCTGCTGTCCCAAATTAAGGAAGGACAGCTTTATTGAGTTTGTGGAGGTTTCAGTCCATACTCAGCTGACTCCAAAGCAGAGTGATGAGACAGAGGGTCAAGTGTTCATGGAGGCTGTGGCAAATGCCAGAAGTAATAAGATCAAAAGGACAGAAAAAGGAAAGCATACCTCTTTTCCTCTCTTATTTTGTTGCTGGCTGCCCACCCTTGGGCAGGTGCAGCATTCACAAGGCCAATCCCAGTGCTAGACAATGAATCAACCACAGATGCTATATTCAGTCACCTTTGCAAGGCTCACTCCCCCATGACTGCATGAGGCTTTTGGGGGACATCAAGATACAAACAACTACATTCTGCCCTTTGCCCCCAAAATTCACGAACATCTCTGTATAGGAAAGGCATTTAGTCCATCCACAAGAGTTGTCAAAGTCCAAACAGTTTTAGCATTGCTTAAAAGTACAAGTCCCAAATCTCCTATGAGATCTAAGGCAAACTCTTAGCTATACAAATGAAAAATTAAACATTTCCAACATTCAGTGGCACAAGATAAACATTACCATTCCCAAAGGTATAAGCAGGGGGATACAAAGCACTGGGACCAAAGTAAGTTCAAAATCCAGCAGGGCAAACATTAAATCCTGCAGTTCCATGTGAAACATCTGCACACACGTTGATCTACATTCTTGGTTTTTCTAAACTTTTGAGTTTCCACAGCTTCACAAATTTCTCTCCCAGGGGCACACTGCCCGGTCTCCCAAAGCCTTCTAAAATCTAGACAGAAGCCTTTTTAACTTCAGAACTCTTGCAATATGCATGCACTTAAAACCAGAACCATGTGGAGGATGACAAGGTCCATTGCCAACTGTAGCAGTAGCCAGGCTTTCCTCTATCTTGGCTTTAGGTGTCAAGTTCCTGAATTTCTTAGTACTCTGAATCCAGTTCTTTCTTTGTGCTGACAGATCACATCAAGTGTTTGATAATACCAAGATGAGTTTATAAGAACTTGCTTTTCTGGTACCTTACCTCTCTGTTTATTCAGCACAACAAGGACCTGCACATGCCTATTAGTCATGACAGAAATGCGACCCAGTGATACTACCCATATCAGCTGAAATAGCAATATCAGGGAGTCTAACACTCAGTGCTTCAGCTATTGGTATAAACTAACAGAAGTGCTCACAGTTAAGTTCTCAAATTGTGAAAAGATTTTGCCAACATACAAACCTCAATAGATGCAATACAAGACCAAATGGACTCCTCGGCCACAGTCATTTTCTAGAATCAGATCTCCTGACATCCCAATAGAGAGTACCTGCCAATTCCTAGAGGAAGAATGCTGTTATTATAATAATGAGTCAGGAATAGTGAGAAAAAGTCCTGTCAAATGTGGGGACACTTCAATCAAACGTTTCCAAGTCTTAGCTCTTCCTAGTGGGGATCATTTGAATTTCCCCCTCATGGACAGGAGCCATTCTCAGATCCCTGATGACTAATCAAAAATGATCTATCACAATATTTCAGTATTATTCAAAGGGGGAACCAATAAACCACATTAAGGATAAAATGTCAATTTATCAAATTTAAAGCAATAAATATTGGAATTACTTTTGTGTGAAAAAAAGATACGGCTTATGTTTGCTGGTTTACATATTTGTTGATTGGCCAGGGCTGTAGAAGAAGAAAGACAAAAATTAGAGAAAACAGTTCTCTGGAAAACATGTGTGAAGACCTATAGAAATGGGTGCAATGTAAGAGTCAGATCACTGAATATTATTTACTGACATCATCTATGATACACAATAAATAATCAAGTAATCAGAAAGTAACCCTCCAAATCAACTCACTAGCTAACATCTGTATTCAGTAATCTCAGTACTAATAAAATAGGTGCATAAATAGATTAGTCGTAGTTTCAGTGATAGAAGTAATGCATAAACTCTCCATCAACCCAGATTGGTTTACTTAATGAAGTTGCTAAATGTCCAAGAGACCAGCAAATTCATCTGTTTTATGGAAATATCCACTGAAGAAACAAGAGAGCCTCTTGAATATATCAGAGATTCTTTGGCCCTTAGTGATGTAATTCATCTTAGCTGGAAAGTACATGTAATATTCTGGATATGGATTTTTTGTTTTGGTCTGTCAGGCTTCAGTCAACACTACTATGTAAGTTGCTAAGTTTCTGATTCAATAATATGGAATCACACGTAGTATTGTACTCAGAATAGGGACACATTTAACTGAGAAGGACATGCAGCCATGGCACATTATCCTGAGCTCCACTGATCTCTTTTCCTGCTATTCCAGCTAGGAACTGACAATCTGTGTAGAATGATGGAGTGGCTTCAGCTTTGTGGTAAAATATAAAAAGAGGATAAAACTATAATCAAACTTTTTAAATAAGGAGAGGAAGTCAGATTGAAGAGAAAGTAGGGGAACAGAAAAAAAGAGGAACTAAGATATATCATGTACAGGTACAAATTCCCTGTGATGAATGTGATCATTATGCATATTTAAATTTTACCAGTAAAATTAACTAGAATTTTTAAAAAGCTGCAATAATAAGATACCATCCTCTGCAATCAATTTTACACTAAAAAGTAGCAGCCATTGGCCATTATTTTTCCATTTTAGATGAATCTGTAGATAAAAGGGTAAAGCACTTAATACAGTAAATAGGAGAATCAAGAGGAGTCGTCTTATCATCACTCCTAGTGACTCACTTGGAGAAATTTGTGCTACCCATGTAAACAACTCTGGGATCTGCAAATTTAGAGGTACTGGTTTGTACAGAGAAAAGCTTCTAATCATTAACATTTATTTCAAGCCCTATCTATCCAATTGCTGTAGTTTATTATAGTGGTATTTGAATTAATTGTGAAAATATTGTAGGACTCCTATGGCCAATGGAAATATGTAGGTTTAGCTCCCAATGACAATATGTGGCTTCATGTAGCACTTTCTCATTCAGTTTTTTATAGAAAAGGGGCCTTAGAATAAGAAGTTATCACGTGATAATAATATAGTGACCAAGAGTGAGACCCTTCAATGGCGAATGCTACAAGCCAGCAGAGGTGCAGGTTGATAGTGAGAGAACTAAAATAAAGTATGGAATGGGAAGGTAATGAGAAATTTAGTATCACTATAAATATTATGCATTAGGTGAGTTGCTTCTTTCATTCCTAAAACTCCCAGGATTATCTAACAACTACCTTTATGACGGTTTCCTGAAAACCAGAGATACTACCTGGAATTATTTATATTTTGATGATTAGATCCGCATTTCTTTTGGCAGTTATCTCTGTACCCCTGTCACTATTTCTTTTACCTGGGCCTCATCTGGCTCAGACTTAAAAGAGGACATTTGCCTCAATAATTTTTAATCTAGATGGAAAACCTAGACAAGTGCAAATTTCAAGACTACATTAAAATCTTCTGTACAACAAAAGAAACAATCAGCATAATGAAGAGAAATTTACAGAATTTGGGGATATTTTTGCAAGCTACACAACAACAACAAAAAAAGATTATACCCAAAATTATAAACAAATCAGACATCTCAGTATTAAGGAACCAAACAAACAATGGGCAAAGAACTAAAGAGGTATTTATGAAAAGATACCGTGATCAGTAACTACCTGAAAATGCTTAACAACACTAATTATTCAGGTAAATGAAAAATAAAGTTATGATGAAATATCACTGCACTTGAGTTAATATACATATTGTTAAAAAAATAAATATAGCATTGAGAAAGATATGTAGAAGAGAATCCTGCACACTGCTAGTGGGAATGTACATTAATGAACCTATTATGGAATACAGTGTAAAAGTTCCTAAAACATGAAAAATAGAAATACTGTATGATTTGGTAATCCCACTACTGGGCATCTATCCAAAGGAAATGAAATTAGTGTTTTCAAGTGACATTTGTACTGTCATGTTTATTAAATTACTTTCATGGCTGCCAAGAGGTGGAATCAGTCTGTATGCCCAACAATGGATGAATATAAAAATACATACAATGGCAAAAAATAAAACTACTGGTCTGTATAAGTAAAAAAAATCTTGTCATTTGTGGTATTCTGTATGGATCAACATACAGAATAAGTATGTTAAGCTAAATACAATAGCTCAGAAAAGCAAATACCACATGAACTCATTCATATGTGGAATCTACATACATTGATCTCATAGAAGAGTAGAAAAGTAGTTACCTGAAGCTGGAGGAGGTGGAGAGACAGAGAGAGATTGGACAATGGACAAAAAGGTAAAGTCAGAGGAATAAATTCTGGTGTTCTATTGCTCAGTAACTACAGTTAACATTTTTATATACTCCAAAATAATAAATATTTCAAATAGCTAGAAAACTTTGAATGTCTTTATCACAAAGAAGTGATAAACGAATGAGGTGTTGAGATGCTAAATACTCTGATTTGATCATTGCACAATGTTTGCATGTAGTGAAACATCACACTTTATCCATTAATACACATACTTTTATGCATCTGTTAAATATTTAAAAATATTTAGTAGAAAGATGCTTATAATAACAGTGATCTGGTGCTTGAGCTCAGAGCAGATGCGGGATCTCAAGGATCACTTTGCTTCTCACATACATATTAATTTGGCCTCATCTGAAAAATTAATTGTAGCAAACTGATAGGTTTTCTCAACAACCCATTATCTACTTTCCTTAAACAAATGATCTTTTTTTATCAAAGACTTTCCAGATTATTCACAGCAAAATGCAAGGTTCATATATCAACCCATGGGACTTAATGGACTGGTTCTTTGCCACTGATCTAGCCTCACATCATATATTCTCTTGATCAACTCAGCCCCAAGCAGAGGACTGGCTGGTTTTGAAACACACTGTGTGTGTTCCTATGTCTGGATATTTTCAGGGGCTTTCTCAGTGCCTAGAATAATTTCTCCCATGGCTATCTGTGCACTTACAATTGTTGCTTAAATATCTCCTTCTTAGATTCATTTCAAACAATTTAAAATTCCAATGTTCCTTAACAAATTACAGTACCTTTCATCCACCTATTATTTTAAAATTATTTCCATACATAGTATGTTTACTGTGTAATATTTATTATGTTATACACATCTTATGAGGACACAAAATTCTTGGCATTTATCTCATTTTAAAAAAACACTCAAATAAATACTGTACAGTTAGCTAGACCTATATTTCTCAGAGTTTCTTGCAGAGAACTTTCTGATGTAATTAAGACCTGAAAACTGAAATATAGCCAGATCTAATAAGAGAAATTTTGCCTCAACTTTTGGTTTTAATAATATGGGCTATTTTGGAATTCCTTTTCCTCTGGAACATAAATTATTGAGGTTCCAGCACCAATCACTGATTACAAAGCCTTAGTGGGTAGAAGTACAAGAGTTGTCTTGCTAGATCTGAACTGCTACACAAGAGAGATCGAGATTTCATTTACATAAGCCACTACAGTTTTGGGTCTCCTTGTAATAGCAATTTCCCCATTAATACACAAACTTCAATCACGCTCTTTAGGTGGTTCCATCACAATTTATTTCTACAACTATTTATCATCTATTTTAATGATCTTCGTTAGACAGTTTATCTGATTTTTCCGTAACCACAAGCTTATAGGTAGCGCTAGTCACTGGTATCACTAGCCCTTCTCAAAAACCCACCCTTTTGGGTTTTGTTATAGACTAACGTTCCTCATGGGAATGGCAGTGCTAATCTGTCACCTATGTTAGATACAGCATAGAGAAACCAGGGCACTTCCAAATTTTTAAAGGAGAAGTGACATGCATTTTCAAAGGTCATGTGTCACTGAAGGGAGATATTTGATGATATAAATAACAGATAAGATAATGGAAAGAATAGATGTAGTTTATGTGCAATAAATCCTTCAACTACAATTCTTTTCATGTGACTTGTCAAGTAGTTTACTATTGGTAGTTCGCATGATGCTAGGAGATTCTATTTTCTCACTATTTTCATTTCACTGACATTTTGTTAACAATAAAACAATTTAGACTTCAAATAAAGTTGTCAAATTTTCAGTTTATGATTATTAAAAGCTATAAACCAGTGTATAAATTAATTCATATAAGTAATATGATTACATTGATGTTATGCATAGAAATTTTCTTCAGTGATTCATTGCTCATAATGTTTGTTTCAATCTTCTATGTACCTTGATATGTCATTTTCAGTTTAAGCTTCGGTCCTGCAACTTAATTTTGTTAACTATTTCTTTCATTAAGCATACATATTTCCATTTGAAATTATGGAAATAATAAAACTTCCTTCAAATTTTGGAAGAAATAATAAATAACTCATTTTGAATTCAGGTGTTGAACTTATTAACTGAATGTGAAGGAATAAATTATTTATGTTTTTAAGTCATTTATCTGTCTAATTTTGTATATTGAAAGTGTTAAAAGTAGTAAAAGATAAGTAAGATAATTATTGAAAAATGTATTGTTACCTAGTACAAAATCCATTACAGTGATTTTTGATGTTATAGGCATTACTTTACAAAAATCTACTCAGTGGTGCAAAACCAGATTATATTTTTATTTATAGTACATAAAATGATCATAATGGTAAATATTCATATTTGTGAAATTTATTATTAAAATTCAAACATTTGAAACAGATATTTCATTGAATATTTGTTTTAAATATAAAAGTTATAATAAATGTAACTAAAATTCTGAAAATTCCTGACTGGAACTTAATAATTTGCTGTGAACATTTATTTTTAATTCATCAACATTGGTCTAAAATGATGCTTTTCCTTATTAGTCCCCTCTGCTCTACTGGTTACTTAAATCCTCTCCTCTAAAGCATATAAAATGCCAATGTCTTACTATAGAGAAATAGTAGCAGTAGCAATAATCAAATCAAATCAAAATAAATGTCATTTCCAGCATGCCTGGCCTCAATTGGTTCTTATGAAATATTACATAAAGAACAGAATTAAATAATAGTTTGAGTACTTTAGAAGTATAATTAGCCACAAAGATAAAGCCAAATGTTCCCCAGTGTCAATTGCTCTATGTGTTTTAAAGCTTAATGTCCTCTCCTAATGAGAACACAGTTATGGCATTTCACATCTTTTGAGCTAGAGATGTACAATTAATGCAAATTAAATTGTGTTTTCATTTAATATTAGGCATTTTATTCCCATTTTCTATTACTCTCCTTTATTTGTATCCTTAGGCTTCCCATGTTCCATTCAGAATTAGAAAAATGAAAACATATATTTGTACATAGTCTCTTTTATCATTATAAGACTAACCAAAATCCTAAAGACTATGTTTGCCTTTTAAAAAGAAAAAGACAAAAAGTCATGGGAAATAGTGTTCAGTAGAGCTACTCAAAAAATTGAATGGGAAAACCATAATATTTAAAAAATTATTTAGTTTATAAATATTTATAACATACTTCAAAATAACTGGAAATGTGTGAAGTTTCCAACCCATAGAAATTATCAATATTTGTGGAAATAAATATTCTAGTAAAGTTCTTGGTCATTTTATATTGCATGCATGTATTAAATTGTCATACTATGCTCCATGAATATGTACAAATATTATATGTCACTTAAAAACATAAATATCTGACTCAAAATTGAACTTTGAAGATAACACAAAATTAGGATGAAGTGGGAGAAATAAAGTTGCAAATTATTTGTTTCTTTTTTTCTTTCTTCTTTTCTTTTCTTTCTTCCTCCTTTTTTTCCCACTTTTTGAGAGAAAGTTGCTCTGTGTAGTCCAGGTTAGCCTTGAACTCACTATTTAGTCTTTGCAGGCCTCAAACTCACAGCAATCCTTCTGCCTCAGCTTCCTGAGTGCTGGGATGACATGGATGTACCAATCCAACTAAACGAGTTGAAAATTTTCTAAACAATTTATATAAGGATAATAGGAATGACTTATTAGCAGATTTATGTCTTTGGCACATTAAATAATGTAAACCCACAGGTAGTAAGTTAACATTTTGCTTCATTTTCCATGGTACTTTAGTAGGGTGGCCTTGTGTGGGGTTGACACAAAATCCTTGTTTCTACTGAAACCTGGTTTTGAAAATATGAAGTAGGGTATTGGGTGAACCAACTAGTGAGACCAGACCAAGCCCCCACACGGGTGTACAGGCTTGACCACCAAGACCAGGCCCCGGCACAAGTGCACACGAAGGCCTAAGGCCTAGGCAACACCAGTGGCATGGAAAAGTCTGAAGCAGCAGTGAGGAGCCAGCATTTGATAAGTTAGTTGAACTAGTAGTGAGCTTTGGCACACAGACAGGGGGAATATAAGCGAGGGGGTCCACCATGCTACATCAAAAGGCTCTGGTGAATTCCCTCAACAGAAAACCAGCCTCAGCCCCTTCATCCGGAGACTAAAATCAGCTCCATACACAGCACAGATACCAGGGCAAACCTGGTGGGAGCACACTGCACATTCCTGGGATCTGACTGGGATGCTACCACAGAACTGTGAACACCAGAGGAATTTTGCTGCTTTTATTCCTCTCCATTTGTCTGCTTGCTTATCTTTTTTTTTTCTGTCTGGTTTTGCTTTGTTTTGTATTTTGTAGTTATTTTTTGTTTGTTGTTTTGTTTTGTTTGGAGGAATATTTTTCTCTTATTTTTTTCTTCCTTTACTGTATAAGTTTCTTACCTTTCTTTTCATTTTTTTCTACTGCTTTCTATCTCTCCTCAACTACCTCTTGAATTTATGATTCTTTCATATGAGTAAATATTGTATCTTCACTTTCTGATTCACTTCAATACTTTTTCACTTTCTCTTTCATTTTTTCTCTCCTGTGCACTCCAGTTTCCCAATACTCAGTTGATCATCTGTTACCTTCCAGCCTTACTTCTACTATATTTGACCTCGTCTGTCACTTTAGCTTTTTCCCTAACCTTCTTAACCACCAACCCATCCCCACTCCCACCCCTTGCAATAGGAGAAAAGAACTACATACAAGTACCTGGAATACAATAGATTTTGTTACATAACCGTGGAATTGGCTCCTGTGGGTAAAGGTATCATGTTAATAGGTACCACAGTTTGTCAGTAGCTAAGCTATACTTGAAGCTATTATTTTGCTATCTATACATTAGCTAGGATCTCACACATGTTATAGTCAATTTTTATCCTTGTATAATAATATTGTAGTTATATTGGGTAATAATCATCATTACAGCCCAGTACTAAAGGACAGGGTGCCATGCCAAATAGCAACGTTTCATCCTTGACAATCTGGAAAGTTGGATTCTTGGCATAGATATGAAGAACCACCTATATCTAGAAGACAACCCTGAAGAACAGACATCTCCTTGGGAAACTTTTATACTAGTGATAAAGCTGTCTACCATAAGAAAGTGGCTAGCATCGATACAGAAAATAAAATAAAATAAAACGCAGAAAATAAATAACGATGAGACCCAGAAACAAAATGAAACCCTAGATTCCTGGGCCACCCTGGACTAGCCTGAGATAGAGGGAATTGAAAATCACATACTGGAATTTTGTGAAATTATAGCAACAGAAGTGAAAAAATAAGTCAAAAAGTCTATAGAAAAAATAATCTTTCAGGTAACAAAACAAATGATGCTCAAAATGAAAGATAATAGAGTAGAAACAGATAAAAGAAAATTCAAAGAGCTTAGGAAAATCATGGAAACCATAAATGTTCAACAGTGGACAGAAATGAAACCCAAAAAACAGATCCAAACAAATCCAAGATATTAAAACCTGCATTAAAGTTATGTGCAGAAGACTGAAGGAAGGTGAGGATACAATATCAGATCTTGAAGATAGAATTGTGGTTGATGACCATGAAAATAAAGATATATTAAAAGTAGCAAGTGAGCATGAAAAATCAATCCAACAACTGCAAGAAGAAGGAAAGAAGAACAACATAAGACTAATTGGGAAAATATGAAAAAAAAATGCCAATACATATCAGTTATAACCAGTAATGTAAATGATTTCAATTCACCAATCAAAAGAAACAGAGTGGCAGGTGTGTCAAGAAGCAAGTTTTTAACAAGATACTATATTCAAAAAACACAGTTAGCTCAAAAAGAAATTCATTGACTTAAGGTCAAAGGATAGAAAACATACTCCCTGTGACAGGAACCCAGAAAAAAGCAGGGTAGCTATTATATTGGTAGACAATGTGAACTTCAAGCTAAGATTGATCAAATAAGACAAAGAGCATTACTACATACTGGTTAAGGAAAGACTCCAAGAAGAGATAACATTTATAAATATATATGCACCAAACATTGGTGCACCAACTACTAAATATTAACAGAAATGAAAAATCAAATATGCACTAACACAATTGTAATGAAGGAACTTAATGCCCCACTCTCACAATGTGATAGATCAACCAGACCAAAAAAACTATCAGAATCAAAAGAAATCTGTGAAAAAATGATCTTAGTAGATGTCTACACAGTATTCCACTCCACAACATCAGAACACACATTCTTCTCAGCTGAACATGGGACATTCTCCAAAATAAACCACATATTAACCCATAGTGCATGCTTAAGTAAATGCAAAGGAATTGAAATATCCCATGCATATTATCTGACCACAGTGCAATGAAATTAGAAATCAATGACAAAAGAAACTACATAAAACTACATAAGCATATGAAAATTTAATAATATTGTACTGAACAACTAGTATATCACAAAGGAAATTAAAGAATACATTAAACAGTATATACAATTAAGTGAAAATACCAACAACACAGTGCCATTTATGGGATGTGATGAAAATGGTCATACAAAGAAAATGTATCCCAGTTAATTCTCACATCAAGAAAACAGAACAAGTTCAAATAAGCAACTTAATGCTGAATCTCAAACTCCTAGAAAAGAAAGAATGAATCAAACCCAAAGCCTGGAACAGAAAAGAAATCAAGACTGGAGCAGAAATTAATGCAATTGAGACTAAGAAAACACTACAAAGAACCAATGAATTAAAAAGATGGTACTCAGCCATAAAGGATAAACTTGAGACATTTTTAGGTAAATGGGTGCAACTTGAGATATACCCTTAAGCAAGATAAATTGGGCTCACGTATGTAAACCTCACATTTGCTCCCTGATGTGAGAAACTGAAAACGTAAACAGCAAACAAAATGTACAGCAGATATTGTGAAATTGGGAAAGATTGTCCAAAAGGATAAAAGAACAAGGGTTGGGAAAGAGGGAAAGGAAGGAAGGGAAAAGGGAAAAATGATTTTTAAAAAGGATAAAATTGAAACAAAGTTTGTAAACAGGGATTGGAAGATTGGTTGAAGGGAGGAGAGTGTATTGGAAAAAATAGAGAAGTCAAAATATATCTTGTAAAGGTAACAATTCCCCAGGATAAATATGATAAATATATATATATAATTAATTATAATTACATATAATTATAATATATAATTATATTTAATTAATTATAAATAATTTCATATTGTAATTAATATACAATATTAATGTTAATATACAATTATATATTAATTATAATTATATATGAGATATATGTTTAATTATATATAATTAAAATAAGTACTGGGATTACAAGGTGTGGACTACAATGCCCAATTTAAATGAATTTTCATTCAAAAATTTTTAGAAAAAAAATTGTCACTATAAAGTTTTCAATGAAATCATCTCAGTTTTCTCTTTAAAATAATATGACATGTTCTTAGTGTGTCTATTATCCTACAGCCTTACATGTAAAAATTCATGTAAAGCACAAAGTTTCAGAAATCATCTAATGTCTTTTGCAGTCTTCTGGCTAAAACAAAAAGAAAGCAAGGAACAAAAAACTATCACACTTCATTTTTGTGGTGAGACCATTGAAATTTATTTTCTTAGCAATATAGAAGTGTGCATTATCATTAAATGTGTTCATTATGCTGTGGTCCATATAGTTCAAAATTTATTCTTCCTGACTCAAAGATTTGTTGCTGACAAACCTCTCCCCATGTTCCTCCTTTCTGTCCCTACCAAACCTCTTTTGCCACCATTCTGTTTTCTACTTTATGAATTCAAACAGTATATGTGTCACATAAAAATGAGTCCATACAGAATTCATATTTTCTTGAGTTTGGAGTTACTTCATACCTCATCAGTTCTTGGTCTCTTACGACAAATTATGCAACACAGATGGAAACTCCTACATTCAGACAGCAAATAAGCATGTATCTATCTTTTACTGAATTTGGTTTATAAATATTATCATAGTAATTCTAATGTGATTATAATGATAATATAATGTGATTATAATATTATCATTATAATCATAAATATTAATTTGAAATTAAGTATTAAATTTAAAAAATAGGAATAAGAATAATTGTGTTGTTGAAAGAGAAAGAAAAAGAAAGTGAAGAAAAGAATGTAAAAAAGGAATATAGAAAAAAAAGTACATGAAAATCTATTAAGAATCATGACATATTGAGGTACCATATAATTAATAGATGGTACAAGGCACTGAAATTGAAATAAATTTTGACATTGCATTGACTCTTTAAGCCCTTATACATGTTTAATAGAACTAACACTTTCTCTTGTCTCTAACTTTGCTCTTTCAAATTTTCCAACACCCTTCTCATTTATCTGAACATAATTTATAAGCATTGGGAGAGAGAAAATAAATCTGTTCATCATTAGAATCACAAAGTTTAGTGCTGCTGATTTAGAAGCCCGTAGATCCCGAGGACATTAGCATATGCCAGCTCTTCAACTTGAATGCTTGGGGTTAATGATGAGTCCTTAAGGGCCACCACAGTGACAGATTTTGGTTCAGACACCTCAAAAAACATTGCAAAAATATTGCTTTGTTGTCAGATAATGTTGTCATTACTAACATTTTAGTTTTATTTATTTTTAAAATTGTGACTATTTACATTACGAGAATTAAATATTTTTATTTCTGATTACGCGCTATAGTATGTAAGCTTTTATTACTGATATGTCATTCAATAGATAAACCTGTGGATTATCCATTTTTTCCCACCAGGGGTAACAATTATTCTAACACTATATTTGTCTTCAGATTTAATTTAAATCAAATCATGTGGTTTTGCTCTTTTTTGGATTATGTTGCCTAATATTATATTTCTGAGATTATAAAAGTTCTATTTTTAATCTGATATTTGACTGTCATTATTTCATTCTCATATGTAAATACAGCATAAATTTATTCATTCTGTAACTCATAGAGAACTAGATGATTTCATTTGGGGGATGTTTGAATATCATTATATATCATTCTATGAACATAGAGCACTGATTTATTGGGCATAGATATACATTTTTGCAAGTCAGATAGTTTTGCTGATGAATAGTTGCAAAAACATTACTTTATAGTTAAATAAGCTCAAATAATTTTATAAAGTAATGTGACTCATTTCTATTTCCGTCAGAGATGTTCATGAATTTCTACTACTTCATATTTCCTTTTTTAATATCTTACTCTGTGGTGGACATTTAATAATGTGTAATTATTTCAATTTGTAATTTTCTAAAAAAGTTTGGGAATTATTAACAGTATAAAATATCATTACTTTTCAAATTAAAATTCCTGTTAAAATGCAAAGGCAGTGGCACTTTACACATCTATAACATTGCTGTAGTTAATTCATACACACTATCTTTATTTTTAAAGACTTTTATTGGCAAATTGGTACTTTAGATTTTTAGAATCTTAGTAATTATGTCTCTTTTTATTTTAGGCATAAGATAGATACAAAAAATTCATCAAATTTATTTCATTGTTATTAAAATTGCTATCAAGTCTAAGATTTTTGTAGAGAGAAATATGATGTACTGAATACATTCATTGTGGAGGAGAAATATCATGGGAACCAGAGGCAGGAGTACTAGGAAGATACATTAAGATCAGGAGTTTCCATCATATCCAAATAATAAAGACTATCAAGGACTCAAAAAACCCCACTTAATATGCAGCAAGTTTAGGGGGAAAAGGAAATTGCACCACACTGTTCACTGGAATGTACACTAGTATAACTACTGTTATAACAATTATGGAGATCTTCAGAAAAAAACAGATATATAAACAGATACATAAAAATAGATATTCCATATGACTGAGCTATACCTCTCCTTTCCTGGGTATCTTCCCCAAAGGAGTTAAAGTCATATTACAGTGATCCGGGCACACCCAGATTTATAGCAGCACAATTAAGAATAAATAAATTGTGAAAGTAACTTACGTGCTCACCAACAGATGGATGGATACAGAATATGTGTGTGCACACAGTGGTTTACTATTTAGTCAGACAAATTTCTGTCATTTGTAGGAAAAATGATGTATCCTGGGGCCATAATGCTGAGGTAAATAAATCAGACACAGAAAGTTAAGTATCACATGGTTTCTTCTATCTGAAAAACTCAGTATATAAGTAATAAGATCAAAATAAAAAAGATATAGTAAAAACTAGGGATGTAGGGGAGGGAATGAATGAAGGAGTAGGGAAGGAAAAATGGTCAAGGTGCAATACATTCATGTACCAAATTTCCAGAATGAATGTACTTATTATGTGCTGAAAATATACACTAAGAACAAAAATAAATATATATAATCTTAAAGTTTTAAATTAAGTTAATTAAGTGCAATCTTATGGCTATAAAGACATTATCAAATTATCAGATAAATACATATTACCATATATATGTACATATTAAATATTTTACAAAATGCCATGTATATTCATCCATATATGTATGTGTGTGATTTTTAGTTTCCACAAAAATGTGAGTAAATATCATGTATACTTTTTGACTTAGCTAATAATATTTCCTTCAACAGGCAAAATGACATAGCTGACAAGAAAAATCAAATTGAAATAAGAAAATTATGTCCAGATGAGGAACAGCCTCTACAGTCTCTACTCTTTTTGATTAACTAGAGCTAAAGATTTTTATTAGCTTGCTTTCACCCATGAATACTATTTTATGTAGGTTGAGCTCATTTTTTATGTTATTAACTATTCTCATAGTCTATAATTTGATAATGATCTTTAGTAATTATAATTTCCCAAGTGACAGGGTTATGCTCCTTGCCATTTATATTTTTTTACAAGCTTAAGAAAGCGTTAATCACTGATTTAAACTGGTTTACTATGTACAATCCTGTAGTTTACTTCCTATGCTAGAATATCTCCTACATCTGAGAAATCTATGCAGTTACTTTAAATCTCAAAAAACTTATTGCACATCTAACCAGACAACCTAGAACAGTTAATGTTCCTGCATATTGTATAAATGTTGACACAATACGATGTCAGTCTCAAATTTAATTCTAATTTGCCAACATATTCCTAATTCGTAAAATGAGAATTACATTGCTTTATTTTCCATTCTTTGCCATTTTAGTCATGGCAATTTTTCTTTATGGAACATCTAAAAATCATAACTTCATAACTTACATTTAACTTATGAATGCTTAAAACCATGCACTCTTTTTTTACATTTCAAAATAGATAGGATATCCTTGTCAGAAAAGTCCAAGAAATATCTTTGGTGGGTCTTTTTTTTTTTTTTTTTTTTTTCTTTTCGAGGCAGGGCCTCACTACGCAGTTCAGGCAGGCATGGAGCTCACTTTGTAATCCACGCTGCTCTTGAACTCACAAGGAGCCTCCTGCCTCAGCCTCCAGAGTGCTGGGATTATAGGCCAGAGCCAACATGCCCAGCTATTTTTGATGATCCTTAACTAACTCTTCAGCATACATGTTATCTGCAAAACAGCATATAGTTACAGCAAATCATATAGCTTAGAGTCATTAACAATTTGTTGTTATTAATATTTCAGTCAAAATTTACATTTTAAATTATTCTTGTCGTTTTCTCGGTAATGATTGTATGTTAAATTTATTTTACATCCTTAAGGGACTACTTATCTCTGCACAAAGCAAATAGACCTTCAGGTACTATATAAATTTGTAGTTATATCAACACAAAATATGAAAGTTGAATATGTGAATTCCTTACAGAATTTAGTAAAATATTAAATTTCCTCTTTAAAGAATATAACTCCCACCATGGAATTTGTGCTCTTTGAATTTGATAGTGAATGTTGAATTAGGAACAGCAAACAACATTTGACTTTTACTCACTGGGTAAAAAGTAATCATTAACATATTAAAATATTTTGTGCCTTTGTTATGTTCATTGAAAAATATTCCCGTATTCAAAGTGAGGGCAACGTTATTTTTCATTTAGATGTTCTCTTCTTCATAATCTTCGTATGGATTGCATTTCAGAAATCTTCTCTGTAAAGGGAAACCTGAATGCATTGCTTCGGGCGGATGTTTCTGTTCTCGGTTTAGTGACGGAGTATGGGAACAGGGTAGGCAACAGCAAAGGACATAGATGATTGAACCAGTGCACATAATTTAAACAATAAAATCCATGTGCACTTATAGACTTGTGAAAATACCTTGAAAAACCGTTTTTCATTCCTTGCTTAAAAAATTATGAATTCATAACAAAATTCTCCAGAAGATTCTCTAAAGAATAAAAGCTATCGCTGGAACATTTCTTTTGTAATCCAGAATTCCACAATACTAGAATGGAGTAAGTTATTAAAAAGACATGATGTGATTTTCATTTTTTTTTAATTTTAAGATTTTAAAAATAGTACATGATCATGGTAGGCATCTTCATTGTAATTCTTCCTTAAAATTTAGTAGTGTCACTTTACTGTACCCCAGTCCTAATGAACTTTTCCACATAAATTGGCCTTTGTGTAGATACTTTGCTTTACAGTAGCATACAAATGTATTATATAGATATACTATACACACATGTATTTTATGTGTATGTAACATATTCATGATACATACATATATCTTTCTATTACACAATATATCAACTTACCTATTGTAAGTGTATTAAATACATGTGCACAAATATATACAGATACATATAAATGTGTATAAATTCAGATGCAAATATTATGAATTTCATTCTGACATTTTTAAATCTTTATTTTTGGTATTAGGAGTTATGAATTTTGTAAAGCTTTTAAAAATGGTTCTGCAAATGAGGGTTCAATTTAAATGATAACTATTTTGCCACAATCAAGCGGTGCTTTGATTACATCTTTTTATTTAAAAAGGACATTAATATTTTGTTCAATTCAATCATTAAGCTGCTTTTCCACTGACAAGAATAAGCTGTCAGTCATTTGGCAACAAGTCATTAAAGAACATTTTTTAAAACAGTTAAATACAAAGAATACAGTAATGTTAATCTGACTGATAAATAAATTCAATTTACTTGTTTTGTCAGTGAGACTTACAAAGATCTGAGTGTTTAAAAATAATTATAACAAAATTTTAAAGACGTGGAAGTACTCTGTAATATATTTATATTCAAAATAATTTAAACTTTTGATTAAGCGAGTGACAAGCAAATTGCATTTATTTATTTGTCCAAGTAGTTTACTATCCCATAGTCCTATGGTAGTTGCTCACTTGAAAAGAAGCAAAAAATAACAGCTTTCCCTGAAATTACTTTTGTTTGAATATTTTCTAGGGAAAACAGAGGTCAATTTTAGATAACTACATATCTACACATTTCCCTCAGTGTTGCACAACTGCTTTAACACCACTACTCCTAAAACTCTATATCTTAAAATTGAAAGGAACTAATCTATCAATGTATTGAGGTATTTACATAAATTGTTCATGTATTTTTATATAACCTTTGAAAATAACAATGAATTATTGTGATATCCTGATGTGCTTCAACATAACAAATTACATGAGAAGGTTCAAATTAACAAGGGTTAATTTGAAGATCACAAGTAAGGGATGGTGCCTTAAAATCTAATTTTAAAGAATGTTTTTCACTGGAGAATGAAAATAATGCGGTAATATTTATTATATGTAAGTCATTATTAATATGACAAAATTCTGATCAAGGTAAGAGATATAATGGACACAGGAGAAAGTCTTTGGAATAACCCTAAATTATGTACTTTTAAAATACTGATATGGCTGAATATAAGATGAACCTGATAGCATTACACATTGATGTTAGCATATAAGAATCATTTTATTTATTTATTTTTTTCATTTTGAGGTTGAACCAAGGGCTTCAAATTGAGCTGTATCCTAAACGTTTTTAAGTTTTGTTTTCTTTTGTGAGAGGATGTGGATAAACTGTTTAGTTGCTCCTGGAAGGTCCAAGTTTGAGACCCTCCCGAATCAGTCTCCCAGAGGGTTGGCATCGCAGGTATGCGGGACCATGCCGAGCTCACTTAATGTGTTTTCTGTATATAAGTGTGCAATAAAAATAAATCATTGCAATAACTCTTGTATTAAATAAAAGACATTGTAATTCTTAAAGAAAAACTTCAATCTTAACAAAAAATCTTAGGAGAAATAAGGAATATTAATTGTACTCTAAAAACTGAATAATTATCTAAAATGTTACTCTGCTGTATTTTGTAATCATATTAAAATTGCTTTTCATTTTTAATTACAGGAAAACAAAATCTCATTGGTATAAATATTTGTAACTAAAACAGTAGAAATAAAAATGCGTGTGCTACACAGAAAAATTTTGAAATTTCTCTTACATTATTTACTAACTACAGATGTAGCACTATAGTAGGATTTGAGATTCTCCAATGAAGTTATGTTCCTCCTATTCACATGTGACTCCACAAACTATTCAAGCAGCACACCAGTACTTTACTGAAAAGAAACTGAAAAAGTACTGAATATTCAAGCTTCTGTGAATCGTGTGATTTATCAAAAATTTAAGAAATTCATTCATTAGAAGACAATTACGAAAGACAAACTCTGACATTTTCCAAAAGTCACACTGGTTCTATTGCTTTTCAACTCAATTTTCTTTGTGAAGTTGACCATACCATATGTCAAGTGATTATTTCATTTTCAATTTTTTTAAGTTTTAGGGAGATTTTTATGAACGATCATTCCATTTTCAATAAAAGGTCAGTAAATTTTTAAGAGAAAAGATTGAAGAACTTGTCAATGATCACAAATAATATTTATTACTCATGTTGTATCTATATCAAGTCAGTTTAGATACAATTTATTATGTTCTATCATCAAGAAGAAAAGAAAATGAAATCTTGATCTTTCTCTTTAGGAAGTTGCTGTCTTACTGCAGTTAGATATATGATCACACATAGGCTAGTGGCATCTTCAGTCTCATAAACATAATTCTAAATATATAACATTCACTAATAATTTAAAGTTAAAACTATTTAAAATAAAGGGCTAGTAAACTGCCTGTGTCGGTACATACCAGTAATCCCAGCACTCCGGTGGCTGAGGAAACAGGAGCATTAGAACTTCTAGCTTAGCCTAGGGAATTTAGCAATTTAGCGAGACCCTGACTCAACATTTAAAAATTCAAAAGGTTAGTGATATAATTTAGTGCAAGTCCTGTCGTTTCAATCATCAATAACGCAGGAAAAAAAAAAAAAACCTTAGATTTCTGCTAAAGATTAATCATTGTTTGTGTTCTTTAAGTAATATACACACACCACAAAAAATTCCAACGTGAGAGAAGTTATTTCAACATAAGAAAATGATTAGCAAAATCTATTATTTTATCTCAATTCCTGCTCTAAGCAACTATTATTAAAAACTCTATTTGTAATTCCAGAATTTCTATTTATACACTAACATATATTTAAAAGTAAAGAAAATTAACTACTTTGTAAGTATGATTTTGCATTTATAATTCATTTCACTTAACATATGATGTTAAATTACCTTATTTCAACAGTTGTATACTGCATTCATTTATGAAAATCAAAGTTTATTTTAGAAATCTGTGTTTCCAGACTTGCTATAAAAACCTTTAAATCTGTGACTTGACCATATCTTACTGAATATTCTGCTGTACAAATGTCAAAGCACTTCTGAATAGTTTTAAGAGACAGAAATTCAGTTAAATTGACTTAAACCAAAGACAAATTTACTGAATAATGCTACTGAAATTCTGTTTCTGATGATCAGTTGCAAAATTAAATATGCCACCAGGTAAGTCCTAGTTTATTTCTGAAACAAGTCGTCTTTATGTAATGAACATGGCCTTTAGGCAAAGCACCATGGCTCACCTAAGTATTTCCTATTGAAGAAGCAGACTTTAATCCAAGTCAAACGATTTCAGGGATGATTCTAGCCACTCTTGTTTAATTTTCTGGTCTATCGTTGTACTGTTTCTGGTATCCAAGGTCAAGTGATTGACCCTATTTTACATATGACCTTATGTGGGGTTAACAGCATTAGATGCAGCTGAATCAAAATATGCAAGTTCTTCCTAACAAAGAGAGTTTAAGGAGAAATATTGTTACATGTATCTATCACAAAAATTACATATTTGTATTGGATGGTAAATTTTGTCAAGAAAAGGTGTTTTGCACTGAAAAGATTTGTTTTTAAATCAAACCTAGTATTACTACCCTGAATGTCATTTTTTCAGTTACCATTTTTCTGCAACACCCATTAAAAGGTGTCAAAAATATTTTCATGTCCAAATTTCCATAGAAGGAAAGAATGTTCCACTTTACTTACTGCAAAGAGAAAGGTGCAAGAGGAGCATATCTTTAGTAAAAGGTTCTCGTATCCAATTGATAAAATTGGTAGGAAAACAGTCCATATTCTGTACAGCTCTGCATTTCTTCAAAGTCGCAAGACTTTGCCCATTTGAATTCTAATTTTCTCCTTGGCAAGATTTTTTAGTTCAACAGTTTAGGATATTTTTAATTTCACTGTGCAAGTCATATAAAAAACTCACTGGACTTCAAATAAAGCTGCATCCTTCTATTCCATGTTTATTAATGCCAATGCATATATTGTATCTCCATTTTTCCTGATGCCAGTGTAATTTTTGTGAACTTGACATGTCTCTAAAGTTTCAATACATTAGTTTTATTCTTTAGAAAACTTGAGAAATAATTTAAAATATTAGTATTGTTATACGGTGTAGAAACTGAGAGTTTTGGTAAAGTCACATATATATTTAAGTGGAAATTTATTGAAATAATTCTATGTCTAGGGTTGGTCCTACCAATTCTTTCTGGTCACAGCCTACAGTGCAGTTGGTAAAGGAATCTCAGTGATATTCCGCATTAGAAGAAAATCTATCTAAGAGTGAGCAAAATTTAAAAAAGAAATAAAATTGTAATTTTCTTGATTTTAAATTTTTTAGATTTTAATCTTCAATTTCTTTGCAGTTTTATTTAAAAGATCAGGTTATCTGGTTTATGAACTTCAGTTTCAACTTGAATGTTATAATGAGGGAATTAATGCTGCATAAATTTAGTTAATTTTAATAACACTGGCATTTAATGATTGGTGTAATTCTCTAGTTGAATTCATAACATAAAAACTCATAAGCCATATTGGGCACATGGTGGGGTATATTTGTTGTAAGAATTGGACTAAGAAAAAGAACTAGACTGTTGCTTTACAAAGCATTTTAAATCCTGAAGCCTGAAGAAAACACCTTGGCTGCCCATCTGTAGTAGTACTGGGAGCACTCACGGAGAGGTTATGCCACTGCGGATGAGTTGGAAGCCTTACTTTCCTTTTATGTTCCTGACCAGCTTCTCCTCTGGTGGAATGCAGGACCAGCAGTGAAAAACAATGGGTTTAAGATAACAATAGTATGGAGAGAGTTGAAAGAAGGAATCCCTCAGATCCACCCCAGAGAATAAAAGGAAACAAACAAACAAAAAAAAAAAAAAACAGAAAACAAAACAAAACATGTTTATCCTTGCTCTTGGCAGTTTAATTTTCATGTCCAAATCTTCCTGAAAGTGCAGTAATTTCTAAAGAAGTACTGATGATCCAAATGCGAAGAGTAACACAGAGGACTGAGGACCATGGCTTACCTGGTTTTGACTCCTTTTCATCAGGCTGCTTTTCTGAAGTTACCTAGATTTCTTCACATCCATGTAGCGAGCACACTGAAGCAGCTCCCCTTTATCTGATGTCTAATCAGCTGTTTAAACTGTTTTGAATTCAGAGAGGAAATTAAAAGAAGAAAGAATGACTAAAAATAAGAACGTTTAAAACATAAAATTTTAAAACATCCCCAGGGATATTCATATATTAGTCCTTGGAATATGCTGAATAATGCCAGGCAATTCAGCAACAAAGCCATTATTGTGTCTTGAGACCAAAAGCAAGAGTCTCTGTCATCAAGAAGCAGGAGACCGTGGTCACTGATGTTATTACTACTTATAAACTATTTGAAAGGCTGTTTGGGACCATATTTCTATCTCGGGTCTATAAGATCCTAGTCAGTTTCTTATTTTAAGTATTATTTTAAGTATTTTTTGTTTTACTTTTTAGAAAAACTCGTGATAGTATGGAAATTAGCATAGAAATGCTAATACAAAGTGTTTGATCTAACTTGACCAATACTTCTATCTGGTCCAGGAAATTCAAAGACTTTTCCGTTAGAGTCTAACATGCATTATTGTCATTATAAGCCCCAAACATATCATGCTTCCAAGGGAGATGGTGCCACCAGCTCCCTATGTGCCCCATGGTTCTACTAGAGGCTCTAGTTTATGCAATTATGATGCATATGACTTGCATTTTTTGCATAGAGCTCTTAGGCTTAACACTGGAAATTTCACTACCAAAAAGACTTAGGAAATAAGAAAATTTTCATTTCCCATTGGATTTTTTTGAAATATATCCTCGTTTGTCTCTTAGTATCTATCTTTGTGGCAATATATTTCTTGAGGCAACACTTGTTTTCTTATAAAGTAACAAACTGTACAAATGTAACCAAGAATAAATAGATGAATATTTCAGTGCCTGCAGAGTAATTCACAGACTTGAATGAGAATAAAGATTACTGGGAAGAAATGAAATGTCAGGAATATAGTGTGCCAATTTTAAATAACTACACTGGCAGGCTAAAGCAGTTTTTTTGTTGGTAATATTTATATTTAAAAATTTAACTCATTTGATTTTTTTCAGGAAAAAGGACATTAATATCATAATGAAGAAGTCCAAACAGACCAGCAGAAATCACAAACGTGTGACCAGTTTTCAGCTCTGATATAAATTCTCCTTTGTTCTTTTGCCCAGCCTTTCCAAGATCCTGTTACAGTCAGTACAGGCTCAAAGCTGATCACTTGTCTAGTTCTCACAAATCATTTCCTTAAAAGAGTGAAAATTATCAGACAGCTGCAGCAGTCCTGCTTACAGGGAAATGTAAAATGTCATTTTCAAGGTAAGTACGCAGCTGTCTTCCTGTCACACAAGATTTTTTAAAGACAAATCTAATTAAATGTCTACCTACAATGGCTGCCAGAATAATTCTTAGCATACTAATGAATTTGTCATCAGACAGTAAAATCATGACTTAGGAAGCTCCTAAATTTGCTTCTAGCTAGCAAACCTGGAAGCCCTTCTTATTAAAAGCACAATATACAATTGCTTTCTTGGGTAAGATGCACATAGTATACATTAAATTAAAACATATTTCAGTTTTACTGAATAATAGAACATCTATCATGAAGTGAAACATTCATACTTCACGATTGAAAGGCAAATGTTCATCTGGTCTTCTAACTTCATGCATTTTCCAGATTGGTGTGTACTTGTTGATATATATAGTGATACCTCCATTGACAAACTTAATTTGTTTTATGGTATTGGGGAAGATGACCTCATTTGTGTTCGTTTAAAGAAGATGGCCATGGATATATTTGCCACCCAATGTTGAGTTTGAGAATGGAAGCAAAATTTTTTAGAATGATTTCTTTTAGAACCACCTTGTTTGTGAACAGAAGCTTCCCTGAACAGAATTATTGTAGTTGACAAAATCTCTTCAAATTCCAAGCTTCTGTAGGTATATACTTAATTCTAGCAGACTTTCTTTTTCTTCATTGTAAATTCAGACGGGGGAATATATGTGATAATGCGTGTGTAATAAGAATGTGTAAATGTATATAATAACAATTTAATGTAATAGTGTATGGCCAAATTGTTGCCCATGTTGAATTTATTAATGTTAAACAGATAACCCAAATGAATATTTCTTATTGTATTTTTTGCTTGTTAATTTATTTATGTCCATCCTAATTCAAATTAAGTTGAAAATTCTATTTATAGTTTTTAAAAACAATAAAATTAGATGTACAACTTGATGTTTGAAACATGCATTACATGAGACATTGTCTCTACTATCTGTATTTTGGTTCCATTAATGTCAGTATTGATAATATGTAAAGATTAATTATTACATTAAGGCTAACCTATGTGTCAGTTCTAAAAATTATTTTTTATAAATTTTTCCTAGTTTAAATATGTTTATGTACTGAAGGAAGATTGTAGTATAAAGGATACAGTAGTCTGTCCAAGGAATACTTTATTGTTGTATAATGTCTGATAGAGGATCTGGTTTATGCATTTGTGGTGCATATGACTTGCATATTTTGCATAGAGCTCTTAGGCTTAACACTGGAAATTTCACTACCAATAAAACTCTAAGGAAATACTTTTTAAATGGTGAAAGGCTCCTAATTTTTCCAAACCCACTCTACACACACATACACACACACACACACGAAGGAAGCTCTACAAATACCTATGCATCTATCAAAAAAACAACAGCAAGATTTACATTAATTGTGTTTATTTGTTTGAAGTCACAAAGCAGTCATCATTAGTAGCAAAACCTATGCCCTGATTTTAATGAAATACAACACATTTAATAAAATACAATGCATTCTTGTTGTTTTCCCTGAATTCATCTCTATAGTTGTAGCACCGTCTATAAAACAAAAAGTCACAAAACACAAAAATGTACTAATTAACTGATTACCACTATAAATTTCTAATCAAACCAGATTTTAAGATGTTAACCTCATTATCTATGTCTTAAATTGTTTATCATGCTATCAAATAAACACAAAGCACAAATTCAAAATTTGAGAGGAAATGAAGAAATTTTTCAGGTCAGGCAGTAGGCTTAAATATCGTATCTGTAAACAAAGTTCATCAAGAGCCAAGCTGTTAGCTTAGTTAACATTTGCAGAAGAGAAAAAATCTACAACAATGATGAAAGAAAATGTTAGGGAGTATTAAACTGAACAGCTTCATAGGAAAATTAACAAAATATTTGTTGTTTAGATAAATTGTATTTTACTGTTCAAATCCAAAGTGAGATGAAGAATTCTTCTTGTATGGAGGTCGAGGACATAGCTCCGTGGCACAGTGCCTGCCTGTCAGGTGCAAGGTCATGAGTTTGATCCCTGGTACCAAAATAAATAATTAAATTAAATTAAACTGGGCATTTAAAATACATATTCATCTCCTATGTGTCTCTGTCCAACACCCTCCCAACATAAATGAACATATGCATGAAATTGATTAAAGTATTCTTGCATGAAATCTCAATTTTTTGTAAAAAATATGAGAAACCAATACCTGAGTAATTTTTAAAAATGAATATTATATTGTTTGGTTAAACACAGTGTAAAACTATTTAATAGATTTTTTTCTTTAAACTGAGTATCAAACTCATGACCTCACAATTGCCAGGCAGGTGCTTGTGTTGCTGAGCTAAACCGCCTGCCCCCTGAAAAATATTTTTTTGAATGATAAAATTAGTGTTTTGTCTTTCCCTGAAATTTACTAAAAAACATTTTTTTAACATTTAAGTGGATTTGCTATAAATCAACTTTATTGCAGTATAGTATTCATCTGTTTTGGATATACCTGTTGATGAATATATAAACCTGTTTCATTCCTACTGGAATAAAAACAGAGGATGTTTTGATGGTGAAGCTAAAAAAAAACAAGTAAAATGAAATGAAAAGAAAAAAAAGAAAGCTCTGGATTATGTATTTATTTTTATTATTCAATTTGAAATGGTTTGTTTTCTAAGAGTTCACTTAAATTTCTCTATATTCTGAATAAAAAATCCTTTATTATATGTTTAAGTTGCAAGTGTTTTCTTCTAGTAGCTGACTTGGCTTTTCATTCTTATAACAGTTTCTTTTGGAAAAAAAGTTTTTAATTGTGGTAAAATTTTTAATTACATTAAAGCATAGTTTCTTTAATTTAACAGAATATTCTTTTGGTGTTAAATCTGAGAAATCTTTGTCATCTCAAGGCTACACTCAATTTTTAATGGAAGTACTTTTTAAAAGAAAACTTGATTTGTTTAATAGACATATAACTTTTCACGCTAACTGTTTTGAATGAGTTTTTTGTTTTGGATGGAAGAATAATTTTTAGTATTATTTAATTTCTATTACTTTGCCTTGGAGCATTGCAAAATTCTCTTTTATTTGTATGTAAAATAGCTATTGTTTAAGGTCATACCTAACATGCATAAGAGACAAGGACAAAGTTTTTTCACTTTGCTTAATTTTATTAGTACATTTTAAATGCACATAAGGTTCAGATTCATTCGAGGGTCTTTGTACCTGTACATGATTTTACCTTGATTCTTTTTTTCTAGTCTCCTCTCCTTCCCTTACCACCTCTTGTCCTCCTTGTTTACTGAAGCTTTGTTTCCATTTTCTTACATTTATTCTCTTTTATTATTTCCCCTCACTTTCTTTCCCTGTCACCCACCCCTTGTTCCTCTTCTCATTTGAATATTTTCTTCCTATTTCCCAATATTGATTAGGTAGTTTGGCCTTTATTTAACCTTACAGTTTCTTACACCAAAGAAACCATGAGATACTTAAAAATGTGTTACCAATTTATTTCACTTAAGTGTAAGGACTCGGTTTCTTTCTCTTCCTTTCCTTCCTTTCCTCCTCACCCCTCCTTGGATTTTCTTTCTTTTAAACAGTTTCTTACTATTTCACAGTACTTTTATACACTTTGGTCCTTATTTACACAGTTGATATTATATAACAGAAATGATGAGCTATTTTCACATGTATGTCTGGTTTATTTCACTTAAGAGTATAGTCTCAAGGTGCATTCATTTACCAGAAATATTTCAAGTTTATCCCTTTTTATGACTAAGTACTATTGCACTGTATACATACTTAAAAACCCAAGACTTTTTCATTCATTCCTCAGTTGATAGGCATGTGGATTATTTCCAAGATTTAACTATTATGACCTGTGCTGCTATGACTGTGTATATATCACCATAGAATGTTTTTAATTCTTCTGGTAAAATATCCAGAGGGGAACAGCTAGGTCAAATAGACCTCTAATCCTAGATTTCTAAGGAATCATCATATTGATTTTCACAATGGTTGCACCAGTTAACACTCTCATCAAGGATAGAGAAGCGTTCTTTTTTCCCCACAACCCCAGAGGCATTTGATACTGGTTGGTTTCTTGATAGTAGCCATTCTTTGTAGGATGAGATGGAATCTTGGCGCTGTTAACTTGCATCTCTCTCATGATGAACATTTTTTGGAATATTTATTTGCCATTTGCATTTCTTCCTCTGGGAAATATGTGTTCATCTCAGATGCCCATTTTCATATTGGGTCTTTAAGTTTGGGGTGTCTGATTTTTTTCAATTATTTATGTGTTCCAGATATTAGTCTTTTTAAAAGGGAAACTAGTTAAAAATTTTCCCACTCTGTGGGTTGTCTTTTAACTCTATTAGTAATTTCATTTTCTGTGTAAGCTCTTTAATAGTATAAGATCCCAGTTATTAATTCTTTGTAGTATTTCCTGTGCAATCGGTGTTTGATCATAAAATATTTGTCCCCACCTATGTCTTCAAGAGTTCTACCTGTTCTCTCTTCCTGTATATTTAGTGATTCTGTTTAATATTTAGATCTTTGACTAAAAAGTCAAAAGTACTGTGATTTTTAATGTATAAGTCTTTTACTTCTTTGTTTCAATTTTAGGACAGTGTATATTGATAGATATGGATCTAGTTTTAGTTTTTAGTATGTGGAAAGCCAGTTTTTCCAGCACCGCTTACTAAAAAGGGTTTTTTTCTTCCAATAAATGTATTTAGCACGTTGGTCAAAGATAAGGTGGCTGAGCATGTTCAATGTTGCTTTTGCATATTCTAGTCTGTTCTATTGATCTTCATGTCTTTTTGGGGGCAGTATCATGCTGTTATTTTTTTTAAATCACAACAGCTTTATAGTATAAATTCAAGTCAGGAATTATGATATCTCCTGCCTTATCTTTGTTGACTAGGACTGTTTTTGCTTTCTAAGTCTCTTCTCTTACAAATAATTTTTAGGGAAGTTTTGCCTAGTTCTATGAGTTATACTAGCGATATTTTCATTGGAGTCACATTAAAATTATACAGCTTTGAATGTATTGGCATTTTCACTATGTTTGTTCCTACTGTCCAAATGCAAGGTATATATTTCCATTTTCTGATGTTGTTTTTGATCTTCTTTTTCAAAGTAATGTGATTTTTAATGTACAGATCTTTTACTTCTTTGTTAGACTGATTCACAGAGTATTTCTTTGTTATTGATCCAATGTGTTATTTCCCTAACTTCTCCCTCAGTGCATTTGTTATTAGTGTATAGGAAGCCTATAGCTTTTTGAGTGTTGGCTTTGTATCTAGCTATACTGCTGAATTCAGTTATTAAATCTACAAGTCTTTTGGTAGAGTTCTTGGGGTCTTCTATGTAGAGTATCCTGTCATTCACAAACAATAATTTAGCGTTTCTTTCCTGCCCTTATTCATTTATTTCTTTTTCTTCTCTAATTACTCTAGCTAAGGTTTCTAGAACTATATCAAATAGAAGTGGTAAGAGTGGAAATCTTTATTTTTGACCTTAGGTTGAAACCATTCAACTTTTGGTCATTTAGAATGAAGTAGACTCTTGGCTTTGCATTAATATCCTTTTTAATTTGAGATAAACACATTCTACACTAATTTTCTGTAGAGTTTTTACCATGAATGTAAGACGAACTTTGCCAAATGCCTTTTTCTGGGTCTACTGAGACTACCATAATTTTGTCTTTGGCTCTGATGATATGGTGTATTACACTTATTGATTTGCATATGTTGAACTATCCCTGCATACTTGACATAAATCCTACTTATTTTTTGTGAATAAATTTTGGATAGTTGGCTGCATTCTGTTTTTCCAGTATCTTATTGAACATTTTTGTGTCTATATTCATCACGAATGTGCCTGTAGTTCTCTTTTATTGCTGGTTCTTTTCCTGATTTTGGTACCCAGGTAATGCTTGCTTCCGGGAAAGATTTTGTAAGTGTTGCTTCTCTTTCAGTTTAAATAAAGAGTTTCATCATCAGTGGCATTAGATCTTCTCTAGTGTTCTTGTAGAATTTAGCAGTAAATCCATTAGGACATGAGTTTTTCTTTGTTGTCAAATTTTAATTACATTTTCAATTTTATTGACTTTTTTTGGTTATTTAAAATTTTTATACTTTTTTAATTAGAGTTTTGTCAATTCACAGATGTTTAGGAATCTATTCACTTCTGTATTTTCCATCTTTTATAAGTACAGGATCTTGAAGTAGGCCTTGATAACTTGAATTTCCACAAGATCTATTGTACTTTACCCTTTTCATTACTAATTTCATGAATTTGAGTGTTGGTTATCAATTTTATTTAATCTTTCAAAGAACCAAATCTTGGATTCACTGAGCCTTTATATTGTTTTCTTAGTCTCCAATGCATTAATTTCTGATCCTATCTGTATAATTTCCTCAATCATACACAGTTCGGGCATGATTTGTACTTTTGTAGAAATTTGAGGTTCAGTATTTGGTTGCTCATTTGAGCTCACTCTGTTTTCCTGATGCAAGAGTTCACCACGGTAAATTTGCCTCTTAGATTTGCTTTTCATTCATCCCATAGGTTCTGGTGGGTTGTATCAGCATTATCATTAAATTAAACTGTAGATCTATTTAGGTTCTTCTTTAATTTAACCTGTGTGTTCAGCAAGGTGTTATTTAATTTCCATGTGTTTATGTAGTTTTGTGGTTTCTCTTGTCACTGATTTCCATTTTCATTAAAGTAGGATCACATAATATGCATGAGCTTATTTCCATTCCTTTGCATTTACTTATCATATTCTATGGGCTATTATGTGGAAAGTATCTCATGTGAAACTGAGAAGAATGTGTGTTCTGATGTTGTGGGGAAGAGTGCCATGTAGACATATACTAAATTCATTTGTTGTCAGTATTACTCCTCTTTCAATTTAAATAAGATGGTCACAAGTTTGGTTTAGTTCTGCCATTTCTTGGTTGATTTTTTGTATAGTTGATTTGTCTGTTTCTGACAGTGGGGCATTAAGATCTCCAATATCATTGCATTAGTGCTTTATTTTTCATGTTCATTAATATTTGTTTTATGGTAGCTCTGAGCAGCAGTATTTGGTGCATATATATTTATGATTATTAACTCTTCTTGCAGTTTTTCCTTAACAAGTATGTAGTGACCTTCTTTATCTCTTGGTCACTCTTGGCTTGAAGATTATGTTGTGTGCAAATAGAACAGCTACCCTTGTTTTGTGTTGCTTTGTTTTTCTAAGTTCCTGTTAAAAGAAGTATTTTTTCCATCATGTTTACTTTTAGTATATGAATTTTTTTGCAGTTAAATATGTTTTTTCATGCAACATATTATTAGATCTTGTTTCTTGATTCATTCTATCAGTTTGTTTCTTTTTATGAGACCATTTACAGTGATGTTTATAACTGATATGTTTTGAATTAACCTTCTCATTTTATTTTTCTGTTGTTGGCACCCTGTATTTCTTCACTGTTTAATTGCTTGACCTGCCTAGTGTCTTCTTTCTTTTGGTATTCTTGGAACTGTGACTTTTCTTATCTTTTTCTAAAATACCCTTCAGAGCATTTTTGAAAGCTGGTTTGGTGATTATGAATTTCTTTTGTTTTTCTTTGTTGTGGATGTATCTTATTTTGATAATTTTGCAGGGTGTCCAATCTGGGTTAGTGGCTGCTTTCTTTCAGAGTTTGAAATACTTCATTTCAAGTTCTTCTTAACTTGAGGGTTTGTGTTGAGAGGTTTGCTGTGATTCTAATGGGTTTTCCTTTATAGTTGATTTGCTTTTTTTCTAACAGCTTTTAATATATTCTGTATTTATGCTGAATTTCTGGAATCTTGATTATATTATACCAGTATATAGATTTATTGTGGTCATGGCTTCTTGTAGTTCTATATGCTTCACTTATTTGTATGTCAAATTCTTTGTCCATGTTTGCAAACTTTTCTGCCATTGCTTCTGTAAAGAGATTTTTTCTTTATGGTGTTTGTGCTATCTGTAATTTTCTCATGAACTCCAGTCTGTCTTATGTTTTTTTTTTTTAATTCCTCTTGCATCTGTTGGACTGATAAATATCAGTAAATATCTCTTGACACTTGCCAAAAACTAAAACTAGGCACACATCTATCACCCCACACTATACTAAAGTCAAAATTGATCAAAGATATAAGTAGTAAAACAGAAACTTAAATATGTTGGAAGACAAGGTAGGAAAAAAATCTCAAAGCACAGAGGTAGACAGAGAGTTCAGGAACAAAATCCAAACTGCATGGGAATTATCTCAAAGAATCAACAACTAGAATCTCATCTTATTAAAAGTTTTTGCATTTCAAAAGAAATCACCAACAAAGTGAGAACACAACACAAGAATATGAAAAAAATTCTTAGCCAACTGTCTATTAAACAAAGGGCTTCTATCTAGAACATATAAAGAATTGAAAAAAACCCAGGCCCCAATATTCTTGCTATTTTTAAAATATTATTCTTTTCGTGGTCACTACCTGCAATCCTGTTTTCTAAATCTGATATCTTATCTTTACCTTCATTCATCTATTGCATATAATTTCAATGGAATTTTTAATCTCCTGAATGTCTATTTAGATCTGTTTTGTGCCTTCCATTTCTTTCTTCTGTTGACCATTCACAATTTCCACCATTTTCATAAGCTCCTGTAGTGCTTTTATGTCTATCCTAGATTCTTTTGGTGAGCCATTCATTTGGATTGTCATTTCTTTACCTGAGGGACATTTGTACTGTAGCCACATCCATTTTTTTCACTCCTGTCATTATCTCTTCAAAAGATCCATTGTATAGCTTCTGATTAATTCTATCTCATTTTTCTCTGAACTTGTCCTTGATGGATTTGAGGTCTGTGGTTGCATTTTGCTTCTGTGTCTTGTCATTTTCTATCTTTCATTTTGTTTTATTTTTTGTGTTGATGGTTGTACATTTCTTATTGTAGATGGCTTTATCCTTAGTATTATGGCTTCCTTGGGAATGTCTATTCACCATAGTTGTTTTCTAGGTGTTGGTGGTCCTTAGTCTTTGTGCCTATCCCAATAACATACCTTCCCAGTATATTAAGCATGAAACAGTGATATTTATTTGGCTCAGCATTCTATCTTTGATATTATACTTTTGTGATTTTTATTACCCCAGAGAATCACAATATTGTTATGTAATGGAGAAAACCTGATTATCACATGTATGACATCCTGGCTAATGTAGTACAAGTAACAATAACAATAGCATCAAATGCAGCCTAGCAACTGACAACTCATGGTAACTATTAATCTTGTGCCTTTACCCATAGGACTAAACTCTACAGTCATATAATAAAATCCAATATATACCAGGAGTTTTTAAGCAATATGTTTTCCTTTGGTAGATTCATTTTTACCCTGTTTGTATTGTATTTAACAGGGATAGGAGACAAAGCAGAGATACCAATAAGGAAGAATGTAGTTAAATCAAGGTTATAAGCCTAAAGATCATCACCTAAATTTTGGGAGGCTGGAGAGGAGTGCAGAAGAGAATGAAAGGGAAAGCAAAAGAATATTAAAGGGACCAGAAAAAGAAGAGGAAATGTTTATTCACATGAAAGTGTCATAAAATTAAGAGAGATAGTTGAGAAAACAGAGAAGACAAATAGAACAAAACAAATATAAAGGTAAGAAATTTAGTCAAAGGAAAAATAACAAACAAGCAAAAAACCATAGTAAAACAAAGCAAAGCAAAACAAAACAAAACAAAATAGCCCAAATTAGCCTGAAAAAGGAAAACCAATTAAATAAACAAAGAAAAAATATAGAATTCTTCTGATGTTCATCATGCTGTGGTAGTGTCCAAGCTGACTCCCAGAAATATGCTGTGTAGTCACTTTTATAGTAAGTTATGCTGGGTGGAAGCAGATCTCGCTGGGACTGGTCTCCAGCTGACAGTGGTTTAGGTGTTCACTCCTCGTTACTATGTTTGCCTCTACATTGTTACCCCAGTTTTGCTGTAGCACCCTTGAGTAGGGAAAGCCCAGGTTACACTCACATTTGTGTACTGTTGTCTCCTTGTGGAACTCATACAGCTTCCCCTGTTCCACACCACTAGCTCCTCTTACTCACTAGTGACAAGACAGGGGGAATGCCCTGTCCTTCTGTGGGACAAGGGTGCTTGCTTGCTTGTGCCTCTGTGTCAAGGTTGCTCTGCTGGTCTCAGATCAGATGAATGCTTCCAGTCCATTGTTCTTAGGACTGAGAGGCTTTTGGTGACCACCTGAGCAGAGTCTGTGTGGTCCCAGCTCCTCCTTTTCAGGAGAATTACCCAGCCTGTGTCCTAATTTCCAGCAGTTCACTGTGAATGGATGGCTCTTCTCTTAATCCACTCTGGGATTTTAGCAATGAAGGGATCAGAGACTAGCTCTGCTGCCAGTCTTTGAAGTAAAATAGCAGCCCTTCTCACCCAACTCTGTTTCTGCTTGTGTGTTGCGAATCAATCAGCAATGGGTGGCTTCGTGCTGCCTCTTGGGATACAGTGTCTGAATGCATCTCCAGCATGTGGTGTGCTGCTTGCTCAGGAAGAAATTATTTCAGGAGAAATGAAAATAAAATAGTGAGAATGAAAAAAATGCCTAAGTATTTTTAATTAATTGAAATCGTAGGAGGAACAATATTCTGTTTTCAACAGCTACAGCATCATTGCTTGAAATGAGTGCTGTTTTCCTATTTATTTATTTATTCATTGGTACTAGGGATTGAACTCAGGACCTCAAGGCAGGTACTTATGTTCCTGAGCTAAATCCCTGGCCCTGTTTTCCTATTTAGAAAATTACTTATTCTTTCTAAAAAGTGACAAAGTATTTGTCCTGAAAAACAGAAACTTCTTGACAACTATATGCATATGAAAAATTATTGTGAGATTTGGAAATTTTCAAAGAAAATGTTTTCAAGATTTTTATTGTTTAATTTTCTAAAAAAATACAGGTTTGGTCTAAAATTATCTCTAGACATACAAAGACATGTAGAAATTTAAGATTATTAAGAGTGAGTATATGAAAAGCACTGAATAATACATTTAAAATCATTATACTCTTTAATATGAGGAACAGAAAAGGAGAGTAATAATTTGGAGGAGATTTTAATAAAGAAAATAAATATTTCAGAGGTGCTTTATTTTTAGAAATTTGGATTTGCTATGACAAAGCCAATATCTTAAAAAACTGTATCTTTTTTTATTTTATATCTTTTAAATTGGCACTGTCTTTATCCATTTTGTGTCTCTGTAAAACTATACTGTAGACTGGATAATTTGTATGTAAAACAGATTTACTTAGCTCAAAATTTGGAGATTTAAGAGCATGGTGCCAACAGCTTCCACACAGTTCAGATGAAAGGCTTCTGACAGCAGGCTGAACAGAGTCTTGCAACAGGCAGATAGCATGGTGTTAATAGTGCTTGTGAAAAAAGAGAGATTAGGCGAAACCTGAAGCCAGAAGAACTCAGGGGCCACACATATTCTTTTTATAATAATCATATTTGTCTGGAACCAACCAAGGCCCCAAAAGTACTATTCCAATGCCTTCTGAGCATGGCAGCCCTGGTGATCTAACTTTCTTCCCCTTCTCCATGGCCACAGAGGTACTGCCATCTCCCAAAGTCAACACATTTGCAATTGTGCCTCCAGTGAGTGAACCTGAGGGAATCAGATATCATATCTTAACTGTAGTAGCATAAAACTTGTGGGAAGAACTGATAGTGAGTGTAATCATTGCTTCAAAATATTTTTAAATAATATTCATACTTAAAAATAGCTTCCCTGGAAAGTAAAAAATTCCATTTATGAGTACTTAAAACTCATAAAAATTTTTAACATACTTATATGATGATATATGCATTGTACACACACAGAAAAAAGACAGTCTGTGCTTCTGTTCCAAAGTGATGTTATTACTATTTATTACTACTCAATACATCCATATGTCAATGCTTATTTCTAATATTAAAAGCATCATTCCTACCACATGTGCCTTGTTTTAGATATCAAACTCATGAAAAGTTAGTATTAAAATTTTCCTTCCTCTGCTTACAGTCACCTTAACTTCTCAAGGTTTTCTGTGTATGTGTGTGTGTGTGTGTGTGTGTGTGTGTGTGTGTGTATTAGTGGGGATTGCATCCTGCACTTTTCCACTGATCTACACATGTCTTTTCTCACACATAGTCTGGGTAAGTCCTTATATTGCCCGCGCTTAGCTCAAACTTGTGACTGCACTGGCTCAGGTATTGTAGTACTGGGATTACAAGTGTGTACCTCCATATCTAGCTTCCTTTTACATTTTTAAGAAAACAGTGAAAGTCATTTAAATTTGCATCTCACAAGCTTGATTTTTACATTTAAATGATCTAGATCTAGCGATTAAGCCATATGTCTGTGAGAAGCTGAACTTTAACGCGCCATTCAGAAGAATACATGATTTGTCACTCCTCTGAGAGACACTTAATATTTTATCTGGTTCACATGAGAGAATTCTAAATTGATAAATCCCCGAGGAAGGCTGCAGGTTGCAAATCTCTCTTCTGTAACATGTAGTTTTATATAACAACATACTACAGTAATGGACCTTCGTCTATAATTCATAGCAAGCTATTAAATGATTTAATATACTTTTGGTTTTTATCTATAGTGCTATGAACTATTTTAACAATCAACATCTTCCCTATTCAGGTATAATCATTCATACAATATGCTTTACCTTGTCTCCTCTTACCTCACTTCTGTGCTATTTTTCATCAACAGAAGCAGCCCTTTCTGCAAGCATCTTCAAACCACTGGTCTTCATTAGCTCTTTTCTTTTTCAATCGCCGCTTTCACTTTCCAAGTCTTCAGTGTGTGCTGCATTTTGATTTCCTGTGTTATAAACTTTGTTTTCCTGTCCCTTCTTTCTATATCTCAGATATATCTCTTCATTCCTTCTTAACTCAAGCTTCTTGATCTTTATTTCTGAAACATCACATTTGTATTTTGAACATTTTTGTGGCTAAATGACATGTGTTATAATAATTTTTAAATAATTACCATGCAGATAACTTGAGTTGCTGGAATGTTGATAGAAATTAAACACCATGTTTTTCTCCTTTTATCTTTCAAAATTTACCATGTCAGGTAGCAGCCGTTCACAAATAAACTTCTCATATTTTCTAAACAAACAGCAGTTTTTATTGTGTATCTCCTAAGTCAAAAAGGAAAACGTTCATTATGATAGTGATTAATATTTCATTCTAACTTTCATAAAAATGCGTTGTCAGAAATATTATCTATTGCTAAAATTTAAGATGAAAAGGAATATGTACAAATAAAAATACTAAACTATATTAAATACTTAAGTGCCTTAATCAATCATTTCAAAGTATATTGTTACCACATTCTAAAGAAGCAAACGAAAGTTCTGTGAGATATGGTCAAAAATTTAAAAAACAATTGCAAATAGTTCACTTTAATTTTTTTTAAGTTTTATTTTAAAAACAGTAAAGCTAAACATAACAAAACAAAGCAGATCAGAAGAAAACAAAGTAAGTAACACAGATTTCAAAGCAAGACAACAGGAGATCATCACTGGCTATCTTCGTGTCTCTTGTTTTCTTCTAAGTAGTTGTCCATACCTTCACACACAATGAATTCATACAAAACAAAATAGAATTAAATTGATCAGCACAAAGTGATGAAGACATTATAGGCCTTCAAAACCAGACAAGAAGGAAATCAACAATGGCTGCCATAATGTATCTTGTTCTCTTCAAAATAACTGATGTTGAAATTAAACAATACAAAACAGACTAAAATCACTCTGAACAAAGAAATAGTATTGCTGGATTTCACAGCATGACACTACAGAATCAGCACTGGATACTATAGTGTCTCTTTTTCTTCAAAATACCTGTTCCTTTCATCACACATTATATAATCAATCTTTATAAACTGTTTAGGAGAAGTTCTACACATGTATGAGTCTCTACATGTATACCTATCCTTTCTGTATTAGAGGGAAAAACAAAACAAAACCAAAAAACACAAAATTCCTAGAAAAACACAAAACGAAAAAGACAAATAAAAACAATAGCAAAGAGCTCAGAATACTGACAATACAGGCCATCCAAACAAGGTGGTAGAAGCATAACTAGGGTTGTTAGTTTACATAATGATCTTCAAAAGTTCCTCAGATCACTAAACAATGATATGCACAATTGTTCCAATCTTATGCATATTAACTTTTTGTTCCAAGAACTTACAGATTTTGTAGAACAATCATCTTAGCTATGCTAAGTGTGTTTATATAATTTTAAATATTTTTTCTTTTCCCTTCCTTTTTCTTTTTCCTCATTTTCCTTGAGGTATTATTTTTTCCCCTTTAAGCAGATACTTATCCTTTACCTGTATTTATTGAGTATTTTATATCTTATGTACTCTTACCATTTATTACATTAAGGAGACTATGTGGTATTTATACACGTGAGTTTGATTTATTTCACTTATGAGTATGGGCTCAAATTGCATACATTTACTTATAAATATCTCGTTCTTTATAGCTGAGTAGTACTCCATTGTGTAAAAATACCATATCTTTTTTATCCATTCCTCTGTTGATGGACATTTAGATTGTTTCCAAGTTCTGGCTATTACAAATTGTGCTGCTATAAACATGGGTGCACATATATCACTGTTGTATGATGTTTTTAGTTCTTCTGGGAGTATTCCAGAAGTGGAATATTTGGGTCAAATGGGACTTTCAATTCCAGCTTTTTGAGGGATCTTCAGACTGACCTCCACAGTGGTTGTACTAGTCTGTATTCCTACCAAATGTGCAGAAGAGTTTCTTTTTCCCCACAGCCACTCTAGCATTTGTTTTTGGTACTTTTCTTTATCCTAGCAATTCTTTCTGGAGTGAGATAGAATCTCAGTGTGGTTTTAACTTGAATTTCTCTAAGGACCAATGATGCTGAACATTTTTTCATGTATTTCTTTGCCATTCATATTTCTTCATCTGAGAACTCTGTGTTCATCTCAGATGCCCATTTTTGGATTGGGTCTTTGAATTTTGGGGATTTGATTTTTTTTAATTCTTTATATGTTCTAGACAGAAGTCCTTTGTCTGAGGGACTATTCACTAAGATTTTTTTTCCCAATTTGTGGATTTTCTTTTTACTATGTAGGAGATTTCTATCGACATGAAAAGACCCTTTAATAGGATGTGATCCCAGTTATTGATTCTGTGAAGTATTTTGCAGGTGGTTTGATTCTTGTTCATGAATTCTTTACCTACCCCTATGTCTTCAAGATTTCTATGTACTTGTCTTCCAACAGATTGAGAGCTTCTGTTTTAATATTTAGATCTTTGATCCATTGTACTTTAGTTTAGTAGATGGTGATAGGCATGGGTCTAGTTTTACTTTTCAGCATATGGCAAGCCAATTTTTCTAGCACCATTTATTAAAGTGACTATCTTTCTTCCTGTGCACATGTTTGGCTCCTTTATCAAAGATAAGGTGGCTGAGTGTAGTTGTAGTTGTAGTTGTAGTTGTATCTTCTAATCTATTCCATTGATCCTCAGGTCTGTTTTTATTCTAGTACCAGGTTGATTTTATTACAGTAGCTTTGTAGTATAACTTTAAGTCAGGACTGTAATGCCTCCTGGCTTGCCTTTGCTGCTTAGAATTGCCTTTGCTATTCTAGGTCTCTTCTGGTTCCAGATGAATTTTAGGAGTGATTTATATAGATCTGTGAGGTATGCTAGTGGCATTTTGATTGGGATTGCATTAAATTTGTATAACAATTTTGTGAGAATGGTCATTTTTACAATATTTTTTCTTCCAATCCATGAATAAGGGATATCTTTGCATTTTCTGAGGTCCTCTTTGGTTTCTTTTTCAGGGTATTATAATCTTCCTTGAATAGATCTTTGGCTTTTTTTTTAGATTGACTGCTAAGTATTTCATTTTTTGATGCTATTATGAAGGGTGTGGCTTGTCTTATTTCTCTCTCAGTGATTTTGTTGTTTGTGTATAGGAATGCTATTGATTCTTGAGTTTTGACCTTGTATCCAGCTACATTACTGAATGTATTTTTATACCTAATAGTTTTTCAGTGGAGTTTTGGGGTCTTCTATGTAGAGCATCATGTCATCTGCAAATAATGATAATTTAACTTCTTCTTTTCCAATCATTACTCCTTTTATTTCTCTCTCTTGTCTAATTACTCTGGTTAGTATTTCCAGCACTTTATTGAATAGGAGTGGTGATAATGGACATTATAGTCCTGTTCCTGATTTTAGGGTAAAGGCTTTCAGTTTTTGGCCATTTAATATGATGCTCGCTGTTGGTTTGTCATAGATGGTTTTTACCATATTGAAGCAAAGACCATCTATTCCAACTTTCTGTAAGATTCTTATCATGAATAAGTGTTAGACCTTAACAAAAGCTTTTTCTGCATCAATAGAAATGATCATGTGGTTGTTATTTTTGGCTCTATTGATATGGTGGATAAGATTTATTGATTTGCATATGTTGAACCACCTCTACATTTCTAGGATGAGTCCTACTAAATCATAGTGTATAATCTTCTTCATGATTTGCTGCATTCTATTTGCTAATATTTTATTGAGAATTTTTGCATCTATGTTCTGTAGGGAGATTGGCCTGTAGTTCTCTTTTTTGGTTGGGTCTTTTTCAAGTTTTGGTACTAGAGTAATATTTGCTTCAAGAAATGTGTTATGGAGAATTGCTTCCCCTTTAATTTCATTGAAGATTTTGAGAAGTGCCAGGATTAAATCTTCTTTGAATTTGTTGGAGAATTCCACATTGAAGCCGTCTGGACAGCAGCTTTTCTTCGTTGGTGAGGATTTAATTACATTTCCAATTTTGTTAATTGAAATTTGGTTATTCTGCAGTTTTACATCTTCTTGACCCACCTTTGGTGATTCATCTGTTTCTAGGAATCTGTCCATTTCTTCTGTGTTATCAAGCCTATGAGAGTGGAAATTTTCAAAGGAGGTATTGATGATCTTCTGTATTTCCACAAGGTCTGTAGTGATTTCACCATTTTCATTCCTTATTGTATGAATTTGAGTTTTTTGTTCCTTTTTCTAGTAAAGTTGGCTAAGAGGCTTATCAATTTTATTTATTCTTTCAAAGAACCATCTCTTTGATTCAATGATTCTTTTTATTGTTTTCTTAGTTTCTATTGCATTGATTTCTGCTCTGACCTTTATAATTTCCTCCCTTCATTTGGCTATGGGCTTGACTTGCTTTTCTTTTTCTAGATGTTTGAGGTGTAGCATCAGGTTGTTTGTTTGTGTTCCTTCATTTTCCTGATGTGGAAATTCATCACAATAAATTTTCCTCTGAGGACTGCTTTCATTGCATCTCACAGGTTCTGGTAAGTTGTGTTTGTATTTTCGTTTGCTTTTAGATATTGTTTAATTTCTTCTTTAATTTCCTCTATGACCCACTACTAGCTCAGGAGTGTATTATTCAGTTTCCATGTGTTTTTGAGGTTTTTTCAGTTTCTTTGGTCATTATTTTCTAGTTTCATGGTGCTATGATCAGATAACATTCATGCGATAATTTCAATTCTTTTGCATTTACTTAAGATTGTTCTGTGGGCTAGTATGTTCCATGTGCTGCTAAGAAGAATATATATTCTGACATTGTTGGGTGGAAGATTCTGTATATACATCCACCAAGTACATTTGTTCACAGGTATGATTCAGTTCTGTTATTTCTTTGCTTGATTTTCTGTCTAGTTTTCTGTCCCTTTGTATCAATGGCATGTTAAGGTCTCCTTGTATAATTGTGTATTGCTTATTTGATTTTTCATTTCTGTTAATATTTGTTTTGTATACCTGGCTACTCCTGAATTTGGTGCATATACATTTAAGATTGTTCACTCTTCCTCTTGATGTTTTCCCCTAACTAGTATGTAGTGACCTTCTTTATCTCTTCAGATCATTCGTGGTTTGAAGTTCACATTGTCTGCAAACAATAGTTACTCCTGCCTTTTTTTTTTGGGGGGTGTCCTGTTGCATGGAGTATTTTTTTTTCATGCTTTGACTTTCAGTCTATCAGTTTCCTTTTCGATTAGATGGGTTTCTTGTAAACAGCATATGGTTGGATGTTGTTTCATGCTCCATTCTGCCAGTCTGTTTCTTTTAATTGGTTATTTAAGGCCATTTAAATTAATGGTTATAACTGATATATATTGGTTTATTTTTGACATGTTATCTTTCTGCTGTTGCTTCTTTACTTTTTCACTCTGTTTAATTGTTGCCTTGCTTAGTGGATTTTTCCTATGTTTTTCTAGAATGTCTTTCAGTATTCTTTGCAGGGTTGGTTTGGTGGTCATGAAGTTCTTCAGTTGTTCTTTATTATGTAAGTATCTTATTCCTCCATACATTTTGAAGGACAGTTTTGTAGGGTACATCAGTCTGGGTTGGAAGTCATTTTCCTTTAGGATCTAAAATACTGCACTCCATGGTCTTCTTGAGTTCATTGTTTGTGTTGGGAAGTCTGCTATGATTCTGATAGGCTTTCATTTATAGATGATTTGCCTCTTCTCTCTAACAGCTTTTAATATCCTATTCTTCTGTTGTATTTCTGAGATGTTGATTATTTTATGTCTAGGTGTAGTTTTCTTTTGGTTTTGACTATTTAGAGTTCTGTATGCTTCACTGATCTGTATGTCAGTTTCCATTCTCAAGTTTGGGAAATTTTCAGCTATTACTTCTGTAAGTAGTCTCTTGATATTATTTGTATTGTCATCTTTTTCATTTATACCTATCAATCTTATGTTATTTTTCTTTGCATCATCTTGCAGCTGTTGAATTGTTATTTCTTGGTGCTTGTTATTTTTCCTTTTCTGTTCACTTGCTGCAATCTTGTCTTCAAAGTTTGAAATTCTGTCTTCACTTTGATTGAGGTGATTTTGCCTGTTTTCCATGGAATATTTGATTTCCTGTATATCTCTATGAATCTGCTTCATGCATTGTTTCTTATATGTTCATTCAGGGTTTCCTTCTTTTTACCTTGTTTCTCTAATTTTTTAACTATGTCTTTTTTAGATGTGTTCAGAATTTCTTTAATTACATTTGTAATTTCTTCTTTTACCTGGGAGATTATTTCTGATCAGAGTTCTTTTATAGCTTCCCAGAGTTGTTTCTTTACTTCATTTGTTATCATTTCAGGAATTTCAGGTGTATGGCTTACATTTTCTTCTATGTACATGTCTCCTAGGCTTGCTTGGGTTGGGCTGGTGGTTGGAGATTTAATTTTGCTCTTTTGTTTTGACGTTTTCCAATATTTCCAGGTTTAGAGTGATGTACCAAAGCTTCCTCTGTGTGCTGGAAATCACCCCTGGCGCACGCTTGGCTCCTGGGGAAGACTGTAGGCAACTGCTAGCAGCTTGTGGGGCACTGGGTGTAGCCCACTCAGGCCTGTGTAAACCTCCAGTGAGTCCTCAGGTCATTTGAGACTTTGGGCATGGTTTTACAGGCTGGGATTGATGTTCCAAAACTTCCCTGTGCACTAGGATTCAACTAGCACATGTTCCGCTCCTGGGACTAATATTTCACTTTATTATGTAAACTCTTAAATTCAAATGGGTGTCACATTTGGCATGTGAAATGGAGTGAAACATTATGAGATTTTATAGAACTAATAGATAAATTCTACTTTGTGGTAGTAGGAAAGTAGCCTTAAGTATTTTATCCAGTTCAGTTTTAATTGACGCAACATCAAAATTTATAACACCTACAAAATGTAAGATGAAGATTTATAATTATGTTTTTGCTTCCGTCACAATTTTTTTTTTTTTTTGGTATTGAGGATTAAATTCACAAGCTTGCACTTACCAGGTAGGCTCTGATGCCACTGAGCTAAATCCTCAGCCCCTGCCTTCACAAAATTTCAAATAAGTTCTCTTATGTTTTTGGTTTCTATTTTTTGATTTATAAAACCAGAAACTTTTAGAATTAGAATGCACTATAAACAAAACCCTTTATATCATTTCAAATAAGAAAATTTCTATTTTTCCTTAGTTAGGTAAGAAAACACTCACTGGCTTCCAGAAAAAGCTACATTAATTTTAGTGAGACATTTGGCTTCAGTAAGATAAAATCTGTTCTGTTTGCAACTGCTGTTTCTTGATTTTAACTTATCTAATGGATATAGGAGGATTGTTTGACCTCAGTAAGATACTGTTTCATTATTCAAAAGTTAGTAAATCTTCAAAACTCTACTCTAAGCCATATATTTTAACATTACACTTAAATATCATTAATTTACCCTTTGGTGAAATAAAGTACACCCATTTTCAAAGTCAATTACTATTTATATATATTTTTTTGGGGGGGTACCAGGGTTCAAACTCATGACCTTGTGCTTGACAGGTAGGTGCTGTGCCACTGAGCTATATCCCTGGTCCAATTTACTTATAATTTACATATGATAAAATTCACCCCAAAAAAGTTGTGAAACCAATATACTAATCAAGAAAAGGCATATTTCACTGACATAAACATTTCAGCTTAGTCTGCAGTAAAACCCATTTACCATCCACAATAAGTGCCAAGAGATATCTATTTTATCATTTCTGTGATTTGGAAATGTGGCCTGGGCATGATATAAAGTTGTTATAAAAATCTCCATACAAATGAGATGTGTTGTTGAATGCTTGTAATCCCAGTATTTTGGGAGGTTGGAAGATCACAACACAAGTTGATGTCCAATCCAGACAACTTGGTGATTTAGTGCATCCTTGTCTCTAAATAAAGTAGATACATAAATAAAAAAGTATGTTAATTAAGTGATTAATTTGAAAATAGCTATAGATGTAATTCAGTGTTAAGGTCTTAAGGTCCTCAATTCAAACTCCAGTACTTACACAAATAAAACACATAAAAATCTTTGTGTGGGTGTGTGTTTACATTTTCCTTATATAAACAAAAGAAAACATTGCTAACTATTATTGTAAGTGCATGTTTAACTTTAAACAAAGCTGGCAGAGTGTTTTCAAAGTGGTGTTGTGATTTTGTATTTCTGTCAAACTATAAAACTGTTCTATTTGCTGTCCATCTCGTCTGACTTTTCTATTTAGTGATATCTACATTTCCAATTTTAAATATTCCAACAATGTGGTCTTTCACTGTGGTTTTAACTTAAATTTCCCTGAGTAACTAGTGACATATAACAATGTTTCTTGCATAAAAATATTATATTACTATTAAATATTTTTGTAAATTTAATATCTTTTCAAATATTTGATTTTATTAAAATTGAGTTTCTTATTTTATTGTTGAATTGTTACAACTATACATACTATAGTATGTTCTGAACAGTTACATCTATTGCAAATATTGTTTTCCAGTGTCCAACTTTTTTTTATTTTTGTAGCAGTACATTTTGAAGAGCAAATTTTACATTTTATTGAAGTCAATTTAATCTATATTTTATTACTTAAGGTTTGTTCCTTATTTGTTTAACTACTATACTTTCAGTTAAAGTGTGCTTGAAATATTTGGTTCCTTCTAGAAATTTTTAGATATAATATTTACATTTAGGTTTCTAATCACATAACTTTAATTTTTTGATATAGTTCTATGTAAACATTGAGGTTCTTTCATTTATTTCAATAAATGAGTCTTCAAATTTTCCAGATATGATTATTGAGCTCATTAAATCCTTAATGATTTACCTTGGTCATATTTTAGAAAATCAAGTGACCATATATAAGTCGGTTTATTTCTAGATTTACTGTATTGTTTTTATCTCTCCATATAAAACCCTCTTCCTGTATCACCCTTATTTTAAAGGTTCACACCTTTCAATGATTAAGCCTACCAGTTTCTGCCTACTGTAATGGCTCTCTCCAAAATTTTATATGTGAAATTCACAAATCTTGACTAGAATTTTATATTATTAATTTTGGAACAATAAATTAATAAAAGCTGCTCTGCAGTTTTCAGAATCTGAAAACTTTTTTGAGTTATCTCTGTCAAATAAATTCTGCTTCTTTGTACATATGTATGTTAATAATCTATTTTTCCAGAAAAAATCTCCAAAATTTAGTGGCTCAAAGCTGCAAAAACATTATTTAATGGTGATTCTGGTGGGAAGTAGTCCACACGTGATGTAGTTGGGTCTTCTGGATCAGGATGTCTCATAAATCTGTAATCAAGGAGTGGGTGAAGGTGCAAACAGGGAGCAGGGTCTTCAAAGTTCATTCACATCCTCACTGACAGCCCAAGATCCACAGTCCAACCTCTGTTCCGCTGAACTGAGGATCTGAAAATATTGTGTTTCCACTGATCATGCACAGAAATTTTATCTTACAATTATTCCCTATACTATGGAGTAAAACAACTTTATATAGCTTTTATATAGTACTAGGCATCATAAGGAATATGTGATTTATTTGAAGTAAATGGGAGTATGTGAGTACATTGTAAGAAAACACCATGGCATGTTGTATAAAGGACTTGAGCATATATGGATTTGGGACAAAGCAGGGGATACCACCCTGTGGATATGAGTCAGTGTCCAGCCAAGCTCATTCATTCAGATGTTGTCAACTTTAAATTCTCACTGCACCTATCTGCAGATATCAGCATTTTGCCACATGGGCTTTTAATAGAGTTATCTATAAAACAACATTAGCTTTCTCAGTGAGCGCTGTAAAAGAGAGTGGGTCAGACAGAAACCACTGTTAATTATTATCTAGTTCCAGAAGTGACATGCTACTACTTTTCCCATGTTCTGTTTGTTTGAATTGGCTGTCATTAAGTTCAGACCACATTTAATGGGAGCATATTAAACAGTAGGATAAGTATCGGTGGTTTTGGAGCGCTGGGGTTTGTTTAAGAAAAACTCTTAGAGAACAGACTCATAAACACATTTCTCACTTTTCATTCAAGGGTCTTTTCATTACGAAGGTAAAATGCATCCTGCCTATCTCTCTGACTGCTTGATCACTGCCTAAAATTGTATCTGTCTGTCTATCTATCTATCATTTATCTATGTATGTAGATATAGAGCTATCTATATAGAAAAAATATAAAAATATTAATTACTAATTATTCTAAATATATTATATACCACCTTTCTACAACACTACACATTTTTGTATACATGTGCATAATTTGGTCATGGTTCATAATTAGTATCTGTAGGAAGTTAATCATCATAAGACTTCTTGCAATTACCAGAAATTAATCCTCTTTTGAGGTAATTTTTAATAAACATATCGCTAATTACTTTTGATTACTCTTTTTTCAATCACGTAAATTACACAATTATTTTTCTTCAAAATTCTGTGCCTTTGGATATTATAACACTATTTCATTCATTTTTCTGTTGAGACCAGTTTCTAAAGTCATAGATAAAATCATATATTGATAATCTTTTTTGACTTCACATAAGTTTTAATAGTTAAAGTCAATAAACTCATTAGCCTGTGCTGGCATAATTTGCTTAAAAATTATTCATTTTATTGTTACTCCTTTTTTCTCTTTACGGATCCATTCATTATACTTTAATGGAGGTATATAATTTGTCAAGGGAAGAAGTGAATGAGAATGGCAAATTAATGACTTCATTAAACTAAAAGTGTTTTTTAGGACAGCAACATGTGGCTAAGTTAAATGAATACCGTGTGTGCATATGTGTGTGTGCGTGTAATTTCTCTTTAATAGATTGTAACCATAAACTGCACATGTGTGGCATGCATACATTTCATCTTCATGACTTTATTTGCTTCATTATTTTCACTCAAAATGATTTCTGATTTCATTTAACTCAGCATACTCTTGCTAGTAGGGTGCATGAGAAATTTGGTAAGCAACTAGATGTTTTACCAAAAAATTAGTTCAGGAACAAAATTTAAAAACAATTGTTCTATATATTTTGAAAAGTTTCTCTCCAGTATCTGGTCAAAAGTATGTTCTTTTAAGAGTGTTGGTTTTGAAGGACAGATTGAGAATGGAGTAATTTCAAAGGGATTGCCTGTTCTGGATATTCATGGTTACAAACATGCCTATGGATTTTGACCTTAGAAAAGCTGGTTAATCAGATATGTTTTAATTTTTATCCCTGTGAATTGAAGTTAGTAACATGTTTTTTCCAACCACCACTCATAGATATTGAGAAGTAATCAAGTAACAACTGGAATATTCTGTGAGTTCCTTATTAACATTTTCTACTTAGTTTTAACTTCCTCACACACTCTCAAAAATAATTTCAGCAGTCAATGAACATATAGATAATCATATAGAGACATTGGATTTCTTTGGATCTTATTGTTAATCAATATGTCAGATCAAATTTGGAAAAATAAGTTTCAGACTACACATGACTGTTTTGTAATATTTGGCACACTTATTTTTATGTGCACAGAGCATCGACTTATACTAAACACTAAAAATTTCTTAAAGCCAATGAAGCATTACACAAATTCATTTTGATATTAGCACTTCTTGAGAATTGTTTTTATAAAACTCCTGCTTACTCAGAATAGTGGAGGCTTTTCCTGGGTGGTGGTTGTGAGGACTGCTTAATTCAGTTCTGATGGTCTCAGGTACAAAATTTTTACTCTGCATAAGGAGGCTTGGTGTCTTCAGAAGCAGAAATGAATGGAGGAGGCAAAGGAAATTCAAGTTGGAAAGTCGGATGTAAATGTAAATACAAATGGCTTTGCTACTCTTGCTTTCTTCAGGAGGGTCCTTAAGTCTGATATCTCTGGATAGATTAGACTAATGCTCCCTAATGATCATGGTTCTTCCATAAAATATCTCCTGTAGCTCTAGTTTCTAATGTGAAGGTGTCAGAATCAGGAGATGTCTGAGTGTGGACATTTCTTTGAAGCAAAGTATACTTTACCTGTCATGTACATTAGGAGGAAGAAGGCATTATTAACATCTGTATAGCGGTCCTAAGAATGAGTTTGGGCAGAATTCGGTCATCTTTCATGTTATATCTGTTTGAATTTGTTGCTATATTACCGAGCACATTATTACTGATATTTATGGTACTTGCTTAATATCTGCTTTGGGTTTCAAACATATGTTCCATGAGATCTTAATCCATATTTTATTTTCTAATGAGTCTTTTGAAACAGGACCTTGAGGTCCTAACTCAAAATAGTCAATGAAACATTTTCCCACATGTAAAAAAATATTTAAATATCATTATCTTTTATTTAGGGTTTCCTTTCCTTCCACCTTCCACCCTTCTTTCCCCACATCTGTATACATGCATACTGCTATTACAACCTCCCCTCACTAAGAAGAATAACCCTCTTTTTTCCTTATTCTGCTTCTCTTTGAAGAATAAGACAATCTGATTATTAATTCTAAGCTATACATAGTGACAAAGAGGCCTGAAATAAAGGGAAAATAGAGTAGGAAATAATGTCAAGCAGTGGAATTATGGAGCAATCAGGAACTATCAGCCTGTTTACTCTGTCTTCATTTTCCTAAAGTTTTTCTTTTCTCTGTGTAGGCAATTCTCTGATTACCTCCCATTTTTCTAATACTGAATCTTGAGAATGTCAATTAACTTCCCCTCTTTAATGTTGCCACTTATTCTTTAGACTATGAATACCATCCTCAAAATCTACCACAAAACAGAAGTGAATTACAGCTGTCATCCCATAAGTTAATGATATGCATTGCATGCCATCATCCCCTAAGCATATTTATATTTAAGAATCTTAAGAAAAAATTAGAAAATTGCTGAAAGTGGCCAGTTCAGGTCTTTATGACAGTTTAAATTATAATGTTTTCAGAAGAGGATGGTAAGAGATGAGACAGAGAATTTGGTGGGAAGGTAATGATATGAGTGGCAATAAGAGTAACTTCAACTTAAAAGGGAAGAAAGACTTAAGGCAGGGTACTTAGAGTCTTCTTATTTCCTAGCTTAATTTCTACATAATAAAGGAAAATAGTGCCAGTTAAGTGGAAGACTGTTAAAATCACTGTTACTCTGTTGGGAGTCCTAAGCAGCCATGACATATAGAACCATTTCCTCATTATAAAATACAGCAGTTTAATACAAAGCTAGGATCCTAGAACTTATAACTAACTAGATGTATAGCTTTCCTTTTCCATTTTATTAATCTCACATTTTGCATCACTTAATTTTGGATATCAGTTATCTTGTTATAGCCAAACTTTAATGACAAATTAACACTTGTAACAAAAGGAAAATCTAAATATACTATTGAAATTCATCAGAAAATCCTATTGTTGTATGATCAGTTATATTTTGAATTAAGTTTATGTCATGATATCTCTCTGGTAGGTAAGCATTTACTATAAGAAAACATGAGTGCTAATGTTAGCTAAATGCAAGGTTTTTAACCCTTTTACTCATAATCAAGGCCATTTAATCATAGGTCAATAAAATGTCATACATTAAGTACAAAATGTACATGGTATGATATTTTGATTAAGTAATGTTCTCAAATACTCAATATGTGTTCATATTTGAGTAACTAAAATATACACATATCTTGTGTGATGAAACTTCTTTACTCAATAATCTTTTTAAATATTAAAATTGGTTTTTCACCTGAACATTTAATTTGGCATATGCAATGATTTTAGATTATCTATTAAAAGTGAGATAATAATAGTCAAATTAAATAAGCAGAATAGTTAAATATGATATGATACCTTTAGGACACTATTTGACATTCATTGTTCATTTCTTCTTCTTTTTTTTTTTTTTTTCTTTTCTGTGTTGTCTAACCAAGTGGCTCCTTAAACTGCAGCTGCTGCTGATTCCTGGATCTTTGGAGCATTGCAGATACACAGGCTTGATTTTGCAAAGTACTCCCAAAATGGACAGTTATTTGTCCAGCTTTGGCTGATTATTAACATCTGGTAGATGACATAGGAAACTGTTATTAACTACCTTGAGTACTTTTTTTATTGCCAGTCAAAAACATGCCATCATAAATTGAAGATAGACAGGTCTTTATTAGAGTGACAAATAGAACTCAAGGAGTAATATGAATAAAAAAGTCCTATATTTCTCAAGTCATTTTGCATCATACATATAGATGGTAGGTATTTTCAGAGGCAGAGTTCTCATGGAAGAATTTTTCTAGATTTTCCATCCCTATATATTTTTTTTCCTCAATCTCTGCTCTTTCACATTCTTATTCAATTTAGAGCAGAGAAACTTTTCCAAAAAAAGTACTAATTTCTATCTGAAATAATGGAACCCAATTTCATAGGAAGTAAATATATACTTCATGTTAATGCAGGTTTTCCATCATAACATTTTAAAATTATATTACCTGTGGTTGTTACGAGAAGAAATCTTTTTGAAGTATTTAGAGAACATTAAGGATATATATTCAAGTTTTTTTTTTAAAGGATATGTCAGAGAGTAGTACTGGGCTCCAGCTCATTAACAGAAAATCATATTTACTAATGGATTAGTCAAACATGGTTAAAAATAGATTTCATGCACTTAATGAAAATAAAAAGTTGAAGTACACATTTTATATAAAAATACTACCTAAGATATAGCAATTTGAATAAGAATTTAATACATTAAATGCAAAACCATAACATTATTTACTTAACCAAGAATAGTAACAGATATTTCTTTACCTACTATCCTCATCTCCATGTCTTATTCTATTTTGTTTTATGATAGTTTAAATTAACATGTGTTATATATACATGTATCAACTTCCCAGGATCAATGCAGTTATTCTGTACTGCAAAATATTTTTCAAAATCTCAGTTTGATATGAAAACATCTGTTATATAAATAATTAGTAAACACTGATCTGTCATTAGGCCAAGCTTTATAAGTAGCCAAGCAGATACTGCCTAGGCAACTAAGCTTTATGTGCTTCATGATCCTGTTTCCCTGGCTGGGTTTTCCTCTTGCTAGCATTAGCATAATTTTCCCACATCCAAACAATCATGAGTATCCACGGCTCAGAGGTTCAATCTGCCATTCACATGCATCAGCAGCGACCACACAGCTTCAGTTTAGCTTCTGTATTGTCAGCGCTTTCAAATCTCATGCTCTCAGGGATCCAGGCCTACACCTCTGCTGCGAGGTGAGTGGGAGCTCACCAGCATAGGCCCAGAAAAAGTTTGGGGCCATCAATCCCTGCAGCTGGGTGTCTGCCCAGCCCCCTAAAGACACTGAACTAGGCTCCAGAGGTACCCCGGTCTTGAGTGGACTGCACCCAGCAACCTTCATTCAACCAAGTGCTGCCGCGAGGTAAGTTGCAGCTCACCAGCGCAGGCCAGGAAAAGTTTGGGACCATCCATCCTGGTGGCTGAGTGGCTGCCCAGCCCCCTAGGACGCTGGACTATGCCCCAGAGGTCCCATGGGCTTGAGTAGACCAAACACAGTGACCTTTTTTCAACCAAGGGAACCAAGCCCACCACTTCGGGGGAGCCAAACCCACGTGAGTTGCAGTAGCAGGGGGCCCAGGAGGTGACTTCCAACACATCCAGGGAAAGCTTTGGAGCATCGCTGGAAACATGGAAATGTAGGAAAATGACAAAACGAAAGACCAAAATGCAATCGCAAACCTCCAGCCCATCCCAAGAAAGCCTAGGAGCCATGTGCATAGAAGAAAATACTAGAAATACACCTGAAATGCCTGAAATGATATCAGCTGAAATAAAGAAGCAAGTACATGAAAATATGAAGGAACTCAAATCAGAAATAATCTCCCAGGTAAAAGTAGTAAAAGAAATACTGAATGCATCCAGCAAAGACACAGCTAAACAATTAGAGGAACAAAGCAAAATGACAGAATCCCTGAATGAACAGTTTAAGAGACAAACAGAATACATGAATCAGACTCAAAGAGATATACAGGAAATCAAAAATTCTATTGAAAGTTGCAAAAGCTGCCTCAAAAAAGTGAAGATAGAATCTCAGACTTCAAAGATAAGATTGCAGCTAGTGAACAGGAAAGGAAAGATCTTCTAAAAATAATAAGAAATCAGGCAATAACAATAAAACAGCTGCAAGATGATGCAAAGAAAAACAACATAAGATATTTAATAGAGATAAATGAAAAAGAAGGGAACGACACAAATGATATCAAGAGGCTATTTACAGAAGTAATAGCAGAAAACTTCCCAAACATGAGTTTGGAAACTGACATACAGATTATTGAAGCATATAGAACTCCAAATAGCCATAACCTAAACAAAATTACACCCAGACATATAATAATCACAATCCCAGAAATCCAACATAAGAACAGAATATTAAAAGATGTTAGAGAAAAAAGACAAATAACCTATATAGATAGGAAAGCCTATCAGAATCACAGCAGACTTCTCAACACAAATAATGAAGTCAAGAATACCATGGAGTGAAGTGTTTCAGAACATAAAGAAAAACGACTTCTAACCCAGACTGGTGCAGCCTGCAAAACTATTCTTCAAAATGGATAGAGAAATAAGGCACTTTCATGATAAAGAACAGCTGAAGAACTTCATGTTCACCAAACCAACCCTACAAAGAATACTGAAAGACATTCTAGATACACATAGGAAAAAACCACTAAGCAAGACAGACAATTAAACAAAGGGAAAGGTAAAGATGCAACATTAGAAAGATAACAAGTCAACAATGAACCAATTTATGACAGTTGTAACCATTGCTGTAAATGGCCTCAATTCACCAATTAAAAGAAACAGACTGGCAGAATGGGTCAAGAGACAACATCTAACCATATGCTGTCTGCAAGAAACCCATTTAACACAAAAGGAAACTCATAGACTGAAAGCCAACGGATTGAAAACAATACTCCATGCAACAGAAACTCAAAAAAAAAAAAAAAGAAAAGAAAAAGAAGTGGGTGTAGCTATTCTGTTTGCAGACCATGTGAACTTCAAACCAAGAATGGTCCAAAGAAAGTCACTACATACTAGTTGGGGGAAAACTGCAAGAGGAAGAGATAACAATTTTAAATATATTTGTACCAAATTCCAGAGCACCCAACTACACAAAGCAAGTAATAACAGAAATGAAAAATCAAATAGGCAATAACAGAATTATAACAGGAGACCTTAACACACCATTGGCAAAAAGGGATAGATCAACCAGACAGAAAATCAGCAAAGAAATAACATAACTGAATCACATCTGTGAACAAATGGACTTGATAGATGTATAAAGTGTTCCATCCAACAACATTAGAATATACATTCTTCTTAGTAGTACATGGGATATTATCTAAAATAGACCATGTACTAATCCACAGAACATATTTAAGTAAATGCAAAAGAATTAAAATTATCCCATGCATATTATTGGATCATAGCACCATGAAACCAGAAATTAATGATAAAAGTAACTGAAAAAACCCACAAACACATGGAAATTGAATAATACACTCTTGAGCAACCAATGGGTAACAGAAGAAATAAAAGAAGAAGTTAAACAATATGTACAAGCAAACAAAAATACAAATAAAACTTACCGGAACCTGTGGGATGCAATGAAAGTGGTCCTCAGAGGAAAATTTATTGCACTGAGTTCCCACATTAGGAAAACAGAAGGAACACAAATAAACAGCCTGATATTATACCTCAAAAATCTAGAAAAAGAAGAGCAAGCCAAGCTCAAAACCAAAAGAAGAGAGGAAATGATAAAGATCAGAGCAGAAATTAATGCAGTAGAGACTAAGAAAACAATACAAAGAATCAATGAATCAAAGAGTCAGTTCTTTGAAAGAATAAAAAAAATTGATAAGCCCCTAGCCAACCTAATTTTAAAAAGGAGACAAAAGACTCAGATCCATGCAATACAGAATGAAAAAGGTGACTACAGACTACAGACTCTGTGGAAATATAGAAGATCATCAACAACTGTTTCAAAAACCTCTACTCTCATACGTTCAATAATACGGAAGAAATGGGCAGATTCCTAGAAACATATGAACCAGCAAAGATGGATCAAGAAGATGTAAAACTGCTGAATAACCCAATTTCTATTAATGAAATTGAAAATGTAATCAAGTCCCTACCAACAAAGAAGAGCCCAGGCCCAGACAGATTCACTATGGAATTCTACAAGAAATACAAAGAAGACTTAATGCCAACACTCCTCAAACTCTTCAATGAAATTGAAAGGGAAGCAATTGTCCCTAAGTCATTCCTGAAAGCAAATATCACTCTAGTACCAAAACCTGAGAAAGACCCAACTAAAAAAGAGAACTACAGGACAAACTCCCTAATGAACATAGATGCAAAAATTCTCAATAAAGTATTCACAAGCAGGATGCAGCAAATCATCAAGAAGATTATACACCATGACCAAGTGGCATTCATCCCAGGCATGCAGGGATGGTTCAACATACATAAATCAATAAATGTAATCCACTATATCAATAGAGCCAAAGTAAGAATCACATGATCATTTCTATAGATGCAGAAAAAGCTTTTGATAAGATCCAACACCCATTTATGATAAGAACCTTACAAAGAATTGGAATAGATGGTCTTTGTCTCAATATAACAAAGGTCATCTATGACAAACCAACAGATGGCATTATATTAAATGGCCAAAAACTGAAAGCCACCTTAAAATCAGGTACAAGACAAGGATGTCCCTTATCACCGCTCCTATTCAACATAGTACTGGAACTACTAGACAGAGCAATTAGACAAGAGAGAGAAATAAAAGGAGTAAAGATAGGAAAAGAAGAAGTTAAATTATCATTATTTTCAGATGACATGATACTCTGCATAGAAGACCCCCAAACCTCCATTGAAAGACTCCTAGATATAATAAATTCAGCAATGTAACTGGATACAAAGTCAATACTCAAAAATCAATAGCATTCTTATACACTAACAACAAAATCACCAAGAGAGAAATAAGAGAAATCACACCCTTCACAATCACATCCAAAAAAATGAAATGCTTAGGAGTCAATCTAAAAAAAAGAAGCAAAAGATCTATTCAGGGAAAATTATAATACCCTAAAAAAAGAAATCAAAAAGGACCTCAGTTAATAGAAAGGCATCCCTTATTCATGGATAGGAACAATAAATATTGTGAAAATGGCCATTCTCCCAAAATTGTTATACAGATTAAATGCAATCCCAATGAAAACACTACTAACATACCTCATAGATCTAGAGAAATCACTCCTAAAATTCATCTGGAACCAGAAGAGTCCTAGAATAGCAAAGGCAATTCTAAGCAGCAAAGCCAAGGCAGGAGGCATCACAATCCCTGACTTGAAGTTATACTAAAAAGCTACCGTAATAAAATCAACATGGTACTGGAATAAAAACAGATCTCTTCAGGTCTTAAAGTCAATGGAATAGACCATAAGATACAACTATGAAAACACTCAGCCACCTTATCTTTGGTAAAATGGCCAAACATGTTCACTGGAAGAATTATAGTCTCTTTAATAAATGGTGCTGGAAAAACTGACCTTCCATATGCTGAAAACTAAAATTAGACACATGCCTGTCACCATGTACTAAACTAAAATCTAAATGGATCAAAGATCTAAATATTAAAACAGAAAAACTGAATCTGTTGGAAGACAAAGTAGGTAAAAATCTTGAAGACATAGGGGTTGGTAGAGAATTCAAGAACAAGAATCAAACTGCACAGGAAATACTTCCCAGAACGAATAATTGGGATCACATCTTATTAAAGAGTTTCTGAATGTCAAAATAAATCTCCATCAGAGTGAAAAGAAAACCCACAAACTGGGGAAAAATCTTAGTGAATTGTTCCTCAGACAAAGGACTTCTGTCTAGAACATATAAAAAAAAATCAGACCCTCAAAATTCAAAGACCCAATCCAAAAATGGGCACCTGAGATGAACACACAGTTCTCAAATGAAGAAATACAAATGGAAAATAAATACATGAAAAAATATTCTTCATCATTGGTCATTAGAGAAAAGCAAATTAAAACCACACTGAGATTCCATCTCATTCCAGAAAGAATGGCCAGGATCAAGAAAACTACCAACAACAAATGCTGGAGAGGCTGTGGGAAAAAGGGAACTCTTCTGCACTGTTGGTGGGACTGTAGACTGGTGCAACCACTGTGTAGGTCAGTCTGGAGATTCCTCAAAAAGGTGGAGTTGGAAGGCCCATTTTGACCCAGATATTCCACTTCTAGGCATATTCCCAGAAGAACTGAATACATTTACCACAGTGATATATGTACACCCATGTTTATAGCAGCACAATTTGTAATAGCCAGATCTGAAGAATGGATAGCATTTATAGCAGTACAATTTGTAAGTGCCCATCAACAGAGTATTGGATAAAAAAAACCTGTGGTACTTTTATACAATGGAGCACTACTCAGCTATAAATAAAGATCACATTGAAATATTTATAAATAAATGGATGCAACTTGAATCCATACTCATAAGTGAAACAAATCAAACTCACATGTATAAATACCATATAGTCTCACTAGTGTAAGAAATGGTAAGAGTGCAGAAGATTTTATGGTAAGCATGGTTCACCATTATATTTCTTTGAAGTCTTATGTTTTCATTCATTGGTTGGAATGGTTTTATTCTGTTTTGTTTGATCTTAATATATGTGATGGTATGAATAGTTACTTTGATGAAAAGACAATATGGCAGCCATTGTTGATTTAATATCATCTTGCTCTGAAATCCTACCATGCTTTTGTTTTTCTATTACCATTGGTTCTATCATGTTGTGTTTTATTGGATTTTAATATGTATGATAGTATAAACAAAGTTTTATGGAAAATGAGATAATATAGTAGCCATTGTTCATCTTTGGTTATTTGGTTCAGAATGCCTTGCAATACTTTCATTCTCTTGAGTGGTTTTATTCTATTTTGTTATGTTTGACATTATTGTGTGAAAAGCTAAGCTCAACTATTTCAAAGAAAGAAACATTATGATAGCAACTGTTAATATCCAACTGCCTTGTTGTGAAGTGCTGTGTTGCTTACATTGTTCTGTTCTGATCTGATTAGATCTGTCCTCTTTTGTTTTATTCTGTTTAAAATTAAAAAAAATTAAAAATCTCATGCTCTCTTTTCTAATAATATCCACTTGTTTTTAAATCAGATAAATATCAATGTACATCTAATGAAATAAACATATAGGAAAAATCTATCATTTCAACCTAGTTTGACTTTCTTATCCAAGTCCTGTTGTTGATATACAATATTCAGTCAAAAAATGTGGCAAATGTTGATGCTGAGTGCCATCCAATTCAATAAGAGAACTAACACCATGAACCTTTCTTTCAAAAGGTATGTGGCAACTCTTAACCTACTTAGGGCAATCAATCATTTGTGAACTATAGTTAAGAGAAGATGTGTTTTAATGTGTGCCATAAATCATAGATCACAAATAACACATTTCATTAGAGTTGCATGATTATCCTGCTTTGGATTCCAATCTTTGGATTCTATCCTGCTTGGATTTTTGCTTTGAATAAAGAAATGACATCACAGGAAATGAAACTTGGATCTGTGGCTATGATTATGGGACCAAAAATCAGTGTTCTCAATGGAAATTGTTCAGTTCTGTGTTAAAAAACATGTCAATCAAGAACCAATATCAATGTGATGACAGTGTTGATGATTGGATATCTCCCACTTCCTTTAATCTCTGATGAGGAGCTGACAAAATATTAAAATGTATACTCTGAAAAGTGAAGAGAGTAGAGTATCTCAGAAAACTTTAAATTTAATGTTTAAATGTTAAACGCTAAAAAATTTATCATTAAATATTTCCTTATGATTTCACAGGATTTTTTTCATTATTTAGAGAATACTTTATTAGTTCCTGTAATGAAACACATGTAGATAAGACCTTACATATTTAGTATAGTGTGTTATGACTGTAAAAATGGAAAAAAAAGTTTAATTTTTCTAGACCAATATGACTGTTAATTTTTGTACAATGACAACTTAACACATTATATGTGTGTGTGTGTTACAAGGTTTTATACACAACAGATTTTTATTCCTTACAATTCCAAAGACTGAGCATTTCAAGATGAGGATGTTGGAAATTTGATACCTGGAAAACATCTGCCTCCTGGCTTACAGTGAATCATCTTCCTGTTGAAATCAAATCAAACTGAGCACCACCTCCCATCACATTTGTTCCTTCTACTCCTGATACAATTTCATCTTAGAGTTCCCTAAACACACAAAGAAGACTCTAACTCAGAATCTTTGTACCTTGATACTTGTCAACATTTCATACCTTTAGGAATCCTACCAGTGAATACTCTAAAGCAGTAGTCCCCAAACTTATTGGTACTGAACTTATATGGACTGACTGTTTTTTATGGAAAAAACATTTTTTTCACTGAAGGAAGGTGATTTTGAAGGTTATTCTTCATTTTCAAAGATCTCCAGTTATTATATATATATTTAAAATATAATATAAAATATAATCTATATATATATGTATTAATGTTTCTTTATGATTAGCTTGTGAGTTTAGAAAATTGTGACTCAGAAAAGCCCAAAGTGCAGGAAAAGGGTGCAGACAAAAGTGGGGTAAATGAAATAATGTGTGAGATGCATACAGAGAAAAGTAAGTGTTGGATTTTGACTTTTAGATTGCCACTAAATGTATCTGTACAATTAAAGCACATCGACTCACTTGCCATTATAACGCCTGCTACCAGACCCGATTTAATTATCACTTACAGCTCACTAATAAGGTTTTGAAGTCAATCTGAAAGCAGTTGATTTACTATGGTCTCTGTGCAGTCAAGCCTCTCTGCTAATGTTAATCTATAGCTGTAGACACTCCGCAGTAGGAGAAGCACTGCTTTGGCTCTACATCAGATTTTAAGGGATTAGATACTCCTAAGAAGCAGTGCAACTTCACCTGTACAGGTAACAATAGAGTTCTGTCATGGTTTATGTCAGTGGCCCCCAAGCCTCATGCCTTCGCATTATGCATTTGTGATTGGTTCATTGTCTAGCACTTGGATTGGGGGTGTAAGTGTTACACCAGCCTGGGAGGAAGCCAGGATGTGATGAAATTGCAACTTTGGGCATCAGGTATTTTGTCTCAGTGATGAGTAAAAGTAACTAAGACAGGTTCATATTCCTTTAAGAATCTGAGGCTGCTGCTGATCTGACAAATTTGGGGCTCAAGTGGTGATGTAAGTGTGGAGAGCAGCTGTAAATATAGACAAGGCTTTGCTTCCTGGTCTGCCAGTCACCTCATTGTGAGACTCTGTTCCTATCAGGTCATAAGCCTATGTCCCAGGAGTTGGAGAAACTGGCTATGAAGTCAGTTGTTTCTTTGCTCACACATTTTCTGCTTTGTAAACGTCATTCTGACTTCTGTTTATGGTAGCATGCTCACTCTTGCACCTTTTCAATTTCTTCTCCAAATCTCTCCATCAGTCACATAAAACTTGTTTTATTTATTATAGTTTTCATTATAATAACCAACACATGAGCAAGACTTCTTTTTATAATTTTATTTCCAGGGCTTGGAACAGTGTCATGTAGTACATAAATGTTTTTCAGGTCATAGTGTAGGACTGTATCTTTGGAGGTGATTATAGGACTCTACAGTTCTCTGTTCAATTTTATTTTTCTTCCTAGACACAAGGTGAGTGGCCTTGCTCTGCAGTGTGTTCTCACCACCAGCTCAGAACAATGGATCCATTGGCTGAGGACTGAAACCTGTAGCACTGTGAGCCAAATAAATCTTTTCTATTGATAACTTGACTATATCAGATATTCATTATAGTAATGGAAAACTGACTAATGTATTATCTCTAGTGTCTTGTCCTGAATAGCCTTTTAGTTTTCTCTCCATCAGACATGTCACAAAAATTTAAGTGTTCACAATATTCTGTATACTGTGGTAAGCACTAGAAATATGAGAAAAGACAAGACAAAGTGACTACCGTTATCAAAAACATTAGTGTCTGTTTGGAAATTTGAAAAAAAGTATTAAGATATAGGATGATAATCTGTCTTTCTTCCATTGTTTAAACTACAATTTTTCATATTTACTTTGATACCTTTTTTACTGAAACTCAGCCAGCCTAAGAGAGAGTCCAGAAATCTATGCAGAAGTTATCTTCCTTTCCACATCCAAAGTGTCTCTCTTTTAATATGCTTGGTATATTAATAAGGTATAGTGTCACTATACCTTAGAGAGACAATTATACATTTATTTATTTCAATAAATGTATTTTAAAATATTTGGCAAAAGGAAGACTGGATTTTTTATATGTAATGGCAGAAGTTTAATTTAATTTGGATGGACATAATTTATTTTATAAAGAAAAATGAAATGTATGGGTTAAATAATTGACTACAAAATCCTTAGTTTGGAGATGATTTAAGAGGAAATTTGTTCTTCTCTTGGAAAAAATTGATTACTTCCCAAAATAAAATTAAAAGAAGCAGATCCCAGGCACTATGCCAGGTAGGTTTCTGGCTAATCTTAGCTGAGGCAGAGGTTGGCTTGTATTCAGGTAGTGGTGATTATGGAAACTAAAAGAGATCACCTATAAAGAATAGAATTTGAGGACCAGGATTGCCAAAGAATGCTATTTCTGAATGTCACATTGGTACTGCTTTTCCCCAAATGACTTTAATAAAAGACTATCTCAGTACCTCTACAGCACCTGAAATACAGAAATTCAGCTACCTGGACTGGGATCCACATGGGATAGAGATTTGTAGCAGAAAGAGCATTTTTTCATCTCATAGTCCAATTCTTTCATGCCTAGAAAGAAGCGTCTTGATTCTAGTCTGTTGTGATGCTTCAGTCTGTCTTATTTTGCAAAGTATCATGGAGAAGAGGAACTCTAACCAGGAAAACCAGAGTAGGTGAGATGGAAGCCTACTGACCAAAAACATGGAAAAATATGCATTCAATCTCTAAAATTAGCTTCTTCTGAGTTTGGATGATTATGATTAATGTCCATGTCTTCACCTGGCTTTAGGATTCTAGCTTCAGCATTCTATACCCAAATTACAAATGGACTCAAACTCTGAACCTGTGAAATTACCAAATTAAACACTTTAGAGCTTGATTCTGTCTTCAATGTATACATAAAATTAGGACATTCATGGATGAATAATGTGATGGAGAGAGAAACTTTAGAAAAATGTTAACTGACTTTGTCATCTTATAGGAAATGCTGACAAGTAGAGCGTAAATGAATGTGAATATTTATAGAGTACACAGAAAAAAAAATCTTTTAATTTTACTTCAAACATTCATAGAGCTATAGAGTTTGTTTACTAAAATACACACATACTCTTATTTTTTGCTAATGAACTTCTCTTAAATACTGATGTCTGAATATGAGGGATATTTTTAGCTTTTTAAGAATGATATTACATCATGATTTATTGAGCTGTTAAATTTTGTTTTGTTCTTGAATTTGTCACTCAATTTACCCAATATTCAAAATTTTGTCTTCCTTTGCTTTGAGAATATCAAAAAACAAAGTTTTCAAGTCTCTTAGTCCCCCCATACTGTTATTTGACAAATTTATGCAAAGTGAATATGGAGGTAAAGAACCTATAAGGTTGGAAATTTGATGAGTATTAGAGGACTATGCTAATGATAGTTAACTATGCTAATGATAGTTAACTGTGCTAATGATGGGTGTTAGAGAACTATGCTAATGATGGTTAGCATATCCTTGGTGGGCTTCCTCTTAGGCTCTCAGTAAGGATATGTGATAAATGTGGGGATGTTTTAATCTGGAAACCACAGGCCCTTCCTATGAACAGTTTCTTATGTTCAATAAGGGATAGAGTCAGCAGAACAGTTAAATTTTATAGTGTTATAAAGTTGGGCTACGCATACGTGTCTATGATCAGAGCATGGAGAAGCTTTCCAAAATAGCTTATTTAAGTACCTTGCTTTCATGTGGCTATAAGAAATGTGACAGATAGCAAAGTTAGTAATAGAGTGAATTACCTACTAACCTGAAGGATTGATAGGTTGGAAATATTTTTTATTTGTTCATGCTTCTTCATGAAAATTTATAGATAAACTTCCCACTCACACCGTTGTCTCTTTTCTCTCTCGGAGTTTTGATTATTGTCTCCCTGGTTTCTATATCTGAACAAAGGCCTTTATATAATACTATTTTTTTCAAGGAAGAGTTTTATTATTCTCCTGCCCCAAATCATTTAACTCTCTCCATTTAATCTTTACTGGCCTTTTGTATTTCTCCTTTGTGTTAATTTCCACAACTTTACTTAAATAGTTAATAGCATCATTAATAATGTTCATCTTAACCTTTTTCCTGCAATAAGAAAAAAAGTTCTAGGGTGCAAAGCTTCAATTTGCATTGATTACTGCTCTTTCTCTCTTCAAACACCTAGCATAAGTCATATAATTGTAGAGATCAAAGACTAAATGCCAATTTATGGAGTGAAAGAGTGATTTTAGATGTGAATGACAAACTTAATTGCACTTGGAGATGAAGATACCAGCATGAATTCAAAGCCAAGTGAACTCATTTGGACACTGTAAGAAGAAAATCTCCAAGGTAAATTTCAAACTACTTAAGCAATACTCTGATGACAATATATATCCACGAATGTTATACCCACAGCCTTTGAGGAGAATATCTAATTGTAGAAATTATAATCCTCTCAAGCACTTAAAAATATACAACCCAAAGGCACACACTATGTACACAATTACCACTACTATACAAGTGTTACGGTGTGTGTCTAGATGTCTCCCCAAATCACATGGTGGCTGAATCTAGAATGTGAGATGTTGGAATTAAGGGTATATAATTGTTAAATTGATCCACTGATTGGTTTGATACAGCCCTAATCTTGGTAGCATAGATAAAGTATAAAAGGGCAGAAAGAAACTGTGAAATTCTCTTGCTTCCACCCACCATGAAATGTTTCTCCTCTGATGCCTGTCTGCCAAGCCACTTTGACTTAGGTCCAACCTACTATGGACTAAAATCTCTACAAATCACAAGCGAAATAAACTTTTCTTCCCTTAACTTTGTGCATCAGGTATTTTATCTTAGTAACAAGAAAAATAACTATGAGAGACTTTGGTACTAGATAAGTGGGGACATTGCTGTGAATGTATCTGACTGTGGTTTAGGAGTCTTTGGAGATGGCTTGTGAGAAAGGGAAAAATTAGGAATGATTTGTAGATGCCAGATGAAAAAGCAGACTGGAATTTGTTAGGTTTTACTTGATAGGGGATTCCGGTCAGAGCTCAGAAGACCAGGAGGATTTTGAGTTGGTAGACCTTAGCTAATAGAAAAATGCTGGTAAAGACGGCTCAGGAAATTTCTGCTGGGAAGGACTGCGTTGACTGTTGGGCTCCTGAGAATGTGTGTTATAGTTTGGCAGAAAGTTTGTCTGCATTTTGCTTGTGTCTAAAAATTTTGCCCAAAACTGAGATTAAGGATGTTGGACTAATTAATCTTGCAGAAAGTAATTTCAAGAAAGAAAATATTGAGGCCATGGCATGGCTACTGTTCAGGGCTCTTAGCTAGATTTATGTTAAGATCAGGAGCAAAAAGCCCAACAGAATGTTTTAAAACATTTTGAGCTTGGCCAGAGAAGAAGCTCCAGTAAAACTGTCAACTACAAAGATAGAGCAGAGGAAAACTGGATTGTCAAGAAATAATAGGACAATAGAAAAGATGGACATCTTCTGAGGACATCAGAAGAAGCATCATGAATCTGCCATTTACAGTCTCAAGCATTCAAATGTGAAAGATTTTATTTTGGGAAAAGGCCCAGAACACCATGTTACAGAATGGTGGCAGCCTAGGGAAGTTGTTTCTCAGGATTTGGTTCATAGGCACTCAACCCCTACAGCCAAGAGAAAAAAAAAGTTTGGATTTTGATTCAGCTGGTGGATGAATTTGGCATCATCTACATGATGCTGGTTTTAGGTGTATGCAGATTACAAGAGTTGTGGGATCAGGAAGACTTCCACCCAGATTTCAGAACAAGGTATGAGAGGCCAGGCAGTGTGCCCATAAGAGGGTTGTGTGTGAAGTTATGAATGTGAAGTGAAAGGTGCAGTGAAGACTTCAGAAGACACAGGAATGTGGATCTTCTAAGAAAAGCTTCAAGGAGTGTGCAAAGCCAGCAAAAGAAATAAGCCATGGGAAGTACAACAGCCAGAAGTGCCATAGGGATGGAGCCACCAAAGCCCTTTGCAGTTCACAACCTGTCACAGATTACCAGGTATGCTAGACATGGAACTATGAACTCTTTGTCTGTTGGATTTTGGGATTGCTTTGTTCTCATTCCTTGCTATCTGTATTTGTACCTTAGGACTTGTAATGTCTAGATTGTACCATTGAATGTTGCAAATGTTTCACTCTTTCCATTTTCATGGGGGTTTGGAACTAAGAATTTGCTTTAAACACCAGAGCAGATATTAGACAACAACTTTTCAGCAATGCTGACTTTGACAATCCTTGGAGATAGACTGAATGCCTTTTTAATAACATGAATCTTTGGGTAGCCAGTGGTAGAATGTTATGGTGTCTGTATAGATGGTCCCTCAAATCCTCATGTAATCATAAGTAGGGCTTTTTTAGTGGTAGTTAGATCAAGAGTTCATGACTGATTCATGGTGCAATGCTAGAATTAGTCATGCTAGGATTAAGGGTCAGTGATTACTAAATCCATCCACTGATTGATTTGGCACAGCACTAATCCATTAGGTGGAATACAAAAGGGAAAGAAAAAGACTGCTAAGGTCCCTTGGTTGCTTTTTCTCTCTTTTGCCTGCCATGAACTGTTTCTACTTTGTGATGCTTGTCTGCCTTGCGACTCTGCCTTGGAGGCAGCTAATTAAGGACTAAAACCTCTACAAACTGTGAGCTAAATAAACTTTCCTTCCCTTGTGGGTGTGGGGCATTTTGTTTCAGTAACATAAAAGTTAACTAAGACAAGAAAAAGGGAAAAATAATATTCACCTAAAGAAGAGAAAGAAGACATATAAAATAGCCTTAATTACTAGATGGTAATTCTATTAGCGTGATCTTCTAAGATCATGTAATTCTATTTACATGGTCTTCTTTTTCTATATAATTATAAACTTGTGAAGGTATTTTGCAGGGATTATGTAAAATAACATGAAAAATATAATCATTTTATTCATTTTTGTATCTTCACTGGCTAATACATATATGATATCAATCACTAAATTCTGTATAAATGAATGGATATGTTAATAAATGAAGTTGATTACATTAATGCCAGTAGGAAAAACAAATTTGGGGGAAATGCAAAGTAAGCAATTCCAGAGAAAGATACTTTTAAGACAACAGTAACAGTTAAAAATGCATAAATAATGTGTTACAGATTAAATATATATCATATTACTTGACAAAATCATTACTGCTTTGAAAGAAAAAAATGAACGGTTTTTACACTCTCAAATTTAGTATTGTGTCTAGCATGTGGAAGAGAATTAATACTTTTTGAATCAATGACAAAGGGTAGTATATCTTAGTTCTTTTAGTATCAGGCTCAGCAAAAAGTATAACTTTATCTTTGCCATACCACCTGTGAACTACAGCACTGTATTTTCTCCTCCTTTTTCTGCTCTGCAGTTTTATTCTGCATTCTTTCTGATGCCCTTAGGATTTCTTTCATAGGTGTATTCAGAACCAAGTCATTGGTGTTGCCATGGCAACTCAAACTCAAGATTTAGTGCTCAATCTTCCCTGCTTTATTTCCCATTTCAGAAAGTACTTTCTCTCCCTAGATCACTGACATTCAAATAGGCCCTTCTCCAATTTGAAAGAGAAATAGAAAAGTGTAATCAGTAAATTGAACTAACCCCTGTAAATCAGGAAAATAAGACAAAATAACTGAAATCTCTTACAACTTTAGATGAATTGTTTTTTCTGCACATTGCTTAGAAAATTTTCTAAAGTTGTTTTGCTCTCTTTTCTAAAGTTACTTTTCTGACGTTATTTAACAACATTGGATAAATTGTTTCTACTGTTTACATTATACATATATATGGGTGCACATGCATACACACACACAAACACACACACACACACACACATGACATAAAAAAAGGGAATAAAGACACTAATCCAAAATTGCAAGCAGTGGAAAGGAAACTCAAGGTTGTGTCAAGGGAAAGTTGGGCTACTCAGGGAATTAGCAACAAGGAATTTTTCCAGATTAAACTCAACCCAGCATCTGCCCATTCCCAATCAATTCCCTTCAGCACTCTGGTATTTTTAAGTAGCTGAGTTTATTCTTCAGCTAAAACAATAAATCACAGAACTAGCTCTTCATTTTTTTTTATGTAAGTCTTAACTGGATTTTATACTCTGGGACAGGAGAAACCAGGTCTTCTACATTTCAAAAATCTCCATCATCAATGATAAAAATCAGATTGGAATCATGCTTTTGTAATAAGAGAATATTGTAATTTAAGATATTTGAGATGCCCCCTTCCCTTTACCTACTACCTTCTCTCAGAACAGACTATGATCACCAACTTCCCCTTTATTCCTTTGTGCCATAATAGAGATGCAGTTGGGAACAACCCTTTCTGATTGTTCTCCAGGCATACTTTATTGAAGTTCACTGAAATACCATTTTTGAATTTATTTTTCATTAGTGCATGTTTGAAATATATAACAACTGGTACATGAACACATCTTAAGTCCTTTTTCCCCGTTTGCTTCCCTCTCCTCCCCTTACATTCATCTCTTGATCCTTTTCATTTTTTGGCACATATTTGCAACACAGTATGTTTATAATCTTCTTATGGAATTGATGCCCATCTTATTTAATTCCTTGCTTAACCCCTTTCCTTTCCCTTCTTCTCCTTCTATCCATCTTTTGGTCCTTTTCCCTGTTTAGAATAATCTACCCCCTACTTCTTTTCATCTGTTTTTATCTTCCTCTTTGTTTATACTTTGAGTTTCTCATATAAGACAAATCATGAGCTATTTAAACTTGTATGTCTGATTTATTTTGCTTAAAATTATGGTATCAAGGTATGTTCATTTTCCTACAAATGACTCAAGTTTTTTCTTTATGACAGAGTAGTAGGTCACTGTGTGTAAATCCTACATTTTCTTTATCATTTCACCTGTTGCTGGACATAAAGACTATTCCAAGATTTAGTTACTATGCATTGTGTTGCCATAAGCAGGGGTATGGATGTATTACTGTGATATGATGTATTTAACACTTTCATAAAAGTACCCAGAAAAGGAACAGTTGGCTTAAATGGAATGTCTAGTTTCAGTTTTCCACAAATCTTCATACTAATTTTCATAGTGATTGCACAAGTTTACAATCCCACCAAAAGAATCCAAGAGTCCCTTTTACTCTGCAAACTCTCCACCATTTGTTACTGATATCTTGATGATTCCACCCTTCTTTGGCTAAGATGAAATCACAGTGCTGTCTCATTTACATTCTCTAATGGTCAGTAATGTTGACTATCTCTTCATATATTTATTGTCCACTTGCATATCTTTTGTAAAGTGTCTATTAATTTCAACTGCCTATTATTTTATTATTCTTTTGAGTGGTATGTATTTTTGAGTTTTTTTGTATAGTCTAGATATGAGTTGTTTGAGGAATTGGTGGCCAAAATTTTTCTTTCATTCTGTAGTTTATCTTTGCCTTCCATGGTTTTTTCTTTTGCCCTGTATTATCTTATTATCTCATTTGTTGATTTTTGTACTAATCCTATGAAAGTGATTTTCTATTCACAAAGTTCTTACCCATGCCTACAACTTGAAGACAACTGGAGAAAGTAATCCTGAAAGTCATATGGAAACAGAAGAGACCTAGAATAGCAAGGGCAATTCTGGGCAAGCGGGGCAAGGCAGGGACATCACAATGACAAACCTCAAGTTATAGTATAAAGATACAGGTTGAAAAACAGCATGGTAATAGGAAAAAACCAAAATAAATGTACTCATGGATCAGTAATCAGAAGACAAAAAAAAAACAATCCCAGTCACATTCAGCTAAGTTATTTTTGTTAAAGGGGCAAAGTCCCTTCACTGGAGGAAAGAGATAGCCTCTTTAACAATGGTTCTGGGAAGATAGGCAATCCACATGCTGAAAGTTGAACCTGAACCCATATGTCTCACCATGCACTAAACAAAAATAAAATGGATTGAATATCTAAATATTAGAACACAAAAAATCTAGCGGATGATAAGAACATTTAAAACCCTCAAAGACACAGGTTCAGGAACAGACTTTCTGAACAAAGCCCCAGTTGCAGAAGATATAATATCAAAATCAACAAATGTGATCACATCATACTAAAAAGCTTCTGCATATCAAAAGAAGCCAATAACAACATGAAGAGACAACCTACAGAATGGAGAACAACATTTACCACCTACTCCTTGGATAAAGGACTAATATCTAGACTATATAAAGAACTCAAAAAATTATAAATCCACCAGCATTTAATAATTCAGGCTATACTTAATGAGTTTTTTAATCTAAACACTTCTCAGTGGTCTTACTTCTAAGTAGGATATTTGGCTTTAGTTTCAGTCTCCTGTTATAAACAATGGCAATTAATACAGGAAGTCTTGGGGGACACTCAGCCCATATTCAGCCATCAGCAGCATTACAGTAGCTATTTTATATTTGCAAAGGAGTCCTGTGATATCACAATGAAATATATACATTTAGAAATTAACATTATGAAATAAAAATATTTTAAGATGATAAAGGATAGCAATGACTCTATTTACACTTAAAATAAAATAAATATAAAATTAACCAGATATTCATAGTACGGAAAGATAAAACATTGCCAGTGGAGTCAAATAACTGAGTTAGAAAAAGTCTTCAAGTAAAATATTATGCTTAAATTCCTAATAGAAGACTAAAACATCAATAGTTTTCTTTATAGTTCATAGTCACAGAATTACGTAGAAATATTCATTCATTTCTTCATTTATCACCATTATACCTGCACAATAATTCAAAACTTAATCCATGAAAAGTAAGTATGACTCATTTTACAATCCTACAATTCAATCTTGCCTTCTTGATTTTTTCCTTCATTTTTTCCAACTCCATAAATTTAAAGGATGAAATGTGTCCATTCTACTGTACATTTCCCAAAGAATGTTAGAAATTAGTTAATATTATTATAAGACTAGTGATTAAAGACCCATATGTGATACAGAAAAATCTGAGCAAATGATCTGCCCCTTCAATGAGTTTAAGATAAACTTAGAAAACACCAAGGTGCTGCCTTCAGTTTTCCTCACAGTTGATGCCACTTTTAGACTTGTCCAGAGTAGTTCCTGCCCTAGACATTATGCTTGATAGTAGTGTTTGCCAAAATATCTGTGATCAAGGAGTAAATTTGCATTTCCAATTCTTTTTGCATAAACATTTTCATAATTTCAAAATTGATTAAAATGTCTAATGGCTTAGTCTCAACTCTCATACTTAACTCTCACATATCTGGTGATCCAAAGTTTACAAGCTGTCATCAAGATGCAGAAATTATTTTGTGTATCACTATTTAAGAGAAATCCACCTATTATAAGGAAACAAAACAATACAGACACCTTTATTAAAGCTCACATTGTCACCTTTGGCATCAGATCTGGCCCACAAAGCAGATAAGATACAATTCATAATTGTAAACTTCTCATTATAAATACCACTGAAATACAAGAAAGCCAGAGCTTCAACCCTCAACTATGGCCTTAAATCATAAGAAGCGAGAAAATAAATGCACAATGCCCAAAAGTTTATGCATTATCCTGCTGCCAATATTAGAGACAGTAGCTGCTTTGGAGTGTGAGGAGGATGTAAGAAGAGGCAGTATTTGCATAAGAGAAAAAATTTGCTTGTCAAATGTTTCTTCTTTGTTATCATGACTGTGATAGATTCATGCATAATAAAATTTTGTCTCCCAGTAATGCCAAACATCAATTTTCTTGCTTTTTTTAAATACATGGGTCATAAACATGTATTATTTTTGCACAGGGCGGGTGAGGAACTTTTAACAAAATTGAACAACTGTAATTCTTTTAAAATAAATAAGTTAACATATTTACCTATATGCCTATCAATCTCAAAACAAGAGATAAAGTATCAAGTCAATTCTATACCTTGGAAATTGGATGATATTTAATGTTAAAATAATTATAAAAATTATCTTAAAGAAAAATTGAAATATTAACTTTATAAATATTTTATATAAAAGTTTAAAAATAAGATCATTTTAGAATATTTTCAGATTAATAGAAAAATTGAGAAGGTAATACAAAGCATTCCCATGTACTTTACAATGTTTCCATTTTTCAACACTATGTTTTATTTGTTATAATTACTGAAACTATACTGGTACATTATTTTTAACCAAAGTCTCCATGTTATTTAGAATTCTTGAGTTTTTCTCCATCTTTTTCTTTTCCAGAATCATAACTAGAGTATTATTATTACAATTCAATATTTTAAAATTAAAATGAACTAAAATGAAGCTTCAGAGAAAAAAGATTGAAATAAAATATTCTCAGGATTTCCCAGTCTAATCAATATATGACATGGCTGATGGGAGACTCTGAAGAAAGAATGTGTAGAATGAGAAGGTAAAATATTTGAAAATAATTCATATGCATTTTCAAATATTATTAAAATAAGTCAGTAATATACAGATTAATAAAGTTTAAGCAGCTTTGTATTTTTTTTGTTTTATTCCATTGGCTTATTATAGAAGGGTGAGGTGAGGAATACTCTGTCAAATATAGACAGAGAAAAAAGTGCACATATATTCTTTATCTATACTTATTATCATTTGTTCCCAAATTTTCATTGTCAAAAAGAATATAGACTCAGGATTTTTGACTTCACAAATTACTACCATTAAATCAAATAAAATAAATGTACACACATTAACTTCTGTACTTATATTCAATGCTTCAGATTAGATACATTATTCTAGTAATTATATATAAGAAAAGTTATGAAGCTATACATATAGTCATAAGCAGATTTGGGAGTTTACATGCATGTATTTCCATGTCTATAAGGTGCCAGAAATTTCAAAAGCTAATGTTATTTATAGAGTGTGCTCCAATTCAGTAGTAGTCATCAATCTGGTAAAACACCTAAAGTTAAATTACATGAAATAACTGATATCTTACTATGAGGGTAGATTAGGCAGAAAACTACAAAATATTTTTGGTCTCCTTAGAGTCAATACACCCTCAAGTAAACCACTGTTCAAAAATATTTTTAACCTCAATCATTCATGAATAGCCAATTTTGTAGCATTCAGAATATTAGCATATAAAATATTTATTATGAAGTATTCTTACTAGATTTTATAAATGATTGTGAAAGTTATTTTGTCAGTTTTGCTTAGAGAGTAATGTCTGATTTTAAGCATAATTGAACTATATAAATTCAATGTGAGCTGAAACTTAAAATAAATTTGTTCTTCTACTTATATGTTGTAAATGTCAAACATGAAATACAGAACTACAAAATATCATAAAAACTTCCTACAATAAAATGGTGTTTTATTATGTCAATAGCAAAATTCCATTATTTTGAAAGCTACTTTTGCCTATAAGGTTTAGGTTTATTGTTTGGCTCAATGGTTATTAAATTTCAATATCATAGAAGGAAATCTTTAAAAAATGGACTAGAGAAAGAATATTCTGATATTTATAGCTTAATTTGTATGACCCAAAGGCTGTAGGAGTATAGGAGAAGATTATCTGTACTGGTCATTCATTTGCTGTGGAACTTTACAGTAAATTCTTAGCCACTTTCCTTCACAAACTGAGCACATATACAAGATTTTAGATATCATGCAATAATTACAAACTTTTGAAGGATGCTGTAAATTTCTGAACAAAAAATGATCAATTCCATCCAAACATGAAGTTTATCCTGTGCATATTTAAATAGGCATATGGTTGCTAAGATATCAAGATAAAATGAACAGTGTTTCCATAGAAGAGATTTAGATGTTAAAAGAGTGAAGAAAATTAATTATCTTAGTGACTAGATGTCATACTCCAAAGATATCCATGTTATATTCTCTAGAATCTGTGAACATGTCAATCTAAGAGGGCAAGGTGAACTTGGGCTTTCAAGTGGAGTTAAAATAGTCAGTAGATTTTTATCCTAGGTTATTTCAGTTTGCTAAGTATTAATGTGAGTGACTTATAAGTGGAGCAAGAGACAGGAGTCAGAGAGGTTTGAAGATGTTATGCTGTTAGTTTTGCAAATTGTAGAAAGTGCCATAAGTCAAGAACTACATCTTCTTGTAGCTGAAAATCATCTGTTCCTAAAATCTTCAAAGGATTTTAAATTTTCTGACTTTTTGAATTAGTCTAGCAAGACACAGATTATATTTCTAACATCAAGAATTATAAGGTAATAAATTTGAACTTTAAACCACAAAATATATAGAAAGTAGCTAACTCAGAAACAAGAATTAATTTATTTGCTTAGTACTTTGACTAAGACAACCCTAACTACAAATGTATAGCAATTTATTCTTCCAAGTAAACAACTGAATTGAAGTAAAACTATTTCACAGAAGAGAAACATTTAGAGCATTGCTTTGCATCAGACTATAAGCAATAAGAAAATGCTAAACACCAATGACATATTTTTGAAAAAAATGTCATGCCAAATGTTCCTGGTATGTGGAGCCTTGTGTGAAGAGTTCTCATTTAGTTACAATTTTGCCTAAATGACACGAATCTATATTAATCACTAAGCAAGCCAAAACTTGGGATCAATAGATACTTTCCTGCTTTTTATCAATTTGGTAAAGAATATACTGAAATTAAGTGAACTAAAACATTCCATACATCATTAACATTTTCAAAGGTTTCTACTGTTAAACTGTACTCACCAACTAATGTATCTGTTATGATTGATACATTGTGACAATTTGAGAAGTTTAGAAGTTTAACTAAGAGACTCAGCAGGGAGCCAAGGTTCTTATTTTGTCCAAGGGCTTGTAGCTAAGACAGAATTAGGTACCACAGGACTGGGGTTGTTGCTGTGACTATATCTGACCATGTGGTTCAAGAGCTTTTGGGAATGGCTTGTAGGAAGAATTTGGAAAGTTTTGGAAATGTCCACTAAAAGCATAGAGCTGTAATGCCTTAGGCTATTCTGTATGGGAGATTCTTCTCAAAGCTGAGAAGACCAGAAAGCTGATAGAAATCCTGTTGGTAAAGACCAGGTTTAGGAGGTTTCTATTAGAAAGGACTGCACTGGGGGCTGGACTCCAGATGATTTATGATTTGACTTGGAAAAAAGTTTGTCTTTGTTTTGCTCTTTTCCAAAGACTTTGCTTCAGACTGAGATTAAGGATGGTGGACTAATTAATCTGGCAGAACAAATTTCAAGACAGTCAAATGTCAAGGCTGTGGCATGGGTCTTGTTGAAGGCTTTAGTCGGATCTATGTTGAGACTCAAGACCAAAGAGTCCATCAGGATGATTTAAATCATTGCAAGTTTGGCTAGAAAGGAAGCTCCAATAAAGCTGTGGACTGCAAAGATAAAACTGAGGAAATCTTGATTATTGAGAAGGAACAGGAAAGTGTAAGAGATGGCCTGAAGGCATCACAAAAATCAGCAAGTCTCAAACTTTTCAGTCTCTGAACTGCAAATGTGAAACTTTATTTTGTAAAAAAAAAAAAAAAAAAAGCCCAAGAGCACACTGTTCCAGAATAGTGGCTACCACACCATGTTCCAAAATGGTGGTGGAATACAAAATTTGTTCCTTAGAATTGGATTCAGAGTGCTCAGTGATCCAGGCACTCAATCCCTACAGCCAAAAGAGAAGAAAGTGTATCTACTGCTCCAACTGGCAGCAGACTTTGGCATCATTCACATGGTGCTGGTTTTTTGTGCATACAAGAAAACTGTGGTTCAAAAGGCTTCTATCCCAATTTTAGAAGGCTTGGGAAGCTAGGCAATGTTTCTCTGAGAGGGCAGTGTGTGATGCTATAAGTGTGAAACTGAAGGTGTAGTAAAGACCCCACCAGTTTGGAAAAGTCAGAAGCATGGCTCATCTAAGGAAACCTGCAAGAAGGGGGCAAAGCCAGCTCAATAGAGAATTCATGGGGGCTAGGAACACCACAAGTGCCATAGGGGTGGAATCACTTAACCACTTTAGAGCTCACAATTTGTCCCAGATTGCTTCAGATGCTGAGCATGGAACTCCAGGACTTAGTGTTTGCTCTACTGGATTTTGGACCTGCTTTGGTCCCAATTCTTTGTATTTCCCTCTTTGTAACTTTTGGAATGAAAATGTTTATCTTTTCCATTGAATGTTGGAAGTATTCAACTTTGTTTTCATTTGTACTGGAGTTTGTAGCTAAGAATTTGTCTTCCATCTCAGAAGAGAGTTGGGACTTGAAATTTTCAGCAATACTGAAACTGTTAGAACTTTAGCAACTATTGTATATGGACAGAATGCTTTTTACATCAAAGGATGTGCATAAATCTTTGGAGGGTCAGGGACAAAATGTTATGATTCTAATGTCATATAATGTTGATATAATTAATGCTGATTCTTAAGGACTGTTACATCTGTGTTATAGAGTTCAAGTTGTGAAATGATAAACATAAGCAGCTTTTGTATCTGTAGGCCTGTTTAAAGAACTTGTTGAGTTGAAAAGGAGTGGATTATTATGGTTATTATGGTATCAACTTGAGAAGTTTAAAAGTTTAACCAAAAGACTCAGCAGGGATTCACAATGCCTAACAGAAAAATTTGAAGTGTTATATCAGATTCTTGGAATACTGAACATTATCCCCTAGGGAATGATACAGTTGAAGAGGGAATCACATGATGAAAGAGAAGAATGAAGTCTGGCATCAGAACTGTGTCAAAGATGGTTTTGCAAAAGCAGACTTAGCTCTGAAGCTGTGAAAAATAAGTTTCCACTGGCATGGTAAAGCCTGAGTTTGTCAACTCTGAAAGATTTGGCAGAGAAATTCAGATTTACTTCCATTGGAAGTAGGAAGCTACTGAACACCCTTTATGAAAGAAATAACATGATGGAGAATAGTTTTAAAAAGGCTGTCAAAAACACAAAAGAATGAAATATGTAGGGAAAAAGGAAGAAAATGGAAGTAGAATGAACTGTTTCTGATAGGTTTTTCTTGGAGCAATAGAGAAGCAAAGGCAGTAAAAAAAGAAAAAGGCCTTTCTCGTGAAGATGAGAGGACGGCAGAAGAGTGCAAGACCCCTTTGAGCCAGAGTAAGAAGCAGCTGTCTTTTATTTGGTTTCACAGGCAGAAGAATTTGAAGGGGCGGGTGGAATGACATGTTGACAGCTGATTGGGGGAATGCTGGCATGCGCAAAAAGCAGAAAGTTCAATTTTGGGTTTGGAAAACAAATGTGGAAGTCAGTATTGAAGGGACGCATTGTGGCTCTAGGGCCCTGGGCCTTGCTGAGCAGGCACCACACTGTTTCATAAGGGTGGAAGCCATCCATTTGAACTATTTTGGTTTTCTGAAGTTAAAGCACTGTATTATTTTTTGAAACCCGTAGAAGCTTATAATAAGGTATACCTGAAAGGAGATTTTACCTATGAAATAATAAGACACAGTTGAAATGCAGCAAGGATAAAAACAAAGAAAGATGCAAATGTAAGGAATTTTTTGAAGTGAATTTTTAAGATAGTTTGGTGTTTTACTGAACATCAAGAAAGAAATGTTAAATATGACATGGATATATGAAGCTGAGATTGATGAAATGTTAGTAGTAATAAGGATGAATAGGAACTACGGAGAAGACATTTTGATAAAGAGGATAAAAAATGCTTCATTTTACAGGGCCTTTTTATTTTTTGTACCAGGAATTGAACTCAGGACCTTGAACTTGTCAGGCAGGCACTTATGCCACTGAGCTATATTGCAAGCCCAGCAACACATTTTTATAAAAAAATTCTGTGAAATTCAGGAAAATGCTAAAAAACAGTAAACTTCTGATTCTAGAATCATTTATGTCTATTTATGTTTTCCTATCAGAAAAGATTATTTAATTTCTGCATTTTTAACTCTATAAGATTTTTAAAAAGATGTTTCTAATTTTATTTGTTATTTTTCCTTTGGGGCAAGAGGGTATCAGAAAATGAACTCAGGACCTCACACTTGGCCAAGCAGCCATGCCACTGAGCTAAATCCCTGGCCCTACAAGTCAAGTTTTTTGTTTTATTTTTTGGGGGAAGTACCAGGTTTAATTTTAATCATAAATATACACACACTTCCACATACATTAATTCATGTTAACAACTTAAAGATAAAAAATAAAAAGAGGAAAACTTTTTTTACATAAATCGATATATATATATATACATATGTATATATATATATATATATATATATATATATATATATATATATATATTTTTTTTTTTTTTTTGTACCAGGGATTGAACTCACAACCTTGCTCTTGCCAGGTGAACACTTAAGCTGCTAAGCTAAAACCTCCGCACTGCTGCGGTCTGGACTATAGCGTGTGCCCCGAGCTCTCCACCTGTCCTCGCCCACCTGCCAGAGCACAGCCCGCAGCCCCAAGCAGCAGTGCCCACAGCAGCCCAGCACTAACGCCACGGCCAGTGGAATGACTACATCTACAACCTCATGGCAGACGGGACGGGTCAGGACGCAGCCATCGTGGGCTACAAGGACCCGCCCTCTGTCTGGGCTGCCATCATCTTTGTCAACATCACCCCAGCTGAAGTTATTGTCCTGGTTGGCAAAAACTGGGCAAGTTTTTTTGTGAATTGGCTGACACTCAGAAGCTAGAAATGTTCTGAGATCCGGGACTCACTGCTACAGGATAGGGAATTTACCATGGATCTTCGTACTAAGAGCACTGGTGGAGCCCCTACCTCCAACCTCACTGTCAACATGACTACCAAGACGCTAGCCCTGCTGATGGACAAAGAAGGTGTCCGTGGTGGTATGATCAACGAGAAATGTTACGAAATGGCCTCCCACCTGCGGCATGCCCAGTACTGACCTCGTCTGTCCCTCCCCCTCCTACCATTCCCATCCACTTTGCACCCCTTCCTTCCCATACACACACATACACCATTTTTATTAGGGGGGCATTACTCCATATCCTTTATTTCTGCCAGAACCACATGGGCTGGGGGCTGGGGCTGGATGGACAGATACCTCCCCCTACACATCCCACTCCTACTTGTGGTTGGAAAACTTTGGTTTCTTGTTTTGTTTTTGTTTTTGGAGGATTTTTTTTCAGAATAAAAAAGATTCTAACAAAATTTTTTTTAAAAGGACAGATAAATTGCTAATTATAAACACTTGCTATTGTATAATCACTATTAGACTGAAAACACCTCAGCAAAGTAAACACCAGTTTTGAAAAAGTGCAGGTAAAGGAAAGCAAAAACATCATGTTAGAGAAGAAATATAAATTTCATGTTTAATTGTCAACTATAAAGCCATTTCTAATAGTTTTTTTGGTGTGTGGAAGTTGCAAATATTGAAATTCACATTTCATCAACTGATGAAAAAAATGGCAGTATTGTACACAGCTGTTGAGTTACTTATGTATTTTAGAATTAAAGTTTTATCTAAACTCCAGTCTTCTTCCTTTTTGAAAATTTGATCTGCAGAGAGCGTATTGTGTGCAATTTACAATGTCCAATTCCTGGCACATACTTTCATTCCACAGTCTTTCATTTGCTGCATTAGAGCTGTATCTTTAACTATCATAGTAGCATCATATATTCTTGGGAATATAGTATAATCATCCTAAAGTCTATTATTCATATCAAATCTGATGGTCTCTTGGAAAAGAACATAGGTAGTACTCATATAGAGTAGCTTTAGTACATACACACGAGATGAACTAATTCAATAATAATTCATTTAAAAAGGTCAGAATGAGGCACAATAAATCTCATAGAAGAGTATTGCTACAAGTGTCAAAGAAAAGTGTTTGTAGGATATGTTATCTCTGAAGACTTCAGGGGCAGAATAAATAATGCATCCATAAAGTAAGTCAAGTTGTGTCCAATAATGCCAGCTCCATGTGTGAGCTAGAGAAAAGACTGCTCAGAAAATGTGAGGCAGATGTAGAGGTGTTGGCAATAACCATAGAAAGCAAAAACTGCATGCTTCAACATATATTTCCAGGCACCATCAACCAAAGAGTATGAATTGTAGGAGGCATTAGTTTTAATGTTGATAGTGGCCTCTGGGTGATGGCTGACTGGATAAAATTAAGGGTCATGGAGAAATTAATGGAGCAGTAGTAGTCAGAGGAGCAGAGAAGCCACAGGAGAACTGTAGGTGGAAAGCGTCTATAGGAATACGGCCCATGTTTTGCATTTATAGGAAGTCCTCACAAGAGAAATGACATTGCACAGTCGATGAGTGGGAGACTAAACACATCCTACGGAAATGCCCTTGAGGGGTTGAGCTAAAGTTCCATAATTTTTGCTTCTCTTATTTAAACATGTAAACTTATCTTACATACTTAATTTAAACTGTATGTACTGCTAAACCCAAACACTATCTTTGCATGTATATCTAAAGACACTCATATCTATGGAAAAACTTTACTTTTCATTAACTACTATAAAAGCGATTTCCAGTTTGTACTGAAGGTATAATAGTGTGATTACAAAATAAAGTCAGATTTATGAAGTCACATAAGGATACTTACTCTATTCCTTTAGTATCATTGATTAGAATTGGCAAAATTTCCTCAATTTCCATAATATCCTTCAGTTTAATGTTAACTGTAGCTTATGTTAGTTTTATGTGAATTTTTATATTATTTGAGGATACTTTATACCAAACAGCCATCAGAACTGTAAGTTACAAGTGCACCTGGTGAAACTTTCATTTTTAACTAAAATGGTAGTTTACATCAAATACAATTAGGAAAAACTTGTACAATGCGAAATGTAATCATATTAAGATATCCTTTCATTTTTAACTAAAATGGTAGTTTACATCAAATACAATTAGGAAAAACTTGTACAATGCGAAATGTAATCGTATTAAGATATCCTTAAGGAATCTCAATTTGCTCTTAGTTTTATAACTGCTTGTTCTTATAAAACTAAATTTCTTTAGTTATTTTTCTAGTCATGTGTAGATGTAGGTCTCATTATATAAAACTGAGTTTTCAGGCTATATGACCAAAATGGGTGTATCAAAGATGCTGCCTATTATTTCTTATTCTATTTTTGAAATGTTTCTCTTTCACATACAACATGTAAGAATGGGTTTTTTGGAGCAAAATAATTTGCTCTATTTATAATTATTTTAACTTTAAGAAAGAGAGATCTAGTTAGTGAAAAAAGAAAGAGAAGCATATTTTTTATAAAGTTGTAATTTTATGGATATCTAGAGTACAGACATACTTTTACAGGGACAAAAAAAACCCAGAAAGTAAAATGCTCATTTTTTAAAATCTAATAGGGCTTATACAATCATCCTCATACATTAACTTTTCAAAAATCTCCAGATAATTGCTACTCATCTGTTTCTTAATACTAGATCCCATGAAAGCAATCTAATTAAGTGACAACTTTGTTTTAAACCAGCTCCAGAAGGTTCCTCTGGTCCCAGGTGTGTGTACTTGAGGAGAGAGGTTAAGGTAACACTAGGTCTCAGCAAGATCAGGAAATGGAATTTGTCTAGGTAGTTCATAGGGAGAGCTGCCATCCAGAAGTGTAAAACCACTGATGTGGGCAAAGTGACATAGCAGGATAAACACTTGATTTGGTAACATGCAGACCTAATGACTCTTAATTTATTTATAAATTGAAATAACAATACTGCCTCAGCAATATATAGCATGTAAATTTTTTTAAACAAATTCATGGCCTCTACTGATTGTTCAGAAATGCGACGTAATTTTCCTGCTTTTCTTTTTATTTACTGAAACCTGGAATTTTAAATCAAGGTTAATAACACTGGAAAACTCCAGTGTTTTTCTTCTTAAAAACTGAAATAAAACTTGAATTTAAAAATCTGTCTGTGAGTATATTTTCTGTATGTTTTGTTACATAATGTGGCTATTCCCTGTGCACAGCCCTATGCAATTTGCTTCAGCCTTAATAACTCAATAACTTCCTTGTTCATACTGATTTGTGTATTTTCATGAAGTCATCATATTAACTATTTGCAACAACTCTTCAAAAAAAGCAGCAAAAAACATAATAAGAGAGATTAGAAAATATCTAGGTGAAGGAAGAAACCTGAGAAATTTCTTTATTTGCTCACTTATTCATTGATTTACTAATTCTGTTACAGAAAATTTATTGAGAACTTAATTTTACCAGGCATTTTTCTACAGTGCTTACATATAATAGTTCATAATATAAAGAATATTTACTCTAATACAAATTACATTTTAGTATGGAGAGAAGAACATAAAAGAGAGAGGAAAGAAAGGAGGCAAGAGGAAATGTCAGTGGACATTTAAACTGTTTCAATATCTTGACTATTATGTCAAGTGCCCTGTACATATTTACATATTTTCCACTGTTCTTATGGAACTCTGAGCCCCTATCTTGAACATAATCATTATGTACTGCAGACTTATACTACTAACAAAGTATAAAAAAACTACTAAAATTTTAAAAATACATTAAAAAATTAAAATAAATAAAAACAAGGTTATTCCTGCTGACTAATCTCAATGTTTAGATTCTAGATAATTAATTGTAGATGCTGTTAAGGTAAATAATAAAAAAATAAAAGTCTTTGACAGGGAGTTAAATGATTTTGAGTTAGTCTCACCTCATCGATAATTAGTTTCCTAACAGCGTATCATTCTATATCCGGATCCTGTGTATCTGTCTCCACAGAAACCAAATTGGTGAAAAACTGGAATGCACAGTAGACGAAACAATGAAACTGCTGGAAAAGACCATCCACATGTACATGAACAAAGCAAGGCAATGAGAGATGAAAGTGGATTCCAGATACAACTGGAATTTGAAGCCATTAACTCCCTTAGGCTTGAGTAAGAATAAAGATTAAAGAGAAGCAAGGATTAAAAGAACCTATAAAAAATGAGAGTTGTGGATGGGAATACCCGGAAGGATTGAGTAGTTTCAATATCTTTTGTAGGTTCTACCACTTGAAGACTGACAGTGATAAATCTGTGGGATCTTTGACTTCTCTTTTTTTCTTGCTCCTAAATCACCTGCTGGTGTTTCCTATTTGCTAACCCTAAGAGGGAATTAGAAGCCAAGGGATTACAGGTGATGCAGTCATGTAATTTTTCTTGTGGAGCAGAGCAGAGTGAAGAAGGACAGGAAATTGATCTGGATTAAGTAAGGTGGGAAGAACGTCCAAAGTGGGTTTTCCTACAAGTAGATGAAAGGGAAAGATGACAAAAAGAAAAAATCAGACCAAGCAAAACAAAAACCAACCAACCAAACCAAACCAAGCAACAACAAAAGCAACCCCCCCAAAAAAAACAAAACAAACCAAAAACCCCAAGCAACTAATAACAATATTTCATTTCAAGTCTTCCTCATCTGAGTACTACCTGTTAAGCCCACCATGACTGTGACATCTATGATCTTTTATCAGGAGCCTCATATTAAAAAGAGAAAGTTTATATAGCATGCAGAGTGTGGTGAGAAGGAGATGAATCAGAAATAATTTACTAAGTCAATTTTCCTGTAATGATTGTTTTTCCATATAACTGATCACTTCTCTCTTTGTAAGAACAAATACTCTGAAGATTGCTATCATAACTGAGATGTTTTATTTTCACCATGTTCTCCTATTATAATGAAGTGGATATAAAATGATCAGAACAGGATAATTTTGTAATGAAGAAAAAATTCCATGAGGCATAATTTCCCATCTGTAATTATTTTAAAAATGTCTATTTTGCATGAAAAACAACACAGTTACAAGGCATGCAAAGCTGTGTTAATGACCAGCTATATTTCCATAAAAATAGATGCCAAGAAAACAGTAAGGAAGTAAAACCAAATTGAGCTTACAATGAGCAGTGAAACTGGACTGTCTGCATTTGAAACAAATGAGCAGACTGTGTAAAATAAATGAAAAAAATATGCACATAGTTAAGTATAACTTATATCACACAACTGATTCACCAAAACTTCTTTATTTCTGTGTGCTTAAATTTGCTAGCTTAACAACAAAATGATGCCATTTTAAATAGAGATGTCTCAGATCTTTTATGATAGGATTTTCAATATACACGGAATTGAGTATACATTGTAATGCTTGTAGAGTTGCAACAAGATGCCTTAACTGCTAATTTTGGGAGAAGCGATATGCAGTTTCGAATCAAGTGGGTGAGCAAAATAAAGACTGGAAGAAATTGATTACCTCTTCCTTTATTTCCCAAGCAACAACATTCATTTCTTTGCTGCTGTATTTACACTAGCTAAAACTCATCTGATCTCTAACAAACCTTCCTTTATGATGTGAAGTAAGCACAGACTGAAATTCGATTAACCCGCTGTTGAACCAGAGTGATTAGGAAGCACTTTAGTACAGGGATTCTGTTAAAATACAGAGGATTTCATGAAGAACACCAAAGGCTTGCTCTTCAATGTATGTTGTGAAAACTTTGATATAAGATTATGTTAGATTCCGTCAGAGGAAATACAAAGACATTTTGCATTTGATAACTTCCTAGGATTGTTAGCTCTATTATTTGCTCTTGTAAAGAAAAATAGAGCAATGATTTCTTTCATCTATTTAAAAATCGTGAAAGTGAGACAGGTTTAATCTAATGAATTAATGTAGATTTGTTTTATCCCTGTGATTTTCACTTGCTTGATTCAAGACCCTTGTTCAACCATTCAGATTCTTTCAAAAGTAACCTTCTGCATTCCTGGGAACTTCATTCTTTTATTGGGGAATAAAACTCTCAACCTACTCAACATCTGGTATGAGCTTGTGTTCTCTAAAGTTGAAGAATGAGTTTTAGGAACCACAGAAGTTAAGAACAGAATATATTTATTAAGAGAAAGAAAGTTTCTGTCAGAGAGAGCCAAAAGGGATCCTGAGAAGGTTGCCAAAGGCTCTGTCTTTTCTAGAGACATTTATAGAGTAAAACCACAAATGAAGCAGGTCCAAGGTGGGGAAAACAAGGTGGATATAAGGTGAGATGAACTATGGTCAACCAATAAGATTAATTGCTCAGGTAAAATTGATTAAATCCGAAACAAAAGGGGAAGTGAGTCACATAGCAAACAGGCATGCATACAGAGCACTGACCCTTCCTAATGAGGGCTTGGGATGGTGACTCTTGGCTTTCTCAGGGTGATAGAGAGCTATTTAAAGTGTCAATTCATGATACTTATCCTTAGGAAGTATGTGGGTGTATTTGCTTGATCTTTTGTCTTGAGGTCTGGCCTCAAGACAAAAATATATACTGGGAGTTGCCTGTCTCCCCCAAGGTTGCAAAGTATCTGGCCTTCTGCACTTGCTCCTTTGAGGGTCTATGTCTGTCTGACTGCCTATGATATTTCTAACTCAGCTGCCTATAAAAATTCTATACATAATATTTTATAAATGAAGAACATGAGATTTGAGGATGAAAGATCACTTTCCTGTCACAGAACTTCAGCAAGTTTTCATATTTAGGTCTGAATCTCTCAGAGTCTACACCCTTTTTAATTATTCTTCAATATCCCATAAGAATGTTGAGTCACAAAAAACAACTTTACTCTGATAATTTGCAAAGCAGTGAAAAAAAACCCAATACTAAAAGTAAAATTACTTTTTATTTACTTTTCATTTTCCCCAAATTTCTGACACTTTATGATCTTTTTCCTAACATGGCTTTTTGGGGGAATATTCATACCTTAAAATTTTCATGAAATTGTTATTCAAATGTTCATCTTCCAATTAAATGAAATAAAGCATGTGTTTTACCAGATTTTTTTTCAGGTTCTATGATTTATTAGATATTTTAGGCTTTTAAATATTTATTGAAGTTAAAACATTATAATGGTTGATACACTGAGAAGGTTAGAAGCTTACTTATGCAACTCAGCAGGGTTCAGGGTCTTCATTTTGTAAACATCCTCATCCTGTGCAAGAGGACGGGGAGGAGATGGTGCTAGTGCTGCATCCACCCTGGAGAGTGGTAGCAAGTTTACAATATTAGGCAGTAGAAGAGTATTTTTGTTCTTGTTGCTTTTTGCTGTCTTCTGAGTCTTGAACCCTTATGTGCCATGTCACCCTGTGTTGGAGCCAGTGGGTTATGGACTGAAACCTCCACAAACTGTGCACTAAATAAACCTTCTCCTGTTTAATTTCAGAGTCTTGTATTTTTGTCCTGGCAATGACACAAATGTAACCAAGATAGAAATACATAGTAACTACAAGACACCATGTAACTCTCAGTATTTTCTAAAATCGACTTTGTCAAAAATGTTGATATAAATATTAAATTGATAGTAATGTAAAACAGAAAAGAGAATATCATGTGACCACTAAAATGTCAAAACACAACTACTCATGCTCCAATATCCTTTCCTCTGCTTCTAAGTCTTCAAATATGTACCCAACTTAGTGGTGGGAATCAGTTTTTTTTTTTAATGGGGAAATATGTAAGACTAAATTTTATAACAAAGTAATAGAAGAAGAATAATAGTTACCACATGGATCATTTTTGTCTTTAAAGTAGTTACTGGTGCACAAAACATAGGCATAAAAATTTTCCAAACAATATTAGCACAAACATTGCTTTCCAATGAACTGGGAAGCTAGTAGTATAACTATCTTGTATTTTCCTTTTCTCTTTCTTCCTCTTCTCTCTCTGCATCCCAATTCCTTTCTCCTTTTGAACAATTTATTCCCATTTCACAATATTTATTGTACATTTTGTAACTTATTTACACTTGTCCCATAGCATCCTGAAATCTCTCTTCTTACAGTATACTATACTTGTTTGTATATCCTCAAATATCACATGTTAATCCTATTTCCAAGAGACATCTTTTTAGTCATTTAAAAATTTTATACCTTTAGTTAGAAAATACTTCTTTCCCATATTATTCTCATATGTTTTGATATCATCCTCCGGCCTTTCAAACTGGTAAAATATTGAATAAATTATATTTTTCCTTTAATGCAATAGAAATATATACTTATTTTCAACTAAACATTTCTCAGGGACTTGAATTATTTTTCCTTTTTAAAAATAGTTGACATTAATCTTTGAGTTTTGTGTTTATTGACAGGAGTCTTAAAATTTCAGACATCTTCAAGAGACTCTGAGCTTTTTAAAATGTTAAGATAGAAGACAAAAACTGAATGATTTATTGTAATAATTCTCACTGTTTTGGCATACAATAACTATGAAATATCATAGAAGCATCTACTTTCCTCCTTTTAAAAATGAAGCTATTGTATACGGGCTGTCAGATGCCCATATTTTTAGGAGAAAGTATTAAAACAGAGAAAAAACATCTCATACTGTGCTGAAATTAGGTACACAAGGGACAACCTTCTGACATGTCTGGGTTTAATTCCATGACAGCACTGGCACTACTGTGTAGGAGCAATAGCTTCTGAAATGACAGCGCCCCGCTCTCACTCAGTCTTTGGATGTTTAACTATATGCAGAACATGCAGTTTCATGAACACTTATGAGCTCATTATTCAACTCACAAACATATCACAAAGCAGAGTTCAGATTTACCAATTAGTTTATTTGAGAAATTTTATTGGTGTCAAGATCTATATTATCATTTATTGCTGGCATGATTCACAAGTACTGCATGACTACCACACTGAAATCTAGCTCATTTAATTGCTGAATTTGGACACTGATGGGTGTAACCGAAATGTTAATTCATGAGACCTAGAACTAGGGTAATAATGATGCTTAAGCATGTTAAAGGAGGGATATGAGAACACAACTTTATGAATAGTGACTAAGATGGGCAATATGCATCTATAAGAAGTGATTTTATATGTCAGTCTTAGGAAGAAACAAGGACAAGAACCAGGATAGAAGCAATTGAAGTACTGGTAACATTTTAAATAAACATTATCTATCTTCACAATGAGTCTTGTGATTTATATAATGCCAACTCTCTGAGAAAGTCAGGTACAATAATTAATTGTTGAACCCTACCTGGGGCAACTTAGTGACTTAACAAGACCCTGTCTCAAAGTAAATGAAAAAGGCTGGTGATGTGACTCAGTTCATAGCTCTTATGTTTAATTCCCAGAACTGAGAAAAGAAATTCCTTGTTCTCAATCCAGAAGATTTTATTCCCAGTAAGTGGACTGAAGAGATAGAATCTTTATTTAATATGAATTTAATGATTGGTCCAGAAAGGTAAGAGCATGTTTGCTAAGTATGCCATCCATATAAAAGAATATGGCTTTAATTGATAGTTATAATCTTTGACCACTTATATTGTCAAAAGGATAAACTGTCTCTGTGTGTCCAAGAAAATCGCATACTAGACATGGCTGAAAGTGAGATAAATGGTGTTTTAATAATTGATATTTTATATCCATGTACTCAAAGCATCAATTTTATAGATGATATAGAAATTTAAGAAATAGAAAAATTGTGTGTGAGATTCATAGCATGCCTATAGAAATTCTGCCATTTGTTTTACTTTCAGCTTTAATAACTTAGATAAAATGCTATTTCTCTATGTTCTGCCTTAAATTATTAACTGTTAATATGCTGATGATATAAAGGAATTGGGAGTTGGAATTTTTTATGCTTATCTTTTAACAGATGATATTAATCTGACAGACAATGGCATTTTTGGTCTCATTGATTCCCTCTTTAAAGAGTTTTCTGTTGGCTTAATTCATAAACTCTATCACTTTCTTTCTACAGTTGACATTTAGTTTTAGTGAAAGAATTGGGAAACCATGTAATAATAGTCTAAAGAAACTGAGGATTAAATACTAAAAATTATTATTATTACTAGTATTATTATTGTTGGGGAGTTTCAATATTATTGTGGAGGCTGACCTTGAACTTTCTATGTAGCTTAGCTGGTTTGAGTTGTGACTCTCTTGTATTATACTCCCAAATTCTTGGATTACAGGATTGTGACACCACCCTTGGACAAACAGGCATTATTTCCTGTTGAACTCCAATGCTGAAACATTGAGAAGACTTAGCTAGAATATTATGTCATTTTCTCAGGGTTCTATACAGAATGGTGTCAATAAACTATCATGATTCCAGAATAGCTTTTTGGAAATGAGCCAATCTGTGTTATCATAGGTTACTGACTGTCTCTTCTCAAACATTCTGTGTATTATAAATGGGTATTTTATTACATGACTCAATGCTGCTGTAAATGGAAATTATCATCTAGTGAAAGGATATGTCGGAATGGAAAAAGTATTCATTCCTTCTTGTTCTCCAGTAGATACCTGGACAAACATGGAGGTAGGAGGAGATTTGAGGTATCACTCTGCCTACTGAATGCTCACAAATGGTGGCACGTCTGTAGAGTTTGTAAAGGTTAAACAGAAATCCTGAGTTTTGAGATTTCATTATCCTTTGTCTTCTTATATTTCATTGTTTATAGCTGTAGGAAACTGTTACAATGGAGGGGGAACAAATTATTATTGTGGTCTCTAGTCTTGGCCTTTTAGAACTTTGTGCACATTTTTCCTAAAATAAGAAACAGAATTAGTTGTAAGATTTCATAAAAAAGTCCTAAACTTGAGCTAATATTCCAAGAAGCAGGCATTGATCGTGAGTGTGATGATGACACTACCATTAATTAGCTGGGAGGAACCTGGAAGCCACATTTGCTATGACTGCAGTACCAAGTTAACAATCCAACGAAAGTCTGCAGCTCAGGGGGTTGGAAACAAAATCTACTAAAATCGATAATAACAACAAGTAAAAGTAAATATTAGAGGAAAATCTGAAGAAAGGACATAAGAGAAAATGTATCTATCTGATCTTTAAAAGAGTTTGAATAAGAGTTTCATAATGGATGTCTCTCAAAAGCATAAATATTTTGATGCTTATAATAACAAAAAGTTATTCTATCTAAAAATAAGCTATGGAGATTATTCTATTCTAATTGTTAAAAAACTCATGAATTACATTTTTTAATGAAAAAATTCATTATCAGACAAAGAGAGATAAACTTATCAGAAAGTATCTACACTCTTATGAAAATGCAGGGCTCTCAGTCCTGACAGAATGAAAATGGAAGTTCTACCACCAGATTAGATGAGGTGCAGGTGAAGGCCAAGTAGAAATTACCTAATAGGCTTTTTATGTATGTATGTATGTATGTTTTTTATGTATTTATTTATTTTGGTACCAGAGATTGAACTCACGACCCTCTGCTTACCAGGCAAGTGCTTGAGCCAGAGTTAATCCTTGACCCTAATAGGTCTTTTAAAGTCTCCAGTGAGTTCACGGATGGATATCACAGACAATCCTCTGACAGAACTCTTTTGCAGTCACTCAACAATCCTGTACTTATTGATTTCCACATAATTTGAATAAATGTTTGTGAAAAGGGAACAGAGAAGGGTACCTGAGGAAGACCTCGCATGATGCATGTAGAGTCTAATCCAAATGCAAGCGGCCCTTTCCCTTAGTCAAGTAACAGATAAAAGAAATGAGAGAATCTGTTACATGTATCGACATATTTTCCCCTTCCAAAGCTTTGCGGAGGAAGAGGGAGCAGAAGAGTTGGGAGTTCTTCCCATTAGATACTCTGGAATTTTAGATACCAGAGATTGAAGCCCAGAAAGAAAAACTAAGATAAGCAACTCCAAAGTCTTTCAGACACAAACTCTACAGTGCTTTGGTTGGAAGGACAGCAGCTAAAGAAACCGTGGATTGCATCCCGTATTGGAGAGCAAGGGCCACTCCTCGTGACCTAATGCCCTGACAGGGTTTACCAGAAGTCTGGAAAACCCTGTGAAGCACAAGAAAATCTGTGAAATCTCAGAAGTGCTCAGACTCAGCATGCCCTGAAGGGAAAATATTGATCCAGCCCCAAAATATATAACTACAGTGGGGAAACTGAACATGTTAGAGCTGCCCAGAGACTTCTGGAAGACCGATTCAGTGGCAGATTAAGCAACCTGGCAGAAAAACAAGGCAAACACTTTTCAGAAGCAAATGCAATTTACTTCAGTATCTGCTGTTTCTTTGCTTAAAAATCCAAGCACATAATCAAAATTACAGAGAATGTGAAAAAGCTAGAAAATGTGCTATATTTTATAAGAGAACCAGCAAGTAAAAAGCAAATTCAAAAATGTCACAAATGTTGAAATTACTGAAGACTAACTTGAGCTCTCCTGGCCATCACTAAGCATCTTTTTTCACTTCCAAATCCAGTGATTTATAATCAACAAAGCTATTCTAGTATTATTTTTTCTCTACACAGGTAGCAAACGTGAGAAGATGAAGCCAGTCTACAATAACTTCTTATGTAGTGATTGTTTCAATAGGAAAGAACAAATACCATCCACCTCACTGAGGCACTGCAAAGCGTGGAAATTAACTCTAAATTTACACCCAAAGGATTATTTTTCTTCTATTTTCTTCTAAGACAACATTATGTTTCTATATCACTTTGATTCAAAGAGACTCACTGGAAGCAGAATTTCACAGTGATAGATTTTATTTCAGGGGAAAAATTCCTGAATTTATTTGGATTTTTTTTTTATGTGCAAGAGAGCTAAACTATGCTTACTTTTTATTTTTGTATTTACTTCTCTTGAATTGTACAAAATGAATTTAAGGTTATACAAAAAAGTTGAAAGAATGATTTCTAACTACTATTGTAAGGAAACATATGGGCATATGAAACAATATGTCAGGTTTTGATAACTGCAATTTGAAGTAGAAGATTATTTTCATATTTACAGGGGATTAGAGCTTAAACAAAAGCAATAACAGCAATTATGGATAGGAGATAGTTTACAGTAATTTAAAATTATTTAAAATGTAGATCACAATAGAATAGTCCAAATATTATTTGAAAAAATCAGGATGAAAAACTTTTAGAAAAAATATCCACATAACATGATAAAGACATACTCAGTATCATCACAATAAAAAGTTATTGTTAATTATATTTATTATGTAATACTTTCATAACATCTTATCATCTAATTTGTTACAATTTCCTGCAGCAGTTGTCTCTATTTTTAAATAAGGAAGTTCAAAAGTGAAGTTTTAATGGTAAACTTCTCAAAGTCACAAGTGTAATAATTAGCAGGTCTAAGATTTGAATGACCCAAAATTAAACAAGTGATGTACAGTACTATGTGATGAAATTCTCAGTTATACCTTATGTATGCATATAGTACAGCTGAAACAAAATATGTTTTGGTGAACAGTGGTATTATGAAGTTTATAATTGCAAAAGTTTCTTATTCTATATGTTCTCATTTGCTAAAATAATATTCAAGAAAATACTTGGACTTATGAAAGAGTTTTAAATATTTTCTTAGTATTTTTGGAAATGTGTGCTTTTTATTTACCATAATACTGATAAAGAGAATAGTAGTTGTTTTTGGAAGAAAGATTTGAATTAAGATGTAACAGCAATGGCTGGGAAAACAGACTTTGAAATGAAATATTTGATTTTTCTTTTTGTGAGCTGATAGAACAATCTATAAATATATGCTGCAATAAACTCTGAATATATATTTCTATATTTTTCATTAGGGATGTGTATATAACTTTAATTCTCATGTAAAACCCACATTGACTATACATATGACTATATGTAATACAAAAATTTTTCCCCAAACTTCCTGATCATGAAATTCCAGTAATTAAACTAATGCTGCTAGCCAGGCATGATGGTGCATGCATGTAATCCCAGCACTTGGGAGGCTGAGAAAAGAGGATTTTTTTCAAGTTTGATACCAGCCTGGACCATGAAATGAGCTCAATCCAGCCTCAACTGCATAGTGAGACCCTATCTCAAAAAGACAAAAGCAAAACCAAGTGAAGCAAAACAATACTAATACTGCTAATAGAAATTTTTGTCTTAATCTCAAAGACATTTTAACTGTTTTTACCAATATTTTTATATAACAACAAAAATAACTACTTTATATATTGATGCTGTCTATAAATCGATACTGATCTATATTTTCAGTAGATTTTTGCAGTACCTAAATGGAAATACATAACTTTTAGCAACCTCATTAACTTCTGTCATAAACTTTATTAATGAGAAGTTTCCAATAAGTTAGGGGAATTTATCATCTCTTCTGGAAAATAACCTTGCAAACCATAGATTTACAGGTTTGGAGTAACCAGGAGTGTGGTTGTAGAAAGATGTTGTATAAGAAATCAGGGTATCATATTCTAGGGCTGTGAACAGTAATATTTGAAACTCGATTCACTGTCCTTCTGTCTCTCAAAACTCTGCTACTTTAAAATCAAATGTCCTTTATGCTGCATAAAGGAGAAACATGAAACAATAAGTAAACCTAGGTATTCAATCTCTGTGTACAGCTCAGATACACCTCACATATGCTTTCACTTCAAAGATGCTAAATCCGCTCTGTCTTCTCTGTGTTTTCATTTAATGATTTCATCATTTTTTTATACGACTGGGGATTGAACCTACAACTTTCACACTCAGCTTCATTCACAGTCCCCAGTTCTTTTATTCTGAGACAATTTCCCTAAGGAATTTACTTAAATTGGATTAGAATTTGTGATCTTCCTGCCTTAGTTCCAGAAGTACTGGGATTATAGGTGATCTCCAGTGCACTCCACTCTTTTCACTCTATTAATGTGTTTCTACAGTGACGTCTTACAATCAATCCTCCATGGATAGTGAGAGACAGTGATCATCAGTTTACTCTGTAATTAAAACCTTAATCTCATACAATTACATACAATTGTGTTTATTTAATGGGCTTACTTATGGTTGCATGTTTCTCCTTTATGCAGATATGCTGCTTATGGTTTTCAAAAATTTCCACTTTGTCATGTGTGACGGTCCATACCTATAATCCCGGTACTCTGAGAGACTGAGTCAGAAGAATGGGTAGTTTCACTTAGTGGAACTCTGCTGAGAGAGAGAGAGAGACAGAAAGAGACACAGAGAGACAGAGACAGAGACAAACAGAAACACAGAGAGAGCACAAAGGATTATGGAAGAGAATGCAATTTGTTTAAATGTAGTCTAGTACAAAAGTTCTGAATTCAACTCCCAATACTGCAAAACCAAATAAGTAAACAAACAAAGTCTACATTTAGAGTGGACTCATGAATCATGCTTTATATCGTTTAGTTTGTGGTTTAGGAAGACAATGCAGAGTTCAAAGGGTGTGTCTATGAAAATCTAACAGCCTGTAGATATACCTATTAAAAATCATTCCAAATTTAATGCCTAGAATATCTTAAGTGAAATCTATTCCAAATAGGTGGCCTATGTATTGATCTCTGTGTGAATCATAGACAATCATGTTAGTATATTTGTTCCAGTCCTCATCCTCCTGCAGTATTCACTTCACTCCTTTCTGAATGGTTAAGTGTAGCTGTCCTTCGAAGGTACTCATCTACTTCAACATTTACACTTATGCTGGGCATCCTTCTCACTTTGCTTGGCCCATGGTATAACTCAAGAGATTATTTTAAATTATTCAGTTTTTTATTAAACTCCTTTAGTGATTTATTGAAATATATTTGCATAATCTACACTCAATTGATGCTTTTTTCAATTTTTGTAAATCTCTCATCTTTCCAGTTATTCAAAAACAGTTTTGTGAACATGAACACTGCATAATATTTCTTTGTATCCCATACAACTTTAAGCACAATGTTTTACACCAGTGTGAACCTTGAAATATTTGCAAGCAAAGTAAATAAATAATTATACTCTTAACTCTGTTAGTTATAAAAGAAATGCCTGAAAGACAGTGTTATTATCACTTTAAAGTTATTAGAGAATATTTAAAAACTAAGATTGACCAGGAAGATATTTTACAAAATTTGATATAACATGAATGGTCGTTTATTGTATACTAGAGAGTAATTAACTCAAAAATATGTTGATAATGAGATAATATATGATGGGAGCAAACAAAAATTTCTGGGGCAACTGTTTCATGGTACCAGAGACAATTTCTATTCTATTCAGCAAAATCATATACTCATGATATCCACTTAACCAGTTTTCACAAAAAGTACACAGATATGTAATGATGTAGTAAAGAGAATCTGGGAAAATGATGTAGTAAGGAGAAATGATGTAGTAAAGAGAAACTAGCATCTAAATAGTTTTTCTTCTGAAGCAATATCGTGCAATTTAACATAATGTGACTAACATTGTCAGTCTTCCTCAATACCTACACTGAAGAAGATAAGGAAAATAAAATTGAATGATTTGAAAATTAACTTCAAGAGTTTATTGAAACTATTCCAAAAAATGTGCACTTCTGTTCAGTGGAGAATTTAAAGTTAACATGGACCAAAAAGTTTATTGATCAGAATGTAATGGGAGAGAAAGAATTTGGACAGGCTCAGTGAATATATTGAGTCTTGTGCAGTTTGTTATTTCACATATTTAAATATTAGTAAATGCACTTGGAGATTTGTAGATTATACCTTATAAAGAGTGAATTATATTGTCAAATGAAATTTCTAGAGATCAATGTTAACTAATGAAGCAGACACATGATCAAATGGTAATGTGAGTTCAAATTTTTGCTTCCCTGGGATTTCACTTGAATCATTCAGTTGTCACTTTATCCTCTTTCGCTTTACTTATGGACAGTCATACAAGAAGATGTAAAATGAAAATTACCAAAGCAGTTTGATATATAGCAAATGATGTGTGACAAAGCTTTGTGAAATGCACAGTTTATTGATGTGAAACACAATAGCATTACAAAAAATATATACCAGTGCTTGCAGAAGGTCTCAGATAAAACAGAAAAGCACATGGACAATAGGAGGTGGCTGAAAGGAAAATGCCATGGCACAGCTGAGATGCTGAAAAAGAGATTCTGGTTTGCCTAAGGAAATAACTTAACAAAGGCGCTGAAACATAAGCAAAGACTGATTTCAAATGTATTAAATATTGATAGTTGCACTAGCTTTTTGCATATGCTCTGAGATTATAAGAAAACATTGCATAAAATGAATACAATTCAGCCATACATTGAAACACAGTTATGGGATGTGCTGAAGTGCAACATCAGCTGTGAAGACATTTCCCTCAAAAATGTTGTCTTTACACAATTGTGTTCTGGTAGGAAGACACTGAATAAAACATAGCACAATAATAGGCATATTATGAATAAGATAAAATAAATGAGTAGGGAATGAGAGCCTGGGGAATGTGTGGTTATTTCAGCAGAAACAGTCGTTAAAAGTTCAGGATATCCATTCTGTCCTGGGAGCCAAAGGTGCATGAGGTGATTCCCAGCCCATGGGGGAAGCTTTGGAACATTGCTCCAAGTGGATAAGACCCCACCCAGCAACCTAAAGAACCGGAGGACACACAGGAGGTCCTCACCGGCCTGACTGGACCACACCCAGTGACATCCATTCTGTCCCAATAGCTGAAGGTGCTCAAGGTGATTTCCAGTGAACAGAGAAGTTTGAAAGAATGCTCAAAATCCAGAAATATAGAAAACTGACTAAAACAAAAGAGAAAAATGCAATCACAAACTTCCAGTCCATCCCAAGCAAGCCTAGGAGAGATGGGCATAGAAGAAAATGTAAGTCATACACCTGAAATTCCTGAAATGATAACAACTGAGGTAAAGAAACAACTCCAGGAAACTATAAAAGAACTCATATCATAATCTGCCAGGTAAAAGAAGAAATGATAAATGTAATGAAGAAATGGTGAACACATCTAAAGAAGATAGTTAGAAAATTAGAGGAACAATGAAAAAAGATGGAAAACCAGAATGAACAATGCAAGAAAAAGAATGCATGAAGCAGATTCAAAGAGATATACAGGAAATCAATAATTCCATTTAAAGTTGGCAAAATCTCAAAGAAAGTGAAGATAGAACTTCAGACCTCGAAGACAAGATTGCAGCTAGTGAGCAGGAAAGGAAAGATCTTTTAAAAATAACAAGGAATGAGGAAATAACAATTCAACAATGGCAAGATGATGCAAAGAAAAAAACCCAAAGATTAATAGGTATAAATGAAAAGGAAAATGACAACACAAATGATATTAAGAGGCTATTTATAGAAGTAATAGCTGAAAATTTCCCAAACTTGAGAATGGAAACTGCCATACAGATCAGTGAAGCATACAGAACTTAGCAGAAAACTTAAAGAGGAAGAGTTAACAATCTTATATATACACCAAGTTCAGGAGCACTCAACTATACAAAACAAATATTAACAGAACTGAAAAATCAAATAAGCAATAGCACAATTATAACAAGAGACCTTAACATGCCATTGATACAAAGGGAGAGATCAACTAGACAGAAAATCAGCAAAGAAATAACAGAATTGAGTCACACCTGTGAACACATGGACTTGGTGAGTATATACAAAATGTTGCACCAAACAACATCAGAATATACATTTTTCTCAGCAGCACATGGGTCAATCTCTAAAATAGACCATATCTTAGCCCACAGAACATACTTAAGTAAATGCAAAAGAATTGAATTATCCAATGTATGTTATTGGATCATAGCACCATGAAACTAGAAATTAATAATAAAAGAAATTGCAAAAACCTCACAAACACATGCAAATTGAATAATACACTCCTGAGCAATCAGTGGGTCACAGAGGAAATTAAAGAAGAAATTAAACAATAATGACAAGCAAATGAAAATACAAATACAAATACTTACCAGAACCTGTAGGATACAATGAAAACAGTCCTCAGAGGAAAATTTATTGCAGTGAATTCCCACATCAGGAAAACAGAAGGAACACAAATAAACAACCTGATGCTACACTTTAAACATCTAGAAAAGGAAAAGCAAGTCAATCCCAATATCAAAAGATGGGAAGAAATTATAAAGATCAGAGCAGGAATCAATGAAATACAGACTAACAAAACAATACAAAGAATCGATGAATCAAAGACTTGGTTCTTTGAAAGAATAAATAACATTGATAAACCCCTAGCCAATATTATTTAAAAAAGGAAAGAAAAAACTGAAATTCACTCAATAAAGAATGAAAAGGGTGAAATCACTACAGACCCTATGGAAAAACAGAAGATCATCAACACCTATATTGAAAACCTCTACTTTCATAGGCTTGATAACACAAAAGAAATGGACAGATTCCTAGAAACAGATGAATCATGAAAGGTGAGTCAAGAAGATGCAAAATGGCAGAATAACTAAATTTCAATTAACAAAATTAAAATATAATTAAATCCTCACCAACAAAGAGAAGCTCCTGTCCAGATGGATTCACTGTGGAATTCTCCAAGAAATTCAAAGAAGATTTAATGCCAACACTTCTCAAAATCTTCAATGAATTTGAAGGGGAAGCAATTCTCCATAACTCATTTCTTGAAGCAAATATTACTCTAATACCAAAACATGAAAAAGACCCAACCAAAAAAGAGAACTACAGGCCAATCTCCCCACAGAACATAGATGCAAAAATTCTCAATAAAATATTAGCAAATAGAATGCAGCAAATCATGAAGAAGATTATACACTATGATTTAGTGGGGTTCATCCTAGGAATGTAGGGGTGGTTCAACATATGCAAATCAATAAATCTTATCCATCATATCAATAGAGCCAAAAATAAGAACCACATGATCATTTCTATCCATGCAGAAAAAGCCTTTGATAAGGACCAACATTTGTTCATGATAAGAGCCTTAAAGAAAATTGGAATATATGGTCTTTACCTCAATATGATAAAAGCCATCTATGACAAACCAACAGCCAGCATCATATTAAATGGCAAAAAATTGAAAGCCTTTACCTTGAAATGAGGAACATGGCAAGGATGTCCATTATCACCACTAAAAATATCTTATCACAGTGATATATGTGTGCCCATGTTTGTAGCAGCAAAATTTATAATAGCCAAATCTTGGAAACAACCTAAGCGCCCATCAACTGAGGAATGGATAAAAAAGTTGTGGTATTTTTATCCAATGGAGTATTACTCAGCTATAAAGAATGATCACATTAATATATTTATAAATAAATGACACAAGTTGAGACCCTATTCATAAGTGAAATAAAGCAAACTGACATGTGTAAATATCATATAGTCTCCAGAATGTAAGAAATGATGAGTACAAAAGTGTCTAAAATTATGTAAATACACTGAGGACAGCTAAGATGATTGTGCTACAAATTCTATATGATTGTGCTACAAAATCTATAAGGTTGGAACAAAACAGTTAACACTGGAACAAATAGCATGTTAGTGTACTGTTATTTCTTTGTCATTTTTTGTTTTGTGTTTTCCTAGTAATTTGGTTTGTTTTGCTTAGTTTTATTTTTCCCTCTCATACAGAAAGTATAGGTATACATGTAAAGACTTATGCATGCCCAGGACTCCTAAACAATTTATGAGAATTGATTATACAATGCATGATGAAATGAACAGGTATTTTGAAGAAAAATACACATTATGTCACCCATTGCTGATTCTGTGTCATCATGCTGTGAAATCCAGTAATACCATTATTCTTTGTTTAGAGAGATTTTAGTCTGTTTTGTGTTGTTTAATTTCAACATACTTGATGGTATGGACAGCTATTTTGAAGAGAATGAGAGACATTATGGCAGCCATGTTTGATTTCCCTATTGTCTGGTTTTGAAGACCTATAATGCCTTCATCATTCTGTTCTGATCAATTTACTACTATTTTGTTTTGTGTGAATTCATTTTGTGTGAAGATATGAACAACTATTTAGAAGAAAATAAGACATTATGGTAGCCATTGATGATCTCCTGCTGTCTTGCTTTGAAATCTGTGTCATTTACATTTGTTTTCTTCTGATCGGCTTTGTTCTGTTTTGTTATGTTTAGCTTTACCATTTTAAATAAAATAAAACAAATAACAATTGCAACCATGGAACTGAGGGAAGATATTATCTCTATCTGCTGTAAGGAGTCTCAGTGAAGCCTGGTGCTTAAATTCACATATCAGTCACATTGTAACAAGGGGCAACATATGGCAGGTAACATACTTTCTCAACTTATATGAGTAGTTTTGGTTGTATTTCCTTTCTTCTGATCAACATATGTTTTCCCTAGATCTGTTGTGTTTGTGCAGTAACTTTAAAATAAACTGCTTGTTTATGTTTTTTTAAACTTAAAAAAAAAGATAAAAGTTCAAAGTAGGGTACATGGGAAGAGCAGGCTAAGTAAAAGAATTCCCCAAAAAAAGATAGACAATAAGAAATCACTTGTTGATAAGTTACATATTGTCCTCTTAGAAATAGTTGTTCAAATTACAAAATTAAAGCATACAAAGTAGATAGTCAAACAGTGAGTGTGTAAACAGTTATGCATGCATAAATCTCTGCATGTGTTTTTATACTTTCTGTATTAGAGGGAAAAACAAAACTTAGCAAGACAAAACAAAATAAATTCCTATAAAAACATGAAACCAAAAAGTTGTAAAAAACCAAAGTACAAGGTAATCTACAATGATTACTGTGCTGTTTCTTATTATCTTCAATAGAATGTCTACATCATCAGTCATAATTGAATATAGCAGTATAATTGAATATAGCAGTAAATAACAATATTAGTAAAAATAAAACATTGTGGACAGTGTAAAACCTTCAAAGGCAGGTAATAATCAAATCATAGTGGATATTCTAATGGATCTTGTCATCTTAACTGCAGTTACCTATACTCTCAGACTTGATATTATCAATCATAATAGATTTGAATAAAATCTATCAATACAAAACAGCAATCCAACAAACCAGATTCAATTATGATCAGTCATGGTAAAAGAGTGTAGGTTTTACAGAGTTTTAGATTAAGTTAATAGGAAATTAAGGATGATTACCATACTATATCCTGTTATTTTCAGGATTACTGTATGTTCCCTCAAATCTATTACAGGTAGAATGACTTGAACAGAATATAATACATCTAAGCAGAGTAGTGTCAGTAATGTGGGTTTTAAATCCTGGTGCACTATTAACAATATAGCGTATGAAGGCCATCTATGTTAGAGATTCTAGCCATCCTTCTCTGCCTCATTTCTGCTATGCTATTTTTCTGCCTGTTTGTCTAGTTTTCTTCTTCATTCTACTGCCTGCCCCACTCATTGAGGCCTTTCTGCCTCTGTTCCTAAAATCCTGGTATTTTTTTCTCTCTCTCTAGAAAGTCCTTCAGTATTCTCTGTAGGGTTGCATTGGTGGTCACAAACTCCCCCAGTTTCTCTTTGTCATTGAAGCATCTTGTTTCTCCATTAATTTCTAGTGACAGTTTTGCATGGTACATCAATCTGGGATGGAGGTTATTTTCTTTCAGGGCTTGGAAGATTTCACTCCAAGCTCTTCAATCGGACAGTCTGTGTCAAGAAGTCAACCATGATCCTGATGGGCTTACCTTTATAGGCAATCTGTTTCTTTTCTCTGATGGCTTTTAATATTCTGTTTTGATATTGAATTTCTGGTATCTTGATTATTATATGTCTGGGTGTAGCTCTGCTTTGGTTGTAGGTGGCTGGAGTTCTGTATGCCTCACATAACTGAATGTCATTTTCTTTTCCCATGCTGGGGAAGTTTTCCTTAATTGTTTCCATGAAAAGCCTTTGTAATTTGCCTGCATGTATTCCCGCTTCTTCATTCACATTTCTAATTCTTAAATTGTAGATTCTCTTGTCATCTTCTAGCCTTTGTATTGTTACTGCCTGTATTCATGTTATTTTTAAGACATCTTTCTTTTCACAGTCACACACTGCAAACTTGTCTTCAAGTTTTGATAGTCTAACCTTAGTTTCTTTTAAGAAGTTTTGCCAGCTTTCAATGGAGTTTTTAATTTCCTGGTAGTCTCTTTGAATCTGCTTCATTTATTCTATATTTTCTTTATATTCTTTATTGAATGTTTCTCTCCTTCTTTTGTGTTCCTCCCTTCTTCCATCTGTATCATCCCAAGAGATGCTTCCTGAGAGCATTTCTTTTATTACTCTACTCATATCCTGCTTTACCTGAATTACTATTTCAGTTTTGAGCTCATCTACAAGATCCCAAAGATATCTCTTAATGTCCATTGAAGCCATATCTGATGTGTGTTTGCCGCCCTTGCCTCCCTTGTTTTTCCTTCTCCTGGATCAGTGCTCTCAGAGTTCTGGGCTGGTGGCTGCCTCCTGCCTCTCTCTCCTGTCATGGTCCTGGCTTCCTCCACATGGTTTACAGTACAGGTCTCAGCCCCCTTCCCTGTAGACCACATTTCCTCAGAATCACACTAGTGAGGGAACTCTACCCTTTCCTGCCTGCTCTTGTCACTAATGTGTAAATAGCAGCTGTGTATGCCTGTCCCACCCCACCAGGCCAGCCAAACTTCAGGGGCCTTCATCCAGCTAGTGCATGCTAGGTGCAGGGAATTGATTTGAGATGGCTCATTGGGTCCTGGCCAGGGGCCCGGCCCAGTTAAAACAAATCCCACGAATCTGCTCTGGGAATGAAGCAACCAACTGAAGTCACTGTCACTCCCAGTTCAGGCTCCTCCTGCCTGATTCCAACATGTCACCCATTTGGTTGCACCCTTCCCTTTTGTGTGGGGGTGTCATTCCCAGCACTGACCGTGGATCAATGAAGGTCCCTTCACCAGCTCCACTCTCCATTGGGTTCACCCACCCCCGACTTCAGTGTCTTCCTGTGAGTGGCGGCAGGAACGAGTTTGGACAGCTCTGCCTGCTGGCATGGATTCAAGCTGGTGCAAACTTGGTGGGTCAGCATGAAAATGCTGTGTCCTGTAATTTTTACCTGCTTCATTTGTAGTACCAAAGTATTTGATGAGCTTTTTTATGTCTTAATTTCTTCCTGTGTCAAAAGGATCCATCTCCCTCTGTCTGGGTCTCTCCAGGGTGTTTTATTCTGGCATATGAGTTGTTTCTCCCAGGAGGCTTTGTATTTTGTTGCTCACTGATTGGCCATCTTGTCTTCTTCCTCAAACCATGGATAATTTTTAAGGTAAATAAATGAAAACAATATTTCATGAGTGATATACACTTACTTTTTTCTCTCTCTCCAAATTCAGGTCCATACACACACACACACACACATACTTGCCAAAAAACTAGGTAGTCTTATTTCTTTCACTAAAATAGTAATAAATGAAACAGCTTTTATAATTTTAAGAGAAATCATAACCCACAAAGATTATATTAGAGAACGATAAATTCTCTTTAAGTTGTTGAAATAGTCTAATCAGTTAACCCATCAAAAGGAATCTTTCTACCACATTAAATTCCACACAGTGGGCAGTTTATCAAAGGGTTTCTAATTTTGTTGTAGGATAATTTTGTTTTGTTTTGTTTTTGTAAGCCTGTGAAAAGATATAGGAACAAAAACTTCAAATTTTTGAATTATCTTTCTCTACTTAACATTAGTTTTATTAATGTTCATGGAAACATAGAAAACATTAATATACATTTAAAACATTCCTTTGTCATAACTCAAGTGAGGACAAGTTTACCAACTAGCATATGTTTTTGATAAGTTAATAATCAACACAATAAAACATTTTAATTGCAACAAATCTCCCAACATTTTAAGTTAATTTAGAAAATAAATAGCAAACAGATCTTTCTCTTCAAGATTTTATGAAGCATAATTGATTTTGAACTTTGAGGTTTAGCATTTGAATCGAGTGGATGATTAGTCTGAGTATCATAGCCGTGTCTTTGTAATTGATACCCACAGCTTTCTCTGATGACCAAATGAAAACATAGTTTCTGCTTTAGTTGGAATATTTATTCTTTGCTCAAGAGATTTATTTCTCATTCTCCTCTGTCACTCAAGGTTTTCTTAAGTATTATGAGAAAGGAAAACCATGGAAAGCAAAGCAACTTACCAACATGAATTAAGATGGGTTACTAAAGCACAAATGTATTTCAAAGTTTGGCAATTTTGATATGTTCATAATCTTCATCAAAGAAACTACTCATGTATTTCATAGATAAATATAGTTTAATACATTTATTAGAATAAAAATTAAAATCTTACTGCAAAAAGTTATAGTGACAATTATTAAATGTATATATAAAATACATATAAAACTGTAGTAAAATATCCTTTTACTATTGAATTCAAACCAGAACTAAATATTTCAATTTAATAGTATCCAAAAGGCTCAATTCAGAAGTTATCCCTTTGCTCTTTTGCATAATAATTCTTATTTTTAAGGCTGTTGTTCTATTCTGATTTTAGTTATTCCCTTGAGTCACGGTTGCTTGTTTATATCCTCTTAGGCAATAGACATTACATTTATTATGATTGAACTTCATCTTCCTGTGAACATGAAATTTTTATATGATATTTTCATTCTGATCTCTGCAAGCTGTTAAGTATGGGGATTTCATAGTGTCTGAAAGAGATAATGATGTCTAGGTTGCTTATCAAACAAGGGTTTATATTTGCAGCAGGCTAGATTAAATAGAAATTGACTTTTGTTCCATTTTACATGGCAGCTGTACCAATAATAAAATAAGTGAGAACTGGATAGGTTTTTAATGTTGCAAATAGGAAGGCTACAGAAATGGAAATTTATTGTCCATTTTTAAGGTTGTTGTTCAATTTTGATTCAGAAGAAGAATAAAGGAAATAAGACATTATCAATAAACTCACTCAACCTGTGCAAATACCTCATCTTTGCATATTGACTTGGTGATTTGTTTACTTTATGTTGTCTTCTCCAATATAACACATTTTTAGAGTCTGTTGTATTGCTGTGCTTCTGATCTTGTAATTATAGTTCTTGGTTTAATTTCAAATTAAGGAATGGAGTTAACAATTAGGCAATCAACATTATAATTGATTTTCTTAAGTAAAATTTTATTTACATATAATAATGTTCAGAAACAACTAATAGTTAGCTATTTTTATAATTTAAAACTGCTACAGTTGTTTCCATGAGGACAGGGTCTGTTGAGATCCACACACAACTATTCAGGAATGGCATTCTTATTGTGACATTTGTTGAAAATATACTGAATGTTGATCACCTGTGATAAAGCATTGTTCTGCAAGCAGAAGATCAGTTTATATTCTGTAAGAAATGGAGGAACTCAAAATGGTGGACCAGGAAATTATCAAAGATGCTGGAGAAAAATCTGTGAAATTTAAAGTTAAAAGTTATGTGATTCTCTGGTGTAGGGCACAAGATATTATGCTGAAGAATCCAGTAAGGTAGTTTCATATTCAGTGCTCTCATTTTATTGAGGAAGGAATGGAAAGAGAAATAGTTTTTGCACAGTAGCTTAAGACTGAATGAATGACATTGAAAACATCTATTTCCTAAGAGGGAAGAACCAAAAGCAGATCGTCACTTCTAAGAATATATCATTTTGGCAGGCATACTTCTTTTAAAAAACAGCTTCTGTGGATTTTTGCTAAGAGTAAATGATCAACCTTCTTTTGTGTGAGAATCTGTTATATACTATTGAAATGACATAGTAAAGAAAGGAAATTGGTGCTAAATGCATCCCTATTATATTGTGTTGAGCAGAAAATATTATAAACATTTTTTCTGACATTTTTATAAGAAAAATGTAGCTAAATACACATACATTACTCTTGTACATTACTTATAAAGATATGGTCTTTATTCTACTTTTTCTTTGGTAGATTTGAAATTACTTATACTTGATGTAACTTATTCTTTTTTTTCAAATATAAATCTTCTGTTACACTTTTCCCACTAAATTCTTAGATTTTCAATGGTGAATAAAATCCTTAGGACAACAGAGTGACAAATTTAAGAGAGGCCATTGGCAAGTAATTGTTACTCAGATATCAGTGTTTACAAAGGAAACCTGACTACATTTTTTAGTTAATTTTTCTTACATTGTACGCTTTATTTTTTGCCTCTAAGTTTATATGAGCCAAAAATTGCATCATCTTTGCACCAAATGAACGTATTGAAATAACAGTTTCTTGTTATAGATTCAACTTTAAGAATTGGAGAATTCTTGAAAAATGATGACATTTCTCATTAAAATACATATCATTGAGCCATTAATAAAAGTATTCCAGTACTAGAAAAAAAATCCAGTTTCCTACAGTACCTACTTGCATACTGAATATTAGTCTAGCTACTCTGTATTTCAAAAGCATGTTTAAAGGAGAATTTTACTCCTTAAAGATCTTTATAAATTAATGCTTTATAATTTTCAAAAAAGTAGCTTTTTATATAAAAGCAAACTTCTAGCCATTGTTATGCTATTAACTATTCACTTCTCTTTTATGGAAACTAGATATTTTTATGTTTAATTTCTTGTCAGATTACGTAATTTCTTTTCAAATGTTTTATTTGAGTCATTGAATAAAATCCTCTGATGATACTGTGTGTTTGCAGGCCCTGTTTCTGTTTTTTATACCACCCTAGTCTGGCATTTTCTTCATTTATTTTTATATGGTGCCCTCTCCTTAACTGTAGAGGGTTAGTCCCATGGCTGCCAGTGGATGTCTGAAACTAAGGATAATACTATACATACCATGTTTTTCATATACATATGATTATTTTCATAGTTCCTAGGACTTAATCAAGCATTGTTGCCATAATTCTTGCTGTTAGGGCACAATGGCAAAACCAGCATAAATTTCCTTTCCTTTCTTCAGTATTTCTAAGACAGAATATTCACTGTTAATATAGAACTCGGTAATCTCAGCGTATGACTATAAGTTTTTTTAGCTGTAAAGAATCTTTATGTTTTTGCTTAAAGAATTTGCAGTTTTGGGATATTGTTAAGTAAAGTAAGGCTAAGTTGGGCACCAGAGACACCGTGGGAGGCAGTGATGAACAGGTTATGGGAGCTCGGTGATCAAAGGGATGATCCATGTTGGGGATGTGCCAGCTGGACGGTGAGAGTTCATCATGCTACTGAGACAAAATGAATTTAAAACTCATGAATTACTTGTGTTTGAAATTTTCCTTTAAATATTTTCAGATCACATTTGTCTTTTGGTAGCAGAAACTGGAAACAAAAATTGCCGATAAAGAAGGATTATTGTATCAGTTTCCAGTTCTGTTTTGTTTTGCTTGTTATTTTTTTCCTATATACACTGCTTCAATATTACCTTCATAGCAGTTTACTATATTATTTATTGAAAATTACCCTTTAATTCTGTATTTTTCTACTCTTATTCTCTCTCTTGCTGTCTTCTTACCTTTCATTTCTTTTTTCTCTTTTACTTCTTTCCTCCTTCCCTTGCTCCATTTTCCTCCTTCCCTCTCTGCCTCCCTTTCTTTCTTACCTTTCTTTATCCTGTCTTTTGTCTTCTTTTTTTCATATGTATCTACTTTTTAACTTCTATATATGTTGCTCTTAAATGTTGTGAACCTCCCCACTCTACCATTCTCTTCTTTCTAGGTTCACTCTTCTTCCCTCTTCATTGTTGACTTTTACAATTCATTTTTCTCTAGAAAACTTACTTTTAAGTCAAACCAGTCATTTAGATATTTGAAGTGAACTTGGTCAACTATAAGCTGTCTCTAACGTTTTTAATGCAAACACCTTAGTGCAACACTATTAGCACACATGAAAGGACAAAACAGTATATAAATACAAACATTTTTTACAAATGCACATATGAGCAATCAAAACCCAGAACAGTATATGAAGTAATTACAAAAGAAATCCTGTAATTCTTTATGAAAGTCATAATATCATGTAGATGGTAGACCATTCAGATAAAACAATTTTAAGATTTATCATTTTATAAGAAAATGATAATTTTATCAGAATATTGAAATTCTGGATGTATATATGTATGAGTTTGTATTTTCTTGTTTATATTTTTCTATTCAATTATCCTAGAATTTTACTCTCTCTCTCTCTCTCTCTCTCTCTCTCTCTCTCTCTATATATATATATATATATATATATATATATATAATCTTTTGCATTGATTTATCAAGTTATTATTATTTTGTCTGAATAGTTTTTGCCATGAAGTTTCTCTGGAAGTCTCTATTTCAGAGCCTGCCTATTTGTTTATTTATTATTTATTTAAGCCAGAGATTGAACCAGCACCTTGTGCATGCTAGGCAAGCATGTACTAGTGAAACATTAGCCTGCATCTCCAGCCTGAGATTTATATTTTTTTATAAATGGTTAAGTAATTTTTCACAAAGAAAATATGTCCATGCAGTCAATACATACAATAAATAATAAACTATAACTTGCTTTTCAGAAGGCCACCTTATGCCTTCTCCTCTAAAATAGGTACTTGGGTAACTTACTTATTTTTTAATGGTAGCAATGAGACTGTATATACACTCTCATATAATTTCTACAAATATGCATTTAATATGGTCTTTTATATAGTACTGTTATACAGAGAGTATATAAAGTACATTATATATACACTATATATAGTAACAGTAATATATGTGGTAATATATAGTAATTTATATACTATATATAATATATTGCATACTATATTGTATTTTATATAGTATTATATATATACCTATATCTTAAAAATTAAAAATCATATTCAAACTAATCTAAATTTATTCATTCTCATTTGTGCATGATACAATAGTCAGTTGACACATGTTTTATAGAGCTATGGAACATACTCACTATCAATGCACATTGAAAAAATGTGTTGAAAAAAACCATTCCCAGTCTAGTTCTTATTGTCACTGGGAATACACACACCCAAGGCAACAACACATCCAAAGAGGTGTTTCAGAACATTAGCCCAACCATTGTGGTGGGAGTCACCCAGCCTTTTCACCACCCACTCTGGTACCCAGACATTAAGATCTGACAAGTCAACTCACTCAATAATGGAACACTGATTTAGTGGGACACCCATGAAGAGATCTGTCCACATAACATTCCATGAGAAGTGCAAATGGAAGAAGAGAGTGAGCAAAAGTATTAAAGTAAAATGGACAGACTAATTAAAAATAAAAAAAATTCGATTCTGTGATATGACCTCAGTTAAAAAAATTCAGTGATAGAATTTTAAAGGAAGTGCTCTATTATTTTTACCTAAGTGAAGTAGGTCACTTACAAAAGGGTTTCAGGATTACTTTTCTCCAGAAAACTTTGACGGAGGAGTAGGAAATAACAAGTTGATCGGTCACATTTGTCATTCTTTATTTAGTTCATAATAGGTCTAGATTTAAAATGAAACAAGTTGAGTAACTGACAACAAAACTTGCTGGCAAAAGATGCCCAGGTGGAGAGCAAATCTGTGAGATAAAACAATTTTACAATAATCTTCAAAACATTATGACTTTTTCTTTTACTGTAGAAAATCAAATTCAGTTAAAATGTATTTTTCAAAGGTTACAAAATATCTGGAACAAAAATATGTACTCTATTCATATCAGTATCATTTATAGAATCTTGGTTGAAAAGTGAACCTATTTATTTTCAGGCCATTTTATAATAAAAATTAAATATTAATGTATTAGCCTAGCCTAATACGGTTGTATAATTGCTTTTTTACAAAACACAAGATGTAAGATAAACATAAATAACTGAGATTAAAAGGAAAAATGATTTTGTACCCACGTGCTTAAAAGGTTCCACTTAGAAAATAATAAATTAACTAATTTCAAAATGTTTTGTGTTATTAGACACGAGGCAAAATACTAAATGCAAGTCAAAATTTACTGTCAGTTTAGACCTAGATAATGTCTTGGTTGTATATAAGTGTTCATATATATACATATATATATGACTTTTGAAAAATAGTTTCATATAATGTTGATAATGCACATTCAGCTTTTGTGAAGCATTCAACTATATCCAAGGATTTCATTTTTGCCTTTGACAATGCACACATTTTTAACTGATTTTTTAAACACTCCTTTCTTTCTTTTTGAAAGAAATGTGTTAGTTCTTGAAAAACATATTTAATATTAGACAAAAAAGAGAGAACAGAAGAAAGGAAAAGAGTAGAAAACAATGCCTGATTCCACACATATATTGCAAGCATGATACTGGAAACAGATTTAATTTATAACTTATAAAGCAGAAAAAAATCGCTTTTAAATGAGCTTTTGCTGATACGTTCATGTGTGTTAATGCTTGAGCACTGAGCTGTTTTCTCATCCAGTTAACAGAGCCCTTAGAGATCAAGCTTCAGCGGTATCTCACTTCCATCTATCAGAAAATTCATTAGCATTTTGGTGAAATTCCCTATTACCAACGACAGTTGCTTCTCAGCCATTTCCCTGAGGGAGTTTTACAATTACTCCTTCTCTAATAGAAGCAATTTGAAAATCACTAGAATCTTTACAATAAAGAAGTAGGCACAGTTAGGCAGCAGTAGTTGTAAAGTGTGGTTGAAGGGAGGTTTGGGGGAATAGTACAAATGTCTGGGGAATTAGCTCAAGAATTTACAAGAGAACATCTGGGTTTTGAACAGCTGATGTGAATGATAATGGACTTTTACATCTCGATGATGTTTTTCATTATTTCTACCTTAGATTTTCTCCTTGGAATTCACATTTTTTTCAGTAATTATTTTAGTTAGAGTAGTTCCACCAAAACAATTTCTCTTTTTGTGTATTAATATTTTTAAATTTAATTCATCTCTTTCTAATCTTGCAATTTTTTAAATCAGAACTGCTTTTCTTAAAATGTCTGATCAAAAGGTGATATATGTTTGTGCATATTTGTATGTGTATGAGTGTGTGTGTGTGTGTGTGTGTGTGTGTATTAGTAATGAACAGATTGGGAGGAAACAAGGCAAATAAGACCTCTCTAACACATTGAAAAGAACACTGACAGCTAGGTGAAATTTTTGTATGGTCTAATAGATGAGTCATTTTTAAATGTTATATGTATAATGGGTAACAGTGTTTACTCTGTACTTTAATTTTTGAAGTCACCTTGCTCAACATTTCTATCCTTATTGATATTTCATCTTCTTGATCCAGTAATCACAAAATCTCATGCTATAGTTTTAAATTTGTCTACATCGATTGTATTGTATTTTTAAAATGCTATCTTTAGGTACCAAAAAGTAAAATTGTTGTAGTTTGTGGATGAGTTTAACCTTTGATCATTATAAAGAATTATTTTTCTTTAAGATATTCTTTTTCCTTTTAAGTTTATTCTATCTACTCTTAATAGAGGAGCAACAGTACTCTCAGTTATTATTAAAATGGACTCTCCCTTTTTGTTTGTTTCTTTGTTTGCCATATTGGAGATTGTATCCAGGGCCTTGGCATTAACTTACATTCACGTCTTAACTTCTTTATTTACTTAGATTTATTCTGTTTCTAATTTTGAGACAAGGTCTGCCTAAGTCAATTGTCAAGTTTGAGATGGAAGTTTTGATATTCCTTTCCTAGCCCCTCAGAGTGCTAAGATTACAGGAATATGACACCATGCTCAGCTTCAGATTCAGTGAGGTATGGATGTATGTGAAGATCTCGGCAGCCTGTGATGTCCTCTGCAGATACAAGATTTCAAGAAACTTTATGCTATACCTCTATTTTTGTCTGCAGATAGGGAGGGCTGGCTGGCCTGGAGTCTTGCTCTGCACTGTGATGATGGAATGAAAGGTTGCAGCCTGTGGGAAATCAACTACTGATGGGTACTAGGTCATGGTACCTTGTAACAATTGCCATTAGTGGGCCTTTAGGAGACACTTGTAAGCTGCTGTTTGTTTCCAGTAAGACTGAGGCTCTGAACTTACCTTTGCCTGATCTCTTGGGTGAGCTCCCTGGGGTAGGTGTGGGGTCAAAGGGCAGGACTTCACACCAAAGGACTGGAGCTCCAGGAGGACTGAGAAAAAAGCACACTTATACTAAAAATGGCAGAGAGATGTAGAGATGAGGATTCACTTTTAACATTTGTGAACTTAAAAAAATTAAACTATTGATTACCAAAACCACCATGATATTACTCAATGTATTATTATGATAAAATAAGTTACAATATACAGTATCAAAGATTTCCTATTTTTATTAACTTATGATGACTAGAGTATTTACACATTTAGAATGCACAATATTTGAATGTTTGTTTTGGCATTTCATACTGCACTAATTCATTTTATTATGTCTTACAAAACATGAATCTACCTCTTTCTAGAGTTATTGATATTACAGTAATGGTGTAAGTATTTTAAAGAAGCAATGGACTGAATATTTTGTATTTATTCTGGAAAACTAGAATATTTAATTATGTAGAAACAATATTATTCCATTTTCTTTCTATCCTGTTTACTTTGAGAATTAAACTGCATTTTGAAAATTTATGTTTATTATTTGATATTTAATTTTTCTTCTTTTCTACATTTATAAACTATTTTATTATTTTAGTAATCATGTCAAGATGTGTAGTTTACTTACAAGTACATAACTTTAATCTGTACTGTTAGCCATTCTTTTAGAAAAATTAACTTAAGGCAGTTTAAATCCAACAATGGCTCTCTTAAATTATACTGCTTTCTTATGTGTTTTAATGTTATATTTCATTAAATTATTGTTATTAATGGAGTCCAGCAGTCAATGCAATCCTTCTTTACAGCAGAAACCTCCTGAGCCTGGTCTTTACTGACAGGCTTTTTATCTGCCTTCTGGTCTCCTGAACTCTGACCAGAATCTCCTCTACAGAACAGCCTAAGCTGCTCCAGGTCTATGCATGCAGGTGACATCTCTGAACCTTTCTAAACTCTGCCCACTGCCATTTCCAAAGGTCCTCAAACCACATAGTTAGGAATAGTCACAGCAATGACCCCACTCCTCTGGTGCCCAATTCTGTCTTAGTTACCTTTTTTACTCACCTCTGAGACAAAATACCTGATGCCCAAAATTAGGGAAAGAAACATTTTTTCATTACAGTTCTTGGAGGTTTCAGTCCATATTCAGTTGATTCCAAGGTAGCATGGCATGGAGAGGCAGCCCTTCATGGTGGCTGCAAACAGCAAAACTTGAGCTGGTGAAAGAGAGTGACACATCTCCTTCCTGCCTTTACATCATATCCTGGCTCCACTCCTAAGCAAGTGTAGCAATCACACCACCAATCCAAGAGCTACACAATGAACTCATCACAAATACATAATTAGATGAGACTTGGGGGCCACTGACATAAACCATGACACCTAGTTACTGAGCTAAAACCTTGACGCCTAAAGGTGAGTTTTATTTTGGCTCACAGTTCAGAACTTTCAATCTATGTTAGGTAGAATGAAACACAGAAGCAGTATGGCAGGAGGGCATGGAGAAGGAAATGTTGTGCATGTCATGGTACTCAAGAATCACAGAGTGATGAGAGGGATGGCAGTGAGATATATGCCCTTCCAGGTCTTTTCGCTAGTGACCTGCACCTAACTAGGCTCTAGTAGCAAGTCAGCTGTAACACCCCATTTTCACAGTCTTCTCCAAAATTCACTCTCTGAGCACATGAGCCTCCTAGGGGACACACAAGCATAAAATATAACAAGGACAGGACAGTTTGACAGTTGATTTGCTTTTCTTTTATCTTGATTATTGTGTGGGTTTCATGCTTTTTCCATATGTCTAAACTTGCCAAATTGCACAGAAGTGTGTGCAAAGCTTTACTTACACCTTCATAAAGCTGTTTGTAAAATAGATGTTTTGCCTGCAGTACATTTAAGGACAATAAATTTTACAAGTTAAGAACAATAACAAAATTAGTCTGCATTTTTTTCCTATTCTGTACTGATTGGTCTGAATAATGGCAGTGGTAAAATATTCCTGTCTTGAAAATCTTTATTACCTATTTTACATTTTATGTGATGTTGAATAAATGCATCTGACAGTTCAAGTTGAAGCCTGAGTGATTTAGATGAGATCTTGTTTTTAGATTAATGAGTTGATACAGACATTAAATAACACCTGGTATGTTTTGATAAGTAGGTGAGTGCAAGTTATTTTAGTATTTGTAAACATGGGCTTATCAGTCATGTTTCAATAAGGAGGCATAAGCCATATAGTTGTTTGAACAGGCAACACATAGAAAATACTCTTACCAGAGTATTGGTGCAATTAAGATTGTCTGAGTAAAATTAAAGAGACCTAAGAACAGGGAATGACATTGCTCATAAGACTGATCTTGTTGAAAGGGATAGCACTATAGTTCAATACTGTGCATAGAGAACTGAAGAAATTTTCCACGCTTAAGAGTTCAAAGAAAAACTGTCCACATATGCCAGGTAGAGGAATCCAAAGGAGGGGACTCCCCAACAACTCTCTACCACAAGCTTCTCCAAAAGGGGTATATGGAGGAAGGGCAAATACTGCTGAATATCCTGCTGCATTTCCTGTTCTCTTTTGAAGCTACCAGAAGTCTGTGTATGGTACAATAGAAAAAAAGTGTCCAACCTGCAGAAACCTGACAAAAGGGAAGTATTGGACTGAGAAAGAAAAGCTCTTATTTTCTCCAGTGTTTTTCTAGTCCCACACTATTTAACAAGGAGAAAATACAGAGTTGAGTTCCACTGTTATAAACCAACCAAGAAAAGGTGGATTTTGAAGTCAAAGCCAATAAAGTAATAACCAGGGCAATCAAAAAATAAATCTAGTATCTTATTACCCAAGAATATGTGAATATATAAATATGCAAGTATGTGAGGTTTATTGGGGAAATTAGAGCTTATTTTCTCAAAAGTAGTTGAATTTTAATAATGTATATATAAGGTTAAATTTAGCAATTTTATTGTCTGTCTTTTCATGAACATTGCATTCTATATTGAACTTAATTTGTGTAACTTCTATGATAAACTTGCCTTTTATCTAAGCACCTTCAGTGGCTGCAATGATAAACTCAATATAGATACTTTAATAAATATTATTAAATAAATATTTTATTTTTATTTAATAAATATTTTTATAAGTTTTCATATACATTTTATTAAAAATAAGTTTAAAAAGATAATTTTAACAATTTATTGAAATGTTTTCTTTTAGTCTTAGAAAGGAAGCTCCACTTTATTACTCTGAAGTAGCTACTACTCTTCTTTACTCTCTAGTCCTTGGATGTACCTTCCGTGATATCTTCTGTTGCTGTCTAAGGAGACACAGACAGCTTTATTTGGACTTGCTCCCCACAGCTGTTTTAAGGAAAATATCTTCTGTCTGCAATAACAGGCCAGTTTGACTTCTTATTTTTCTAGTTCGAAATGAAGTAGGTGCTGAAAGTGAGAAGAAGCGCCAGGAGAAATAGAAATTTTGAAAAGTTTCTGCATATTGAGCATAATTTTAAGAATGGGTCCTACATTTCAAAATTCTTTATATCATTGTATATTTTTAGCAATTTTTGTAATTGTAGTTTAGAAAAATTATCAATATGCTATTAATTAAAACAGGCAAAACCAATGACAAAATTTGAATACCTTTCTGGATCATGCACAATAATGTTTACTGTCTAGTGTCCCTCTAACATGAACCTGGGCTGTAGAAAGAAAATTTGTAAGCATTTGTGATTATTTCAAAAAATTTATTAGTTGATTGTAGATAAGAAAGGAGGATATATAGGAAGAGTTCCAAAAAACCAAAGTATATGTAGAGTAAAAAAATAAAAAAAGAAAAGAAGGAAATATTTGGGAAAAGAAAAGTAAAAGAAAATTAAAAGAACAAGTAAAAAGATTAAGGAATAAAGAATTAACAAAGTATCTTTTTCTCCAGTTTCTGCATATTGTCAAATTTTTATTTTTGAATATCACAAATTTCAATCAGAATACTTTAAAATATTATTCTGAATGCATTTAACAAATTTGACAAAAGACAACTATTTGGTTTATTTGCATTATGACAGTTTTAATTAAACAGCCAATTAATGTATATTTAAAATCACTAAGTACAAGAGACGGTGAAAAAACTGATGCATTAATCTGAGGACATCCTACCACTATGCACACAAAGTTCATCAAAATATTGTCTTCAAGAAGTGTTCACAATTCTACAAGAGAAGCAAGTATACTTTTTGAAAATTCATCCTCTTATAGCTTATCTTTAGAGCTTATATAATTACCATTAACTAAATATGAAATGAATAGCCTTGAAAAAATTAGAGGATTGCTGATCTATTTTTTCACCATATTGTTTATATTAAATTGAAATCTGTAATTATTTGTCAATTTAAAATATGAGACACAGATCACTTGACATTGAATATTTCTGTCAGATGAATAGGTATCCAAATGACAGTCAAGGTTCTCTGGCAGAATATCCATTCTCAGTTGAAAAGAATGGATAGTTTCTGGTAGTTTATGAGGGCAGTCTTCTCTATCTTGTCAACATTGGAGAAGAGACCTGATGGTTTAAAGACTATGAAGGAAAATAATCCAAGTAGAAGAAACAGGAAATGCAAACACCCTGCAATGAGAAGGAGGTTTCTGTTTGACTCATGTATATATGTGAATTCTTTGAGATAGAGCTTACATACCTAGCATATTGCTTTGGATGGGAAAATATGCGAGACTGAATTACCAAGTTAAAAAACTGAATTTATTTATTTTATTCACTAGTTGATAAATTACATATTGTCCTATTAGAAATGCTTGTTCAAGTTACAAAATTAAAGCATACAAAGTAGATATTCAAACAATGAGACTGTAAACAGCTGTGCATGCATGAGCCTCTACATGTATTTCTATCCTTTCTGTATTAGAGGGGAAAAACAAAGCATAGCAAGACAAACAAAACAAATTCCTATAAAGACATGAAGCCAAAAAGTCATATAAAACCACAGTACAAGGTGATCTACAATGATTACTGTGTTGTTTCTTATTATCTTCAATAGAGTTGTCTATATCATCAGGCATAACTGAATATAGCAGTATAATTGAATATAGCAGTACATAAAAATATTAGTAAAAAAAAATTGTAAACAGTTTAAAATTTCAAAGGAAGGTAATAATCAAACTAGAGTGTATATTCTAGTGAATCTCGTCATTTTCAGTGCAGTTGCCTAAACTCTCAGACTTGATATTATCAATCATAACAGCTTTGAATAAAATCTATCAATACAAAACAGTGATCTAACAAACTAGATTCAATTATGATTATGGTAAATCAGTGTAGGTTATACAGAGCTTTAGATTAATTTAATAGGAAATTAAGGATGATTACCATACTATATCCTGTTATTTTTAGAATAACTGCCTGTGCCCTCAAATCTAGTACAAGTAGAATGACTGGAACAGAATATAATACATCTAAGCAGAGTGGTGTGAGTAATGTGGGTTTTAAATCCTGGTACACTATTAACAATATAGTGTATCAAGGCCATCTATGTTAGAGATTCTAGCCATCCTTCTCTGCCTCATTTCTGCTATGCTATTTTTCTGCCTTTGTTTGTCTAGTTTTCTCCTTCATTCTACTGCCTGCCCCACTCATTGAAGCCTTTCTGCCACTGTTCCTAAAATCCTGGCATTTTTTTTTCTCTCTCTAGAATGTCCTTCAGTATTCTCTGTAGGGTTGGATTGGTGGTCATAACTTCCCCCAGTTCCTCTTTGTCATGGAAGCATCTTGTTTCTCCATTAACTTCTAGTGACAGCTTTGCAGGGTACCTCAATATGGGCTGGAGGTTATTTTCTTTCAGGGCTTGGAATACTTCACTCCAAGCTTTTCTTGATCTGATTGTCTGTGTTGAGAAGTCCCCCATGATCTTGATGGGCTTACCTTTATAGGTAATCTGTTTCTTTTCTCTGATGGCTTTTAATATTCTGTTTTGATATTGAATTTCTGGTATCTTGATTATTATATGTGTAGCTCTGTTTTTGTTGTAGGTGGCTGTAGTTCTATATGCCTCACATAACCAAATGTCATTTTCTTTTCCCATGCTGGGGAAGTTTTCCTTAATTATTTCCATGAAAAGCCTTTGTAATTTGCCTGCATGTATTCCTGCTTCTTCATTCAAATTTCTTATTCTTAAATTATAGATTCTCTTGTCATCTTCTAGCCTTTGTATTGTTACTGCCTGTATTCATGTTATTTTTAAGACATCTTTCTTTTCACAGTCACACACTGCAAACTTGTCTTCAACTTTTGATAGTCTATCCTTAGTTTCTTTTAAGGAGTTTTGCAAGCTTTCAATGGAGTTTTTAATTTCCTGGTAGTCTCTTTGAATCTGCTTCATTTATTCTATATTATCTTTATGTTCTTTATAGAATGTTTCTCTCCTTTTTTTGTGTTCCTCCCTTCTTCCATTTGTCTTCCTGAGAGGTGCTTAGCATTTTTTTTTATTACTCTACTCATATCCTGCTTTACCTGAATTAATATTTCAGTTTTGAGCTCATCTACAAGGTCCCAAAGATATCTCTTAATGTCCATTGAAGCCATGTCTGATGTGTGTTTGCCGCCCTTGCCTCCCTTGTTTTTCCTTCTCCTGGATCAGTGCTCTCAGGGTTCTGGGCTGGTGGCTGCCTCCTGCCTCTCTCTCCTGTCATGGTCCTGGCTTCCTCCACACGGGTTACAGTACAGGTCTCAGCCCCTTCCCTGTAGACCACATTTCCTCAGAATCACACTAGTGAGGGAACTCCACCCTTTCCTGCCTGCTCTTGTCACTAATGTGTAAGCAGCAGCTGTGTATGCCTGTCCCACCCCACCAGGCCAGCCAAACTTCAGGGGCCTTCATCTGGTTAGTGAGTGCTAGGCACAGGGAATCAATTTGGGATGGCTCATTGGGTCCCGGCCAGGGGCACGGCCCATTCCAAGTAAATCCCATGAATCTGCTCTGGCGAGGAACCAACCAACTGAAGTCACTGTCACTCCTAGTTCAGGCTCTTCCTGCCCCATTCAAACATATTGCCCATTTGGTCTCACCCTTCCCGTTGAGGGGGTGGTCTCATCCCCAGCACTAACCTTGGATTAATGAAGGTCACTTTGCCAGTTCCACTCTCCATTGGGCTAACCAACCTCTGACTTCAGTGCAGCTGTGGCTCCTGTGAGTGTTGGCGGGAAGGAGTTTGGGCGGTTCTGCTGGCTGGTGCAAATTTGCGAATGCAGGCTGCCTCAAGCTTGGCGGGTCGCAGTGAAAATGCCATGTCCAGTAATTTTAGCTGTTCCAATTGCAGCTCCAAGACTGCATGTTTGACAAGTTTTTTATGTTTTAATTTCTTCCTGTGTCAAGAGGATCCATCTCCCTCTGTTGGAGTCTCTCCAGGATGTTTTATTATGGCAGATGAGTTGTTTCTGCTGGGAGGCTTTGTATTTTGTTGCTCACTGGTCCCTGAATTTAGTTTTTAAAAACCATACTGCCTATAATTAACATTAAAATGTAAATTTAATTTGTTAATATAATAGGTTACATGTTAATTATACTTAACACAAAATATGTAAATAAGTAATAAAGAGGGTTAAAGAATACTTTTAGTGGTGGTGAATATTTTTATGCATTTAACATGTTGATACTTATATCTGTACCCATTAAGTTGCATACATTAAAACTGTACAGTTTTTTTATATCCCTACCAGCCCTCCATAAAATGAGTTTAAGAAAATAATTGAAAAACCATGTGTTAGAAACTAAGACTTTAACAATTTCATAAGAGATTAGAGAAATCATTATAAATTCTCTTTGAAACAATTAAGGTAGCATGGATAATATTTTAAATTAGACCCTGAACCTTCTTAAAAATAAGAGCACTTTGGTTTTATTATGTAATAAGAAGAAAAGGACAAAGACAAAGGAACAGTTGTGGGTTTCCAAATCTAATTGGTGGGCGGCTTCTTATTTTCCCCATGAATTTCTCATTGTTTTTCCTAAAGGCAATGGGATTTGTAATACTTAATTTGTCACTTTCAAAAAAGCACATGAATGCCAAGAAATAAGTAGTACCTGCATCTCTAGCCATATTTTAGCATTTCAATTTATTTGAGAGGTGAGATAAAATTTGAAGAATTCACATGCACAATAATAGTGATTTTAATTTGGTAATTTATGCACAGGCAAACTGACACATGGGTTATTCCACAAACTAAAATTATATCATTCTGCAATTTGCTTAATAATTAGTCTTTCTTCTTACAGTTTCATGTTTTGAAATATAAAAGTTCTCTCACTTAGTCATTATTGAATCAAACAATGACTTTATTCATAAATTACCATTTTTGTGACATGTTTGCTCAGGCTGTCTAGAATATATCCTACCTGTCTGACAATTTTTCTTATTGTAACTTTTTTCATTGAACATAAAATCTGTTTTTATGAAAAAGAATCATAAAGTTTCTTTCAATATGTAATTTTTCTGTTCTCGTTTCTATTACAATCTCTTTTACTTATTTCTGTCTCCCTAATTAGTAAGACAATCACATATTATTCAATAAAGAAAATAACAAACATCCATTTCCAAAATATTTGCTGTGTACATCAACAAACTCAAAATTAGGCACAGTTTTGAGGTAGCATGTTTATGAGTAATAAAACTCCTAAGACTTAGGATAAAGTAGAAATAACTTTAAGGATGATTCACTGTTTTAGTTCAGTCATTAGCATATACTCAAATAGAAGAAAATTCTAAAATCTGAGTATTATTTAGGAAAGTGTCCCTAAAATATGCCAATCTTGATGGAATAGTGAAATAGAGAAATGAAAGTGTTCTTCAATGCCTGTAACATAAGCACTCAGTAAATGTGAAGTGTAATTAACAAATACCGAAAGAGCAGAGTTCCGGGGCTGACAGAGCAGCTGGGCACAGATGTGGGGTCTGTAGTCATAAACCTGCCAGAGCCTGAGAGCAGATGAGAAGAGGAAAGGGCCTGATCCAGAATGGAGGGTGAACAATGCAGGGGGATTGGAACTGGGGATCATAAACCTCTGTCATAGGACCACAGAACTGAGAAAAACAATACTTTCCAAATATGTTTGGTGTTCCAGAATGGATTTATACCTTATAAATAAAACCACTGAATTGAAAAAAGCAATCACTGAAAAATTTATGTATATAAAATAGAATGAAAACTTTCACTGTTACAATATATGGAAAAAGACTAAGTAAAGGGTCTTTTAAATATATTTTCCTGTTTTTCTTAATTGTTTATATTCTGCTTTATTAGACATTCTATTCCCATAGTATTCTATTAAAGAATTCATGAGAAGTGATGACCTCAAATTCTGTTAATAAATGCAAGAGGCTGGAACTGCTGAAAAATATTCTTCAGTTTTACCATTCATTTATTTTCATTGTGGGACATAAATTAAAAAAAATACTTCATTTAATGGGGCAACTTTTTCAAATAATTCATTGCCTTCTAGTAAGTTTCTACATTTGCTTTTTCTGTACTTTTTCTAATTATTACAAAGAATATTTCAGTAAATATATTTATTTTTAAATGGATCAAGAGTATTTGCAATCAATACCTTTTCTGGCATTCCTTTTTGTCAAATATTATTTAATTTGTAAAATATCCATCATTTCTTGATTTTTTTACACTTCTTGGGTACTTAATTTTTTCACTTTTTAAGTTAAATGTGAAATTAAAATAAGTTACTTTACTCATATACTTTGGGATCTGACTTCATTTTATTTCCTTTCCTGTCTCACTTAATAGCAGCATGACTATCCCACATTTCTTTTTCCCTCTGACATGTCTTAAAGCAATTCCTATCACATCTGATTCCTCTCATTTACTGTAATGTTTTCTTTTTATTGACTATGCTATATTTTTAAAGCAGTAACTAACATTTTATTTCTTATCTCTTATCACAATTGAAGTGTATTTTTTTATTTGAGGAACATTACAAAGTTTCAATTGCATAATCTTTGTCTATTAATATCCTATGACATTAGTACCAGGCAATAATTTATCAAAAATTAAATCAATTTTCTGCAAAGCAGAATTAGCAGATTTATATGTAATTAGACTCTGCAACATTTTTCGACAAATCATATTTTTACTTTTTTAGAATGTAGAAGAGTTTTTTCTGATTATATGAGGTATATCCAGAGAAATGAACTCACAAATTTAATTCATGTTGAAAAGCAAAAATGAGGACTGAAAGATTATTCTGTTTCCATGAAATTTAAAAAATAGAAAGGTATTTTTTGTTAGGAAGACAGCCTATGTTAGAAAAAAAAGCATGTAAATTGCTAAAGAAAATGTATAAAGAAACAATTTTTGAATAGCTACTAACCATGGTTAAATTTAAAATATAGCATTAGTTGTTTTCTACCATTCTTTATTAGAGCAATTAAAGGAATTTTAGATGAATGTACACATAGCTTATAATAACATTTACTTACAGTTACTGTTAACTTTAATTTTAAATTAAAAGTTCACTTTTATTAGTGTAAACATCTACTAATTTATATATTGTAAAGTTAGTATTTTCCATTTGTACTAATAAATGACTCAGGGGGAATACTTTAAGACAATGTAAATGACTATCTTGTTTTCTTAAAATCAAAGTTTGGATGCTATCATTAATACTTGCTTAAATCAATTATTTATTTAGTTATTGTTGCTTGTCTTTTTTGAGACAATATTTTGCTATCCTTGACTTGTGGTGATTCTCCTGCCTCAGCCTCCTAAGTGGTGAAATTGCAGGCATGTGTTGCCATGCCCAGCTGTAAATCAGTTACTATCATTATCAAATGATTATTCTTTATTGCATTATTAAGTATGTGTAAACATATATACACACATATATGTTGAATTATTCTTTAAAAAATAGCATTGTTTTGAATACACTTAATAGAATAAGAAAATACCATATGGTATTAAAAGCAAGGTGAAAAGACTGTCAAAAGAAAGAAAGGCCATGAAATCTAACAGAGTTTTTTTTTGTTTGTTTGTTTGTTTGTTTTTGTTTTTTTATGCTGCTTTCACCTAATTTTGAGGAACTTGGTAGACTCTGGTCATTTCCCCATTTTGAAAAGATAATTGAATCCTTTATTGTATGTGAGAGTTATTCATAAACTGTCAACTTTATTAGCTTGAGAGAGAACAGGATTAGTACAGCACACTTCCAGTTATAGATGGGTGGGTCTCAGGTATGACATTAGGAGCTATGTTTGGTCTTGGCCCTTTGATCTCTGCCATTCATGACCTGAACTCTGCTTCCTAGTCTCTGGGAAGTGAGGAGTTTCACTCTACCATGCCTTTCCGCAGTGATGTTTCTGCCTTAAAATCAGCTAACTATAGACTAAGCCTCTGAAACTATGACACAGTTTAAACCTTCCTTTTAAATTGTAGGTGTCAGGTATTTTAACTTAACAACATGAAAGCTGACCTGTACCTTGTACTTTCATGGGATGCCACCACACACATGTGCTATTCATCTTATGATGAGGTCCTAAACATTGAGGCCTAAACCTCATGCTTTAGAGCTCACTGAAATAACCCAAACTAGCAAATCTTAGAAATACTACACTGCTTTACTCATTCCTCCCCAAGAAAGCCAAAGTACAAGTGTTTGCTTTCAGTTCCTGTCTGCCTCTCATGACAGATTGCTGACCCTAGTTATTCAAATTGTTTTTTGTTTTGCTTTTTGATTTTTATATGTCTGTGTGTAGATCAATTTTGGTTATAGCTGGCTGGAGTTCTGTATGCCTCACTTATCTGAATATCATTTATTTTTCCTATGCTTGGGAAGTTTTCTTTAATTATTTCTGTAAATAGCTGTTGTATTTCATTTAGATTTACTTCTGCTCATTCACTCACGTTTTTTATTCTTAAGTTATAAATCCTCTTGTCATCTTCTAGCCTTTGTATTGTTACTTCCTGGTTCCTGGTTATTTTTAAGAGAACTTTCCTTTCACAACTGCAAGCTACAAACTTGTTTTCAAGGTTTGATAGTCTATCTTTATTTTCTTTCAAGCAGATTTGGCAGCTTTCAATGGAGTTTTTAATTTCCTGACAATCTCTTTGAATCTGTTTCATGTATTCTAAACTTTTTATATACTGTTCATTGAAGGTTTCTCTCCTTTTTCAATGCTCCTCTATTTTCCCATCTATCTCTTCTTTAGAGGTGCTTAGTAATTCTTTTATTATGTTTCTCATTTCTTCTTTTACTGTAATAGTATTTTTGTTCTAAGTTCTTTTATAGCCTCATGAAGTTTTTGTTTATTTCTGTTGTGGTTACTTCAGAAACTTCAGGTGTGTGACTCTTGATCTCTCCTGTGTTTACATTTCCTGGACCAGTACTGCTTGGGTTGGAGGCCAGAGACTGCCTTTTGCTTCTTCCTCTTGTCATGTTCTTGGTTTCTTCCAGACAAGTGGGTAATGGGGTCTCTGACGCTTCCTGTTTAGTTATAATTACTCTGAAGTGTACCGATTAGGGATTTCTGCTCTTTGCTGCTTTTCCCAGCCTGCAGGTAGCTATTGGAGTGCTAGCAGGGGTGGGGCAGGTTGATGCTTTCCTTCCAGCTGGTTAACTGCTGGGAGTCTTCACCATGTTAATATGTGTTGGGTAGGGGGATTGCTTGAGAATAGATTTAGGAAAACCTCAGCAGTGGCTCTTGGACCATGAACAGGGGCAGGACTCAGTTCAAGCAATTTACACTAGCCTGCTCCAAGTTAGGATTGGCTGAATGAATCTGGCCACAGTTCTGGTTCCAGGCTTATCCTGCCTGACTCCAAAATGGCCCCTGGCCAACAGCCCATTACCACGGTAGGACTGAGTCCTCCACACTCACTTCCAGCCAGTGCAGTTCTCCAGTCCATTGCTCCCCTCTACCACCACATCTCCCCGCTAAGATCTTTGGGCTTGCCAGCCACCAGCTTCACTGTGATCATGTGACTCCAGGTTCCAACTGTGCTTCTTACACAGCGGTTTTGGCTCCAGTTGAAAGCACCACCAACTCCTGCCTTCTTTTGTTTAAGTTTTTCTTTTTTTTAATTCTCTCTGTGGGCTTCAATTTTCACTTTTAATTTCTTTTTGTGTTGATGGGACCCACTTCTTTCTTTCTGGTCTTCTCCAGAGTGCTATATTCCAGCTTCTGTACTGTTTCTCCCAGAGAGGCTCTTTACTCTACTGCTTACTGTTCCTCCATCTTCCCAGAATTCTTGATTTTTTTTTTTGTTACCAGGAACCAAATTCAGGACCTCACACTTGCCAGGCAGCACTGTACCACTGAACTATAGCCCCAGTCCTTAATGTTTGTTGAGGTTCTCATTTGCCCTGGTTGGTTTTATAATATGATCCCTGATGGAACATCAAAGGATTGTCTCAAAGATTATATGCACTGCACAAAATAAATTTTAAGTATATATGATAATTATTGCTTGCATGATAACTTGTCAGTTTCAGCCAATTTAAACCTTATTATTGATCTGTGAAGTGGTGATTACCCTAATTTTAAGTATTTTATTGTTAAATAATATGAATGAATGATAATTAACTTCAAGAAAATAATACTAATTGTGTATTCCTAGAATAGAAGTGAAGCTAGAATTTATAAGATTTATACTTTTTCTGACCTGATGTAAGGACAGGTAGAAAAATGGATGCACCTTGTGACCATAATGCTAAGTGAAGTAACTCAGACACAGAAGATTGGATACCACACATTTTTTATATGAAAAAAATATATAAATAAATTATAAAATAAAAGATAAGTACTAGGAGAAAAGAGAAAAAAATAAGGTATTTTAATCCAGTGTGAACAATGTATCTAAAAGTATACTTTAGTTAGTAATATTCTGTTACATGTTCTTTAGTATCTAGTCTGATTTTCAGTCTGTGTATATGATAATTAATTGATAAGATCTTATAACATAAATAAATGAATGTGATGCTGGAGAAACAAAAGAAGGGTAGAAAGAGAGGGTAAAAAGTAAGGAATTGAATTGTGTTGTGTACATGTACAAATATCTTACAGTGAGTGTAAACATTAGGTATTGGAAAATGTATAAGAAAAAGTAAAAAATAAAACAAGGATGAAGGTGATGATTAATAATAATAGTAATAATAATAATAAAAAGGATTGATTGTGGAGTTTTTTTGAGTTGTCCACAGTGATTAAGGAAGGGGGTACAGATATAGTTTGTCTTCATAAAAGATTTTCTGTGGCATAGAGAACACAAAAATCATGCATGATAAGAAAAAATAGGAGCTACATAGATTAGTACTTTGTCATAAAATAAACAATTTACTGAATGAGAGAAAGAAGTTGCTAAAATTATTGAGAATGGATAGTTTGCAAATAGATTCACATTTTTTCTATGAACTAAAAGTCTCCTTTCCAAAAAAATTATGATGATAAATAGGCATGGAGATGAAAACAAAGTCCTATATATCATTTTAAATATCATAAAAAGATACTTTAGTACTATTATTAACATAAATCAATGTACCATGTCTATTTTGCATAGAAGAATGCCTTTCATATCATTTAATGCTAATGTAAAACATGGAAAATTATTTTGTTTTTACTTTGCTTTTGCTCCTCAATGTGTACATGGAGAGTTGAATACATGGAACGTACTTATCTCTCAAAAAAATATCTTGAGACAATCTAAATTAGACACAAAAAATACAGAATTATCAAATAGTCAGCTAATTCAAATTCTAATATTTTAAATATTTATGGGGTAGAATGAGGCTGATTAGGAACTTTACATCACCATTTTGCTAAAGAACTTATTTAATCATCAATTTTTATGAAATCAGGTACTAACATCTACATATGAACTCTATTTACAGTTGGAAAGTTTTTATGGAGAATTGAGCTCACTCTAGGGTCCAAAGAATTATTAGTAATATAATCACCATTTTGTGTGAGATGTTACTAAAAGTCCAATTTTAAAGCTCATTCAATTTTTTATGAAATGTTTAAAGAAAAGATTCTATGCCTGAGATATACAACTCAAAGATCCCTTCCATGAAAAGACTTATTTTGGAGAATGTACATCCTGTGGGAGCAAGCACTTAAACAAAATGGTAACATATAGAATATATTTTTCCTTAGAAGGTAATAAGTACAATATAAAATGAAAAACTAAGAGAAACATTAAGAGAATCATATGTGCTAGGGCAAGAATGTTCATTTTAAAAATATGCCAGAGTCAATCCGAGTGAAGGGAATGAGATACAAAGCCAAGAAAATATCTGGAGATGTTAGCTGTATCACAGCCAGATGGCATGTTTAGAACAAAATCTCTAAGAGCACTGAGTGCTAAACCAAGTGCCAGAAGGTCAAGGTGACAGGGGAAGGAAGAGCAAAAGGAAGAGAGCTCAGAGATGAAGGAGGGAAGCTGGTCAGTGTGGAAGCAGCAGGTGGAGCATATGGCTGACTTGCTCGGGAGCACTCTTGTCAATTAAAAATATCAAAACCAAAACTAGCTGTACGAGTGTGTAAATTAAAAAATATACAAAGAACCATGTCGGAATTTTAGTGCTTCAACAATTGTAAAGCTCAGTCAAATGTGGAATGGCAAAGTGTCAAAATCAATGTGTACTGGAAGGTGAAGTATTGCCAAAACAGAATGAACCTAACAAATATCCTAAAACATTAACACAATTTTAACAATTATTTTTAGGATATCATAGTCCAGTTATAAGCATTTAGCTTTATGGTGCCAGTGTAACAATTCATCACTGCTGTCTGTTCCTACAATGTGATGTTCTCACCCAGCTCCTTGGTGAGACCACATGCACATTCACTTTTGCTAAGTCATCTTAAGGAGAGAGAGAGAGAGACACTACAGTAGGTGTATCAGAGCATGTTTCTGATGATAGTGATGATTCCATCCTCTCTTGTTCCTGGCTGCTGATTTACCAATTAGATTGAAGATTATAATGAATCATTGTAGTTCTATCAAAGCAAAGACACAAACCTAAGCTTTGCTACTGCATAAATATTTTTAAAATATTTAAAATGCTTTTTAAATATTTAAAAGCAGCATTAAATTTATTTCCTTATTTATGTGTCCAGATCCTCTACTTTTGCATGCACTTGCTGCTTCATATAATCACGTGAAAAGACCGGTTGATCTTACAGCTTCAATCTAATAACACGGAAATGGAGTAATAAAATTGATTTCAAAAATTACCTTCCATATCCACCTACATTTTTACTCTCAACAGTAGTGTCCAATTTTATCATGTCCTGAGAGAAGGATTTTATATACTAGTGATCATGGAGAAATGTATGCATGTATGATTAGCCATTCCTTCCAAAAGTTCCAGTAAACAAGCTGATATTGTTGGTCAGCAAGAAATGTGGGTACATATTATAATCTATGAAATGTTAAAGATTTATTCAAGTAGCTCTTTAAATTTTTTCTTTGAAAACTGTCTTATCTGAATTTGCTCCATAAAAAAAGATTCTGCAAACCATTTGCAAACCACATGATTCTTATTTTAATGAAGATGTTATTAAAATCATCTATTATTCCTCTGCATTTAACCAAGATTGTGTTACATTACTCTCTCATATATTTACTTCTTAAGCTATTCCTTGCCTTTAACTTGCACATTTAGGCAGGGTTCTCCCATGAAAACAGTAGTCATTCATATGGGACAGTGGTGCAACGATCAAAATGTTAAGGCTAGTACCCTCCTTATCTGATTGACTGTTACCACTGTTATACCTTTTACTCTTTTGAACCAAAATTATATCTAGGGGTAGCATTAGATGTTATCACCTTGTGCACTTTTCTGTGCCACGATAATATGTTTCAGAATTGCAATACTCCTTTAGACTATATCCTACCTACCTGTAGATCAAAACATGATCCCAGATCCCAAAACTATGCAGAATTATTATTCATCAAATAAAAATAAATTTTTAAAAGACAATGGTTTTCCTAGAGTTCATAGCACATACACTTACTTACTATAAGCTACGCAATAAAGTCAATGTAAACCTAATGTCATGTGATTTCTCACATACAATTTTAGATGTAATGTAACAAACTGAAAACTTCATAGCCCATTTCTCCTCATTTATTCTTCTTATTGTTATATATCTTTTTTTTACACATGATATCACTCACCATATATTGTTATTATTATGTCTTAAACTATCAAACTCATTTTAGAGTAATTACTTCTCTACAAAATGATAGTTGTATTATGATCTTATTAACTATATTGAGTTTTATCTGTATTCATTTATTCAAGGAAAATTATTGTCTGTCTGATATCATAAAGTTTCCTGCCTAAAGTACATGTCTATATCTTCATCATTTTAAAGGTAATTTTAATGTATGCCAATTTATAGTGTCTTTTAGTATTTTAACTGTATTCCTCTATCTAAATTTTTTAACCATAAAAATAACAATTATTTTCCATAAAAATAACAATTTAATAATTTGGTATATGTTTACAAGGTGTTAATTTCAGACAATGGTACATTTTGACAAACAGAATCATTAAATATAATTCTCATTTTTACTTCTCTGTATTTAATTGACACTATTTTTGCATTTACTTTAAAAAGTTTTGCATTAGTTTACAGGTGCATACATTTTTGTCAAGCTGTGTGTGTGTGTGTGCATGCATGTGTATGTGTGTCTATTGTTTCTGTCCACTGAATATCTTTTGTTTATGATTTAATGTACTTATTTTTTTTAATTTATTTTGTTTTGTTTTAAACTTAGCTTGTTTCCTCTTCATATATATATATATACATATATATGTATATATATATATATAAAACTTTGATACAGTGTTATATAAATTGGATAGTCTGTTTAATTCTTTTATCTTACTCTTTTTCCTCATCCCCAAGAAATAATACCAGAGATTCACAACTCAAAGGAGGACTAATTTACTTTAGCTCACATTTGTAGAGGTTTCATTCCATAGTTGGCAGCCTCAAATGCAGAGCATGGCACTGTGGAAGGGCCTGAAAAGGAAAGCTGATCATGATCAGTAGGAAGTAGACAGGGATAGGTGGAATTGAAGAGGGAGATATATCTTTTTAGGCCATGCCATCAGTGACTTTTTTAGCAGCACATTTAACCTCTGTGGCCTCATGATGCAATCACCTTTCAAACTCATAAGAAATCAAGGGTCATATTAAATCTAAATTATAAAATGCTTCCAAGACCCTCAAAAGACTTATGTACATCTGTTTATACAAAAGATATTTAGTTTATATCAAATTCTTAGCAGTTCCAGTATTTCTGACAAGCCCACATGCATCTACTTTCTTTCTGGAAAAACTGAACACTCTGTAAAGTGCAATTTTACTACTGATGCTCAAGTAAATCTCATTACAAATGACAAGCAGTACTCAAGCTACAGCCTGAAAATTGAGCTGTCTTGAAATTTTCTCTGAGAGACTAATTAGTTCATTCTTAATCTTAGTATGCTACAAAGTATCATGAAACAAATGCAGAAATATATTTTCCACATAATAACACACATGGTCTCTAGCCCAACTGTCATTAGAGTCTTTGTTCTCAACCTCTTTAGACTGACTTTTATGACTCACATTTTTATCAGTATTCTGCCTCCTCAGTGCCAAACAGAACCTGCCATTAATCTTTCTTTACTCTGCTTTAGGATTCTATGATTCTTCAAGCTAGAATCACCAAACCTTTTCAAATTCCTTTTGTGAGCCACTACCAAAGGCTTCTGAGATAAATGGTCAGCTAGTTACAGCAATTACTTCACTCCTGTACCAAAATCGGTCACTGTTCCTCTCCTCATTATAGAGATATAATACCTGACACACACACAATTTAAAGGAGAAGAAGCCTATTTCTGGCTCTTACTTCTTTAGATGTTTCTGCCATGGTTCACAGACTTAAATGCAGAAAATAGCACAACGAAAAAGCCTGGTGTAGAGGAAAGCTGTTGATGTTATATCAGCCAGGAAGCAGACAGTAAGGGGTGGAGCCAGAGCATAAGATATCCCCCTCCATATCATGCCACCAATGACTCTCCTTTAATCAGGCCCCAACCTCTTAATAGCACATTTAGATATTGTGCCTCTGTGATTCAATAACCACCCAAACCCTTTAGGCCCATGAGCCATTTAGGATCTGAACCATATCAACACTATTTTTTAAAATCGTACTGGATTTATTTATTTATTTTGTCTTTTCAAGACAGGGTCTCAGCATGCAGTTCAGGCTGGCCTTGAGCTTACTTTGTAGCCCAGGCTGGTCTCAAACTCACAAGGATCCTCCTGCCACAGTCTCCTGAGTGCTGGGGTTACAGACATGAGCCACCACTCCCAGCTATACTGGATATTTTGAATGGCAAGCAGTGAGAAAGACCCAAAATCCAAGTTTTGGCCCTGACTACACGCTCTGGCAGAATCCCAACCTAGAGAGAAAACATGGAACTAAGCTCCAGGTGGCACACCTTGGACTATAATGGATTAAATGTGTCAGTATGGTGAGTATGCCCCTAAAATAAAGGTGTACAGTGGGAAAATAGGGCCAGCAGTAAAGCCCCCTCCAACTAACTGTAAGACTTTGGTGAGTCTGAAAAGTGTGTCAATGACCTCCTCCTACACACAGAAAACATCAGCCAGAGTGAAAATGGCAAAACAGAAAAGCAAAATTCAGTCCCAAACATCTAGTCCACTGAGAGCAGGTACATGAGACATTGAAATAAAGGACACCAAAAGTAACACACCAGAAATCTCTGAAAATATAGTGAGTGAAATAAAAAAAAATTCCATGAGGCCACAGAGGAAATCAAATTAGAAGTACTCTCTCATGTAAAGATAGAAATAACAACTTTAGTATAGGAATTGTTGAAAGCAGCTAAAGAAGAAATAGAGAAAAAGGTACAGGAGCATGGGAAATTGATTGAAACTTTGAATGAAAAATATAGATAATGAGCAGAATTCATAAAACAAACTCAAAGAAGCATCTAAGAAACAAAAAATTCTATTCAAAGTGTGCAACATCTTTTAAATGAAGCTAAGGATAGGATTTTGGACCCTGAGGACAGGATCGCAATTAGTGACCATGAAAGGACAGAACTTTTAAAAATAACAAAGCAGCATGAAATGACAATCCAACAGCTTCAAGATGATGCCAAGAGAAAAAAAATATAAGATTAATAGTCATCAGTGAAGAGGCAGGAGCCAATGCAAATGACAGCCAAAATATTCACAGAAGGAATAGAAGAAAATTTCGCAAACAAGGGGGAAAGAGCTGATACACAGATAAGTGAGGCATATACCATACCAAGGTCACAATCTGCATAAAGCCACAACCAGACACATGATAATTAAGATCTCAGACATACAGCATAAAAACAGAATACTAAAAGCTGTTAGAGAAAAGACTCAACTCACTTATCAAGGAAAGCCCATTAGATTTCCAACAGACTTCAGCACAAACCCTCAAGTCAAGAAGAGCTTGGAGTGAGATATTTCAATCCATGAAAGAAAACAACTTTCAACCCAGAATGACGTACTCAGCAAAATTTTCATTCAAATTTAATGGAGAAACAAGATACTTCCATGACAAAGAACAACTGAAGAAATTCACATCTACCAAACCAACTACAGAAAAGGTACTGAAAGACATACTAGACAGAGATAAAAATGACCACAATGCCCAGAACAACAACAGAAAGAAACCACCAGGTAGAACAAGCAATTAAACAAGGGGATAAGCAGAAAGCAAACAAATGGAACATAACATGGCAAAGACAAGCCAGTACATATCAGTGATATCCATAAATGTAAATGATCTCAATTCACCTATAAAAAGAAATAGGTTGACAGAATTGTTCAAGAAACATGATCCTGCAATATGCTGTATACAAGAAACACATCTGACCCAAAAGGAAGCTCATAGATTAAAAGTCAAAGAATGGAAAACAGTATTCCATGCCACAGGAACCCACAAAAAAGCAGGAGTAACTATTCTATTTGCATACAATGTGAACTTCAAACCTAAAATGATTAAAAGAGATAAAGAAGATCACTACATACTCGTTAGTAGAAAAATTCAAGAGGAAAAACTAACAATTGTAAATATATATGCATCCAATACAGGAGCACCCAAGTATGTAAGACAGATACTAATGGACATGAAAAACCAAATACACAAAAACACAATTATAACAGGGTATCTTAACAGCCCATTGTCACAAAAAGATAGATCAAATAGAGAAAAATTCAGCAAAGAAATAGCAGAACTGAGTTATAACTGTGAGCAATTGGACTTAGTAGATGTATCAGAGTGTTCCACCCACCTACATCAGAATCACATTCATCTCAGCTGTGCGTGGGACATTCTCCAAAATAGACCATATATTATCCCATAAGACATTCTTAAGTAAATACAAAGGTATTGAAATAATCCCATGTATAATATCTGGACATAGCACGCTGAAATTGGAAATTAATGGCAAAAGAAATTGCAAAACCTGCATAAATACATGGAAATTAAATAACAACCTCTTGAACAACCAGTGGGCTACAGATGAAATTAAAGAAGAAATAAAGCAATACATACAATTCAATGAAAATACAGAAACAACATACTGTAATCTATGGGATTCAATGAAAGAAGTCTTGAGAGGGAAATATATAGCAATAAATTGTCATATCAAGAAAACAGAATGAGCACAAATAAACAACCTAATGCTCCATCTCAAGCTCCTAGAAAAAGAAGAGCAAGCTAATCCCAAAGCTCATAGAAGAGAGCAAATTTTAAAGATTAGAGCAGAAATCAATGCAACTGAAACTAAAAAAAATAATACAAAGAATAAATAAATCAAGAAATCTGTTTTTTTGAGAGAATAAACAAAATTGACAAACCCCTAAATAAACTTATCAAGAAAAAGAAAGAAAAAACCCAAATTAAAGCAATAAGAACTGAAGAGGGGGAAATTATGACAGATCCCATGGAAATTCAAAAGATCATGAATATCTACTTTGAAAATCTCTACTCACATAGAGTAGAAAACACAGAGGAAATGGACAGATTTCTAGAAACATATGAACTACCGAAGCTCAACGAAGAAAATATAGCAAATTTGAACAACCCAACATCAGCTATTGAAATTGAAAACATAATTAAAAACTTACCAACACAGAAAAGCCCAGGTCCTGATGGGTTCACAGCTGAATACTACAAGAAATTCGGAGACAATTTGATGCCAATACTCCTTAAACTCTTCAATGAAATTGAGCAGAAAGCAATCCTCCCTAAATCATTCCTGGAGGCAAGTATTACTCTGGTACCAAAACCAGAGAGAGACCAAACCAAAAAGGAGAACTATAGGCCAATCTCACTAATGAACATTGGTGCAAAGATTCTCAATAAAATACTGGCAAATAAAATGCAACAAATCAAGAAGATTATACATCATGACCAAGTGGGGTTCATTCCAGGAAAGCAGGGATGGTTTAACTTACTCAGATCAATGAATTTAATATACCACATCAAAAAAGCCAAAAACAAAAAACCACACGGTCATCTCAATGGATGCAGAAAAAGCTTTCGATAAAGCCCAACACATGTTCATGAAACAAACCCATGAGAAACTCAGAAAACACAGTGTCTACCTCAAAGTTATAAAGGCTATCTATGAGAAACCTGCAGCCAACGTTATACTAAATGGACAAAAACTGAAAGCTATCACTTTAAAATCAGGAACAAGACAAGGATGTCCACTATCGCCACTCCTTTTCAATATAGTTCTGGAAACACTAGCCAGGGCAGTCAGACAAGAGAGAAATAAAAGGAATAAGATAGGAAAGGAAGAAGTTCAATTATCACCATTTGCAGATGACATGATACTCTATATAGAAGACCCAAAAAACTCCATTAAAAGACTGCTAGAGGTAATAAACAAGTTCAGCTGTGTAGTTGGATACAAAGTCAATGCTCAAAAATCAATAGCATTCCGGTACACAAACAAAAATCTCACCGAAAGAGAAATTATGGAAATATCCCCCTTTACAATAACATCTAAAAAAATGAAATACTTAGGAATCAACCTAAAAATGTAAAAGATCTGTATTATGAAAAATATACTATGCTGAAAAAGGAAAAGCAATTCTGGGCAACAAAGGCAAGGCAGGAGGCATCTCAATTCCTGACTTGAAACTATACTACAAAGCCACAGTGATAAATTCAGCATGGTACTGGCAGAGTAATAGACCTGAGGATCAATGGAACAGATTAGAAGATGAAAGCACAACTACAAAGACACTCAGCCACCTGATATTTGACAAAGGGGCTAAATATGTCCACTGGAAGAAGGAGAGTCTTTTTAATAAATGGCCTTGGAAAAATTGGCTCTCCACATGCCAAAGACTGAAACTAGATCCATGCCTATCACCATGCACAAAACTAAAGTCTAAATGGATCAAAGACCTAAATATTAAAACATAAACACTAAATCTAATGGAACACAAAGTACGTAGAAATCTTGGAACCATAGGAGTAGGCAAAGAATTCATGAACAAATCGCAAAATACATGAGAAACACTTCAAAGAATCAACAACTGGGATCTCATATTATTGAAAAGTTTCTGCACTTCAAAAGAAATCACCAATAGAGTGAAAAGAAAACCCACAGAATGGGAAATAATTTTAGCCAGCAACCCCTCAGACAAAGGACTTATGTCCAGAACATATAAAGAATTGAAAAACATCAAGACCTACAAATTCAAATACCCCCTCCAAAAATGGGCATCTGAGATGAACACACAGTTCTCAGAGAAAGATATACAAATGGCAAATAAATACATAAAGAAATGTTCACCAGCACTGTTTATTCGAGAAATGCAAATTAAAACAGCATTGAGATTTCATCTCACTCCAGAAAGAATAGCTGCCATCAAGAAATCAACTAATAACAAATGTTGGCGAGGCTATGGGAAAAGGAAACACTGCTCCACTGTTGGTGGGAATGTAGACTGGTGCAACCATTATGGAAATCCATATGGAGAATTCTCAAATGACTAGGATTGGAAACCCCATTCAATCCAGCTATTCCCTCCTGGGTATTTTCCCAGAAGAACTGAAGTTCATATCACTGTGATATATGTGCACCCATGTCCATAGCTGCACAATTTGTAATAGATAAATCTTGGAAACAACCAAGATGCCCATCAACTGCAGAGTGGATGAAAAAATATGTGGTATGTTAATACAATGGAATATTACTCCACTATAGAAAGGATAATCTTGAGACCTTCATAGGTAAAGGGAGACAACTTGAGATTATCCTCATTAGTGAAATAATAAGAATCATTTGATAAATATCACATTGTGTCTCTAGTGTAAAAAGTAATAAGAACTATAATAGTAATAAAACCCAAAATGTGTAATTGCTATTGTAAAAAAGAGAGGAAAAGAAAGTGCTCTAAGGGATATAACTGCATATATGTTTGAATTTGTAAAATAGATGACCATATTGTTGAATCTTTGTTGGAACTTTGAGCAGAACTGTTTGCAGTCTCACTGCTTGAATGTCTACTATGTATCCTTTAACTTTGTAACTTGAACAATACATCTAAGATGACAATATGTAATTTATCAACTAGTGATTTCTTAGTGTTTTTTTCTCCTTTTTTCTTTAGAATTCTGTATTGTTGCTACCATTTTTCTTTTTTTGTTTCTTTAAATAAAATGTAAAAATGTGTAATTGCTATTGTAAAAAAGAGAAATAGGAAGTTCTATAAAAGATATAACTGTATATTTAAGTGTGCAGGATTGATAATGGTATTTCTAAGTTCTTGTTGGATTGTTGAACAGATCTGTTTGCAGTCTCACTGCTTGAATGTCCACTCTGTAAGTTTTTATTTTGTAACTTGAACAACTATTCCTAAAAGGACAATATATAATTTATCAACTACTGATTTCTTACTGTTTGTCATTTTTTTTTTGAAATTTTGTAATATTTCTACCCTTTTTCTGTTTTTTTTTCTTTAAATAAAATTTTAAAAAATCATACTGGATGTTTTATATGGACCTATCTTCAAGTATACCTGTTGTTTATTTAGCTGTGCTAAGTCTAGGAATGGGCTTGTCTCTGAAATTGATCATCTTATTTACCATTTTCGCCATGGCATTTCAATTTTGCTGTTTCTTATTTTCATATTTTTGCATCAATTTTTTATCTATGGTGTATTCCACCCACCTTTTCCACTGAAGTATTTATTTAATAATAAATTTATTTTAACTGTTGGTGTGAAAGTTTAACAAATAATTCACATTGGGTTTTGGTAGCTTAAATTGTTTTATGTGGTAGATTACTTTTTCCTTATTTATGGTTCATGATTTTTGGGTAGAATCTCAACATCAATGTGTATAAGATATTAGACAAAAGTAAATATTGTGTATGGAAATAACATTCTTCTGTTTCTGGTGAGGTTTTACTGGGGATGTTTGAAAATATAGCCAGCAGTTATTGGGCCATTTTCTCTTTCCTTATTTATACATAGTGTTACAGGAATATTGTTTTTCTGGATCTAAATAACAGTGTTTCATTAGTATTTCTACTTCTTCCTGTATGGTAGTTAATCTCTGTCTATACTCAAGATTGTTTTCCTTTTCTTTCCCTAATGAGAAATTTTTCCTTTTTCTCCTTCAGTCAAACAGAGTGAATCTTCTTGTTTTCCTCAGGTTAATAGGATTATTATAAGTTTCTTAAATAAAATCTTGTGAGAGTAGATATGAACTTCTTTTGTAGCTTCTTGTCACAAGGGTTCTACATTTGTGCACTGCCTCACACTCAGGTTTTTTACTTGATATCATGGTGACTACTTGTGAACTGGCTCTTCTGTAGACAAATCAGTGCCTGTGTCACCTATCTCCTTAATAGTGCTTGTCCTTAGAAGTTGTGATTTTATGATTAAGATCTAACATGTTCCCCTAAACTCTCTTCTATTTGAAAGGTGGTTTGATCATGGAGATGGCTTACTTAGTAGCTAACTGAGACATTGTGAGACCTGGTTGGAGGTGAGCCACTAAGGATGACATGCAAAGGTTTATTTTTGTCTCTGATCTCTTTCTTCTCTCCCGGTTCCCTGGATGTTATAGCATGAGTAGGTTTTTTTCTGCCAAGATCTTTCACTATGTTCTTTCTACCTCACAACCTGCAAACCATGGACTGATCACACTGAAACTGAGCTAGATAAACCTCTCCTGCTTTAAATTTCTAATGCTGGATATTGTGACTCTGCAGTTTGAAGGTGTACTAATGCAATATTCTAAAAATGTTATACATTAGTGTAGATTATTTGACCTTTCATTGTAGTTAGCACCACTATCTAGCTTTTTCCAGATTTTAAGAAAAAGGTGGAAATCCATATGATAATTTTGATTGAAATACAAATAATAATTTGGGCATCATGCATGCATTTATTAAGGAGGCAAATATGATGCAAAAAAATGCATCTATTAGTAATCATCACAACCAAATGATGCAAATTGAGAAATTTCTCAACAATAGAAAATTGAGAAATTTCTCAACAATAGAGAAAATGTGGGATGGAAATTAGGTTGTTATTTATGATTATTTCAAACTAAAAATTAGTATATAAAAACATCAAATTTTTCTTGATAATGAACAAGAGAAACCCAGATAAACTCTACTCACTTCTACTGACTAATGAATTTTACATTTCTCATTTTTATTTCTTAGAAATACATGGATCTTTTGTCCTATTCTACATGTATCTCAGGGTACACTTGTTCTATATGCTTTATATTAGGTCTCCAGGCTGGGGCACCAACCAAACAGAATAGAAAAACCTCTCCATGCTTCACACCTTGCCTACAGGAAAGCCCCTCAGTCCCAGGTTTCTGGTACAGGGAGCCCACAGAAAAACATCCTGTAGCCTTTCTTTGTACCAAAAATCACCAATGATACACTACACTCACCCTGACACCCCTCTCTCCTGGAAAGCCCCCAAATTTTTACCTTTCTCAGCAAATCCCCCCTCTCAACTTACCCCCTCACTATCTAAAGTCCCATATAAAATATGCTCTCTCCCCTCACTTGGGACCAATAGTCTCTTTACTGTTGGCCCTACCATGTCTGATCTGCAATAAAATCATTGCTGTTTGCTTCACTCTTGCCTGCCTCGGTGGGCTCAGTCATGCCATGGTTTAGCCTAGCATCTGGTGCCCTCTGTGAGGGGGTGGGGTGGGATGTCAAGGTCTTCTTCTTAAGGATTTGACTGCCTCCTCCTGGACCATTCCTGAGGCACACTGAGACTGCTTGTGACATGGAACCCTTGGTTACTCCCTCACCTCAGCTTGCTGCTGATTTTGATCCTCCCTTCAGATTGGACAAGTGACACTTTATCTTCTCTATTGTCCTTGCTTCCCTTCTCCACTCTTGCTGATCCTCAAGACACAGTCATAGTTGTACTGCAGGAATTCCCAGGCCTGGTCACACTCACTCCTTGCAGGGAACCAGGTTCCCAGATGGCCACCCAATCTTGAAGACATCTGCTTTGGTCTCCCCACCTACTTTACTGTCTTTGCCCTCAAGAGACTGAGGGGAGATGTCATCTATTTTTCTTGAGTTGCCCTCTTTTGACTGTGGTCTACAACAATTGGGATGAGGCTGCCCACCAACACTATATCTCTGATTTACAACTACTTACTTCCACCATCAGAAACCCAAATCTTACATTAACCAACAGCAATACGTCCAGAGGGGCAAAAATGAGAACTGTTCCCTGGGACCCTGTTTCATTGTCAACAATCTGGCCACTGGGCTAGAGAGGGCCCCAACCCAAGTACCCCTTAAGCCATGGTCCACATGTGGGGGCCCTTATCAGAAGATGGACTCCCCGTCAGACACTCCTATCCTCCCCAATCTGATTGGGTGGACCTCAGGTAACTGCCATGCCCCAAAGATCTCTGATACCTCCTGGACCATCACAGCTGCTGAACTTGCAGTAACTCTCAGGGCAGAAGGTAAGACTGTTTCATTCTTAATTGACATGGGGATAACCCATTCTATCCTCCTCTCCTTTTCTGGATGGTAGCTTTTAACACACATTCCTGTTGTGGGAATTGATGGCACCATATCTAGACCTTTCAGGACACCTCCACTCCTCTGCCAATTACAAAATCATTTACTCTCCCATGCCTTCTTGGTCATTATAACATGGCCCGTCTCCCTCCTAGGGAGAATACAGACTAATAAAACTCCAACACTCTGACTATTCCTGGCACATCTCCTTGCCTTACAGCTCTTCTACTCTCCCCACCCACCTCTACCTCTTTTCCCCCTTCAGCTCCCCGCCCCATCACTAAATCCATGCTTTTGGGACACTTCAGCCTCATCTGTTGCCACCCATTTGAAGTGGGTTCATAAACAATATAGGAATCCAAGCAGCCAAATTGATACTTTTGGAATTGAATTAGCTGATATCAGTGACCACTCGTGTGGACCCATTTCAGAGTCACACTGAGTGGCCATGAATTGGAAAATTAGAAAACTTTTAAACAGAGAACCACAGAAAGACATCCTGTTGGAAACAATTTAGCTGGAATCTTACATTAATTATTGGTTGACATCTGTATCCTGCTTCTTTTGTTGAGCAGGTTAATTTTTCTCCTGTGGGTACAGCTTATTCTACTTTTCTCATAGGACTTAGACCTGAGTAATTTTCCATTTTCTTGACTCAAATAGAGGATACTAATTAAATGGATAGCTCAAGATGGCATTAGTTATGCCAAGCTACATCAAGGACAAGCAATTATACCCAGCTCAATGCCAGTATCCCCTTTTTGACTCAGCCCTCCAGGGTCTAAACCCTATTGTCACTCTCCTTCTCACTCAGTATCTGCTCATTCTTTTTAACTACCCCTTCAATACCTCCATCCTTGCTGTCCAAAACTCAGACTGTTCTTACCACCTGATCCAAGATCAGTGACCCATCAACTGGATTGTACTCCCCATCCATAAAAATGTCCTTAATGCCTACACTGTCCTGTCATCCATACTCCCCTCTATTACCCACTATACCTTTGTAGATCTAAAAGACACTTTATTTACCATACCTTTGCACCCTAAATCACATCCATTTTTCTCCTTAACATGGACACACTCTGACATGCACTAATCACAACTCATCTGTTTAGTTCTCTCTCAAAACTTCTATGACAACCCCCACTGCTTTAGCCAGGCCTTAACCAATGACCTTCTTTGCATTCACCCTTTTGCCCCTCATCTCCTCCAGTATGCCAATGACTTGATATTATGGTTTGTTTAAGAGTTTCCCCAAAGCCTCATGCAATCATGGAAGTGGCCAAGTCTAGCATTTATAATTGGTTCATTGTCTAGCACTGGGATTGGCAGTGTGAGTGCTGTACCCACCTAGGGACAGAGAGCTGGCATACAATACAAAGGAGGGAAAGAGGTGTGATTTTCTCTTTTTTACCCCATTCCCTGTTGTCACTTGTGGCTGCCACGAACATTTGCCGCTTAGCCACACCACCCTGCCTTGGAGCCAGCTGATTATGGACTGAAAGCTCCATAAACGGTGAGCTAAACATTTCCTTTTTAAATGTTAGGTGTCAGGTGCTTTGTCCCAGCAATGAGACAAAGGAACCAAGACACCTGTTCATCTGCAGCCCTTCTGCTACATACTGCCATCAGGACATTCTTGCCCTTCTCCAGCACTTAGACAGTAAAGGATATCGAGTTTCCCCTCCAAGGCCCAAATTCATAAAATGTCAGCCCTATACCTGGGTATTCTTTTACAACAAAATATATAGCTTCTACCCCCCAAATGCTTATACTGCATCACCCAAGTTCATAAGCCTACTGCAGTCTAACAACTCCTTTCCTTTCTAGGAATAATCAGTTATTTTTGCCTTTGGATCCCAGGCTTTTCTATTCTTACCCAGCCTCTCTACGAACTCAACCATAACAATCCCTCAGTCCCATAGACCCAAAGGCCTTTCCGCACATGACTTTCAAAAAACTAACAAAGGCCCTAAGCCTAACCCCAGCCCTGTCCATTCCAGACTCCAGTTACCCCTTTACCTCATACACCACAGAATGAAGGCATGCACAGCAGAAGTTTTAAGCCAGGGCCCCACACCCTGTCCGGTTGCTTTCCTTTCCTGACAATTAGACCCCATCACCAAGAGATGGCCCTGTGCTTGGGGGCCACAGCTGCCATGGCACTCATGTTTCCAGGGCCCAAAAAGTCACCCTCCCTGCACCTATTACTCTACACTTCTCTCACAACTTTGGAGTTCTCCTCACCTCCTCCCATCTTCCTCACCTACTCTCGGTCCCATGACTCATACAACTTTATTCTCTTTTCCTTGAAATCCCTACCATCACTCTGATCCCAAGGCCTGCTTTCAACCTAGAAGAACCCCTAATTTCATTACAAGTAATTGGTAGCAATCCCTATCCTTTTCAGGAACATGACTGTCCCTCTCTCCTGTAACACATTTCACATCTCCCTATACTTCACTTGCATCTTACTTGGTTCTTGCAGGGCCTACATTGCTTCACCAGCAAAGGTAGGATGTGCAATAGTCAGCACAGACACAGTAACAGAGAGTCAAGCTCTTCCTCCAGATATCAAATCACGCTCCACAATCAAAATATACTTTCCACATCCTCCAAATTCATGGGACAATCATGGTAGAAAGGGAATTTCTTACCACCAAAGGGTCCTTTATCATAAATTTGAACTTAATAAAAAAGTTTCTAAAGGCAGCCCTCTTGCCCATCCAGGTAGGAGTCCTCCACTGCAAAGGACATTAAAAGCCCAAAGACCCTATATCATGAGGAAACGTCTTCACAGACCAGACAGCAAAGAGGGATGCTGCCTTTGCCAATAACCCACCAGCCCCTCAGGGCCAATGTCTTTCCCTGGAAAACATCACCCCCAACTACTCCACAGAAGAGCAGCTGCAATACCAGACCTACCCACTTCTGAGGGTACCTCCTTCCTGCTACCCAAACGCACCAGATTCTTTCATCCCTTCATGACATCGTTCAGGTAGGTTATAAATCCTTCAGCCACTTGCTCAAACCCCTCATTTCAGTCCCCTCATGGAGGATAACACTCAAGCAGATCACTGCACACTGTTCAGTCTGCCATTCAGTCTCCCTCCAAGCTCCCTCCGCCCTCCACCTTACCCCTCTCATAAAGCCTGAGAATTCACTCTGGTGCAAGACTGGCAGATTAACTTCACACACATGCCAAAGGTTAAATGATTTAGATATCTCCAATCTGGATGGACACTTTTATTTGATGGATTAAAGCTTTCTATACCAACACTGAAAAGACTGAAGCAGTCATACAGTGTCTCCTATCAAACATTGTTCCCTGATTTGGCCTCCCCACCTCCAACCAATTCAATAAGGGACCTGCTTTCACAGATCAAATTACTCTAGAAATTTCCAAATTCCTGGGAATACTCTGGAAGCTCCATGTTCTGTATAGACCCCAATCCTCAGGAAAGTAGAAAAGACCAATAACCCAATCAATATACAACTAACCAAACTTTCCTACAGCTACACAAAGACTGGGTCTCCCTGCTCTCTCTTGCCCTTCTCAGGCTCAGGGCATTCCCCCCTCCAAACTCACAGGTTAAAACCACTTAGAGCTTCTATACACCCAACCGTTCTTTCCTTTTGGGCCACTGCAGTGCCCTCAAGGTCAGTCGCATGGAGACTGCCTCTCCATCCTCCAATTAGTCCAAGAGAAAACCCGGCAAGCAGCCAACCTAACTTTACCCTCCCCTAATGTCCTGCCTTACACAGATGACCTGGCTGGCAAATTAGTTCTGATTAGAGACCTAAATTCCCTACCCTTAAAATCTAAGTAGACAGGCACTTACACTGTCATCTACAGAACCCCAACAGCAGCCTGCCTTGAGGACCTGTCACACTAGGTCCACCACTTCTGCCTGAAGCTCTGCTCCAGAAGAGATCCACCATCCCACAAGAGGGCTCCACTGGACATCACAAGTACTCTCTCCTACCTCCCTTCATCTCACTCCCAGCCCTGAGGAATAGATGTCCTGCTTTGTGTGCCATTCCACAAGTGCTCTGAGACAAATCTTCACTTACTTCTCTTGTCCCCCCCCTCTGAGACTCCTCTGCCCTGGACAGAAACTTTCCTCTTTCCTCACTTCCTGATAGACACCACAGAATCAGGGCTCTCCTGGACTGAACATCTCATCACCCAGAGGAATCTCTCTAGCTCTATCCCTTAATGAGCTCTGGCCCATCACCATCCTCCTAGCCCTCAGTCTAGCTGAAGACCTCTGGCCCTTCCCATATCTTCTAGCCCTTGATGTTCTAGCCACCTTCTGACTCAATAGGACCCAAATTTCTCCACAACAGCACATGCCAAACTCCCATCTCACACAAAAATTCACTCTTTATCATCCAGAGTCCAGCTCCTTAGAATTTCTCCTCCTCTGGATTGAGGATCTAGCCTTTCAAGGAACTCTCTGTGATTTCTCCCCAGAAGAAATCTACCTTTTTACCTTCTTACTTATTCTCTGTCTAGCACCATAAAACCTTAAAACAGCCTCATATATTGCCACCTTCCTTTCCTTCCTACATAAATACCATTAACCCTTCTGTTTTCAGCCTTCTTAACCAGAGTCCTCCCAGCCTACTGGAGCATCACAAAATGTGCCTCCTGTCCACAGTCTTTCTTTTCTTTCTGATGGCAATACTCTTTTCCCTGTATGCCCTCAGAGATTTCCTGGACTGCTATGAGGACACCCATGGCTTTTCGCCATCCCAGCACCCTCTTGCTTGTCCTCACCCTCATCCTAACTGTTTTCCTTTCCTGACAGCTCCCTCAGAGGCACTCTCTTTGCTCAATCCAAATGCTCCAAACTACCTTTATAAGACTGTGCAACTAAATCACTCCCTGATAAATCAGTCTAATCCTTCCCTGGCTGATCACTGCTAGCTCTGTGTCTGAATGTATACAGCAGCCTATGAGGCCATCTCAGTCCCCCTCAAAACCTGGACCCTCATAAACTCTTCTTAGTACACCTTTTACAGTGAAAGAGACCCTGCCATGAGTATGACAAACCACCTGAGGTTCTTCCTGTTTCTACCCCTTCACTTCCCAATGATAGCCTTAAATATCCAACATTTTTCCCAGGCCATGCTCTACATGCTCCTCCCAGGAGGGCTCTCCAGGACTTCCCCAGGGACAACTGCCTTCTTCCAGCTACAAATTTATTCATGCCCTGAGATCACCAAATGCACGTTTCCCCAATAAGCAGCATTCCCACAACCACCTATCGTACAGCAGGTCCCACAACAGTAGATACCTCCAAACTTCTTAACAAACATTCATATTTTTGCAGGGGTTGCCAAACCCCATACATAACAACTGGAATGTGGTCCCCACAGGCTACCACAGAGGCCTTAGAAAAGGTTCCACCAGTCTGGCCTTCTATCCCAGCTACATGCCTCCTCCTACCCCACCTCTACAATTTCAGTTAATAGATATTAGTAGATACCAAGAGGTTCCTCTTACATTGGGAAAACAAAACAAAGGGTGTGATACACATACAAAAACCACAGCCAGAGAAAGCTCCCCAACTTCACAGGGACAACCTTGGCCATTATTGTAGGTATCTGGATAAAGGACTCAAAGCACTCAACCCCCAGACACATTCTGGACATATACAACCATTTCTGTCCGATTACTCTGGAACTGCCTTGGTTCTGTGGACCATCACCTATCTCTGTGGCCCTGAAAACTGGGCTGGAACATGTGCACTTATATTTCTGACCCCTAAAGCAGACATAATCAACAGGATAAAACTCCTAGCCTGGACCCATGCCAGATGATCCCCACTCTGTTAGTGGCCCTGGGAGTGTCCGCAGGAACAGGAACTGGAGTAGCAGAGATCACCTTCTCTGCTGCGGCCCATAAACAACTTTCAGAAGAAATGTCAGAGGGACTCATCAAGATCTCAGACTCTGTCATGGACCTAGAAAAGAAGGTAGAGTCACTTGCCGCAGTAGCCCTCGAGTCGCTTTGCCTTTGACCTGTTCACTGCAGAGAAAGAAGGCACCTGCACCTTCCTTGGAGAGGAATAGTGCTTCTATGTTACAGGCTGCATCCGCCAGACAGTCTAGAAGTCCAGTCTTCAAGGCCAGGCCGCCAGGCTCAAAAACAGGCAATGAGTGACTTCTCTTTGGGGTGGGGAGGGAGCTTTTTCCAGACCAGGCAAATGTCATGGCTTAGTCCCATCCTCCGGCTCCTAGTTCCAATTTTCTTTATGTTGCTGATCAGACCCTGGCTGATAAGATGCCTGGCAGAGTTCATCCCAGGACAGATGTGTTCTATGACAGCCAGACAACTCCTGACAGCCTGCTCTGCTGCTCTCCCACAAGAATCCCGTACTGATCTGTGAGGGGACACTGTGCACCACAGTCACTAGCACAGACACCAACCCTGTCAGATACCCCCCCCTTCCATTTCTTTCTTAATTTATGTTCCCTCAACATCCCCTCAGTCACACCTGAAGAAACCTTGTGAAACAGCAACACTTGTCTTCTCCTATCCTATAACAACAACCACCTGAGGTTCTTCCTGTTTCTACCCCGTCACAAGGGATGTTGGGTACCTGGACTGGGCCCCCACGCAAACCTATCCATGTTTCACACCTTGCCTACAGGAAATCACCTATACCCCAGGTTCATGTTACAGAGACCCCACAGAGGACATCCTGTATCACCTTGCTTGGTATTAAAAAACACCATTGACACCCTGCACCCACCCTACACACCTACTCGCCTGGAAAGTCCTGGAATTCTTACCTCTTTCAGGAGAACTTTCCCCTCCAGAACTTCCCCCTCCACTATCTAAACTCCTGTGTAAAATATGTTCTCCCTCTCGCTCAGGACCAATGGTCTTTCGCCCTTGGCCTGATGGTGTCTGATCCACAATAAAGTTATCACTGTTTGCTTCAGCCTTGCCTGCTTGGTATTTTCAGTCATGCTCCGGTTTAGGCTAACACTTTGTATTTACTACTGGTTCTATACTTACAATTTGGGTTTATATTTCTACTCCAGAGTTAATTTAGTAAAAGATCACTGATAAAAATCTGTATCAAGATATGACGATTAAAAATATAAAAACCTGTATCAAGACATAACGATTATAAATATATATCTTTCAAGTAGAACGGAAGTAATGTGTTCAACTGATATTGAAGGACAATGTGAACCAGTTGGTTGGAAGACAAGAATGAACAGAATGTTTTATTGTGTCAAGATGCCCAGTTCCCCATTAGATTCATCATCCTTAGACTCATTACTGAAAGAAATTCAGAGTAACTCTGTCCTGTGTGAAGGTTGCTATTTCAATTACTGACTAGATATAAAATGTTTAGGCAAAAACTAACTAAGGCCCTTTGGCATGCATCTCTCACAAAGGTCAGATTGGGTAAACCCTAATTTTTCATAATGTTCTTACCCTTCACTACTCAGCACCTCAGTTATTTTAATAGTTTCTGAATCATGTTATTTTACAAAATCATTATTCTCTATGGTGAAACTGAAAGCCACTGCCTCATGAGTATTCATTTAAAAGAAGGATAAAATTATAAAACCTGGTCATATAAACCTCTTACCAAGTATTTTGATGAACACTTCATGCTAGATTCATGCAATTATAGTCTTAAGTATATACATATATATTCAACCGTTTGGGAAAATGAAAGTTGACTTCACTGCAGCAATGTTTTTGATACTTTCTTAATCTCTTAAAAATAAATGGATACCATGCTAATTAGACTAATATGTTATTGATGTTGTACTAACATATTTAGGCAAATATCGAAGGGCTCTGAAGAAATTATAAAATTTTATTATAAATGGAAATTTGTTCTGTAAACTCTGATGCCATGAGGTTTGTGGAGATAGACAATCCACATCTCTAGTCCTCAGCTGATAGTGTTCAAACAAAACACATGGTGATTTTTCAGTTCCCATAGAATTGGAGCTTTGCATCAGTTACTTTGATATTTCTCCATAGTGTAGTGCACCTGGAAGCCATTTGGCAAAGAAAAGAGAATTTTTCCAGTTTAAAGGAGTAAAAGGAACCAAAAAATGGTTTCAATTCCAAAGTCATGGAGGATTTCAGATGTTCCTTCTGTTACTTTAGGCTACTCATGCAACTCTCAGTAGCTTAGCTGACCTACCTGCAAAGTACAGATAAGACTATTTGCTACCTGTCTGTCTTTAAATTGGCTAAGACTCTTGAAAGGGGTAAAAATTCTAAATGAGCACATATTCATGAAATGTGGAAGCTATAGTCTAATTGATTTGAATTATTCTGAAAATGAAGTTCCTTTTACATCATACACAATTTAATTTAAAATACAAAAGTATCTTTTAAGAGTGTCTTTTTGTTAGTATAATTTTATTACATGGGAAAAACAGAAGAATTCTTAAAGTAATAATTTTAAAGGCTAGTAAAAGCTAGTATTGCTAAAAATTAAGTAATTCCATTTTTCAACTTTGTGAAATTTTTGGATTTTCAAAAATTTGGTTTTTTTCCCCACGATTGTTATAATCCTATTAAGTACCTAAGATGATATCCAAATGTATTGCTAGACAGAACTAGTCCCATGGGAAACACATATTACTCTGTGTCAAAAAAGTAGCAATGTGGTTTTGTATCCGGAGGAACTATAAGCACTTAGAAATGAGTTCTGAGTTTTTTCTTACTCTTGTATATCTCAATGTTGAAATCATATTGAATATATTTCCTTCTTTGTTATGTTGGGATAAAATAAATAAATTCTTTAGGGAATTATACACTGAAACAACATATTTCTTTCAATAACTATATATATATATATATATATATATATATATATATCCTTATCTATATCTATATGGATATATTGTAATCAAGCTATAAAAAGACATAGGGCCCAGTGAAGCCATAGCTATCATAACATCATGGCACAATGCATTGCTCAGATGGTGAAAGGAAACTACACTCTCAGTCTCATGAAAATATAGCATATACAATTATGCTCCTTACATAAGACTTGATAATAGTAATAAATGACACTGTAACTTGTTTGTGTATTTCTTCTGTAAACTCTTCAAGCATCATTTTGGAAAGCACTGGTTCTACTTTATAATATATTTCATTTTGGAACAGTATGCCATGTGACACTTATCTCGTGATGCAATCAATTACCTAGTTCATATGTATCTCCTTGGTTTATGTAAATGTACTACAGGATGTTCTCACAACAGTAAAATCTCCTAAGAACATATTTCTCAGAATGTGTTTGTACTGCTAAGTGATTCATTACCATAATAGAAACTACAATTCTTGCTTATTCTTTATAAATAAATATAAACAAGTAGAAGGCAGTCAGAACTCAGGATGAATTAAAGCTGTAAAATGCAATACCTTACAAAAAAGTTTCACAGTATAATATCATGGGCTGAATTTTGCTGGCCAAAATCATATACTGAAAAGCAGAGTAAAAGTACCTCAGAATGTGACTATATTCAAATAATTTTATTCATGTTTTTAATGTTTTTGCTACATAATAAGTACATCCACCGTGGGAAGTTGTGCGTACACATAGCTACACCTTCATCCTTCCACTCCCCTTCGCATTTCCTCCTTCCTGAGTTTTCCATTCCCTGACTCTCCCCTCATCTCTGCAACATTTATCTCCTTATTTCCTGCAATTATCCTTCATTTTGTTCCAATGTTTTTATAATTTGAATTTCTTATATTACAACAGTTATACCACAACATTCTGTGTGAATTATTTCACTCGGCATTATGGTGCTCAGGTACATTCACTCTCCTGTGCATGACTCAAATTTATCTTTATTACTGAATAGTACTCCATTGTGTATATACACCACATTTTCTATATCCATTCATTGATGAATGAATGCAGGATGTTTCTGGAATTTTTCCATTATGAGTTGTTCTGCTATGAAAATGAATAAACCAGTTTCATTATAATATGATGTCTTTAACTCTTTCAGTGAGATACCTAGAACACATATAGCTGAGTCAAACAGAATCTTTACTTTTCTTTTTCTGTATTTCCGTAGAAGTTTTATCATTTTACAATTCCACCAACTGTATAAAAGGGGTTGCTCTTTCCCTCCACAATCCTGCTAGTATTTGCGTGTTTTTTTAACTTTGTTTTATTTATGTGTTCACGATGCTAGCAATTCTTTCTCAAGATAAAAGAGATCTGTTATAATGAAATTAAAATAAGATCATGAGGCAGGATCTAATCTAAGCGTATGGTGTCCTTATAGGAATCTAGACTAGAACACAGACAACACAGGAAGACCAGGTGAAGACACAAGGAAGAGATAAAGCCATTTATTTCCAAAGAACTGATGCCTCAGAAGAAAAAAGTCTTGCTAATGTCTTGATCACAGACTTGTAGCCTTGAGAAAACAAATTCCTGTTAATTATATCATCAAAAAAATACTGATGTTGATTAAACCATCCAGTTTTTGCTATTATTCTATGACAATCCTAAGAAACTAATACAGCTCTGAAAGCTTATATGATGCTTTAATGAACTAAAATTTTAATATTTCAATATTAGGAAGAATAAATAATGAAATGGTCTGCACTAATGATTAACTGGAAGAATTTAATTTTCAGAGACTTTGTCATAGCTAATATTATTAATAGTTAACACTTTCTGAACAACTGCTAATGTGTCAGAAAGGATTCTAATGTATGGACTGTCACACTGAACCTTTACTGTAATTATATGTGATCATTACCTTCAATTCTTCTATTTTACAGTTATAAAACTGAGGTATGAAGAGATTACACACTACTGCAAATCAGAACTAAATGGTGATTGATGTAGCATAGGTATTTAGGCAGTCAACAATAAAATATTGAGAATTAATTGACATATCAACCTAGTTAAATTAATTATTTTTCATTTCAGAGATTTTTTTAATTAAAGAAAAAAACAGAAAAAGGGTAGAAATATTACAGAATTTCAAAAAAAACCCAAACCAGAAACAGTAAGAAATCACTAGTGGATAAATTGCATATTGTCATCTTGGATGTAGTTATTCAAGTTACAAAGCTAAAGGATACATAGTAGACATTCAAACAGTGAGACTGCAAAAAGTTCTGTTCAAAGTTCCAACAAAGATTCATCAATATGGTCATCCATTTTACACATTCAAACATACATGCAGTTATATCCCTTAGAGCACTTTCTTTTCCTCTCTTTATTACAATAACAAACATTTTGGGTTTTATTACTCTTATAGTTCTTATTACTTTCTACACTACAGACACAATGTGATATTTATCAATATGATTTTTATTTATTTCACTAATAAAGATAATCTCAAACTGTCTCCATTTACTTATGAAGGCTTCAAGATCATCCTTTTTATAGCTGAGTAATACTCCATCGTATAAAAATACCACATCTTTTTCACACACTCTGCAGTTGATAGGCATCTTGGTTGCTTCCAAGATTTGGCTATTACAAACTGTGCTGCTATGAAAATGGATGCACATACATCACTGTGATATGAACTTTTCAGTTCTTCTGGGAAAATACTCAGGAGGGGAAAAGCTTGATTGAATCAGGCTTCCAATCCTACTCTTCTGAGAATTCTCCGTATGGAATCCATTGCGGTTGCACCAGTCTACATTCCCACCAACAGTGGAGCAGTGTTCCTTTTTCTCCACAGTCTAGCCAACATTTGTTATCAGCTGATTTCTCAATGGCAGCTATTCTTTCTGGAGTGAGATGAAATCTCAATGCTGTTTTAATTTGCATTCCTCGAATGAACAGTGCTGGTGAACATTTCTCCATGTATTTATCTGCCATTTGTATATCATCCTCTGAGAACTGTGCATTCACCTCAGATGCCCATTTTTGGAGGGGTTCTTTGAATTTGGGGGGCTTGATGTTTTTCAATTCTTTATATGTTCTGGACATAAGTCCTTAGATTGAGGGGTAGCTGGTTAAAATTCTTTCCTATTCTGTGGGTTTTCTTTTCACTCTGTTGGTGATTTCTTTTGAAGTGCAGAAAATTTTCAATGAGATCCCAGTTATTGATTCTTTGAAGTGTTTCCCAAGGAGTTTGCATTTTGTTCATGAATTCTCTGCCTACCCCTATGTTTCCAAGATTTCTACCTACCCTGTCCTCCAGTAGATTTAGTGTTTCTGTTTTAATATTTAGGTCTTTGATCCATTTAGACTTTAGTTTTGTGCATGGTGATAGGCTTGGATCTAGTTTCAGTCTTCAGGATGTGGAGAGTCAATTTTTCCAACACCATTTATTAAAGAAACTATCCTTCTTCCAGTGGAGATATTTAGCCCCTTTGTCAAATATCAGAGGGCTGAGTATCTTTCTAGGTGTGTTTGCATCTTCTAATCTGTTCCATTGATCCTCAGGTCTATTTCTCTGTCAGTACCATGCTGATTTTATCACTGTGGCTTTATAGTACTGTTTTAAGTCGGGAATTGAGATGTCTCCTGCGTTGCCTTTGTTGCTCAGAATTGCCTTTGCTATTCTAGGTTTCTTCTGTTTCCAAATGAATTTTAGGAGTGTGTTCTCTAGATCTGTGAGGTGTGTCAATGGTATTTTGATTGGGATTGCATTAAATATGCATAACAGTTTTGGAAGTATGGCCATTTTCACAATGTTGGTTCTTCCTAGACAAGAGCAAGGAATATCCTTCCATTTTCAGATACCCTCTTCAATCTCCTTTTTCAATATTATAACTTTCAGCATATAGGTTGTTACATTTTTAGTTAGGTTGATTCATAAGTGTTTCATTTTTTTAGATGTTATGTCAAGGGCCATAGTTCTATAATTTCTCTCTTGGTGAATTTTTTGTTTGTGTACAGGAATGCTATTGATTTTTGAGCATTGGCTTTGTATCCAGCTACACTGCTGAGCTTGTTTATTACCTCTAGTAGCCTTTTAATAGAGTTTTTTGGGTCTTCTATATAGAGTATCATGTCATCTGAAAATAGTGATAATTTAACTTCTTCCTTTCCTATCTTTATTCCTTTTATTTCTCTCTCTTGTCTGATTTCCCTGGCTAGTGTATCCAAAACTATATTGAAAAAGAGTGGTGATAGTGGACTTCCTTGTCTTGTTCCTGATTTTAAAGTGAAAGCTTTCAGTTTTTGTCCATTTAGTATAATGTTGGCTGTTGGTTTGTCATAGTTAGCTTTTATAAGTTTGAGTTAGATACCATGTATTCTGAGTTTCAGAAGAGCTTTTTATCATGAACATGTGTTGGACTTTATTGAAAGCTTTTTCTGCATCTATTGAGATGACCATGAGGTTTTTTGTTTTTGGCTCTGTTGATGTGGTGTATTACATTTATTGCTTTATATATGTTAAACCATCTTTGCTTTCTTGGAATGAACCACACTTGGTCATGCTGTGTAATTTTCTTGATTATTTGCTGCATTCTATTTGCCAGTATTTTATTGAGTATCTTTACATCAATGTTCAATAGTGAGATTTCCCTATAGTTCTCCTTTTTGGTTTGGTCTTTCTCTGGTTTTGGTACCAGAGTAATACTTGCCTCCAGGAATGATTTAGGGAGGATTCTTACTGCTCAATTTCACTGAAGAGTTTAAAGACTATTGGCATCAAATCTTCTCTAAAATTCTTGTAGAAATCAGCTGTGAATCCATCAGGACTTGGGTTTTTCTTTGTTGGTAAGTTTTTTTTTAATTTATTTAAAGAGAAACAAAAGCATGTCAAGTGTAGAGATAATACAGAATACCCAAAAAAAAAAACAATAAAAAATCACTAGTTACTAAATTACATATTGTCCTTTTAGAAATAGTTGCTCAAGTTACAAAATTAAAGCATACAAGGTAGATAGTCAAACATTGAGAGTGTAAACAGCTTTGCATGCATGAATGTCTACATGTATTTCTATCCTTTCTGTGATACAGGGAAAAACAAAACTTAGCAAGACAAAACAAAACAAATTCCTATAAAAATGTAAGACCAAAAAGTCATTTAAAACCACAGTACAAGGTGATCTATAATAATTACTGTATTGTTTCTTATTATCTTCAATAGAATGTCTATATCATCAGGCATAATTGATGGCAGTATAATTGAGTATAGCAGTAAATAGCAATATTAGTAAAATAAAACATTGTATACAGTATAAAATTTCAAAGGCTGGTAATGATCAAACCATAGTGGATATTCTAATGGATCTTGTCATCTTAAGTGCAGTTGCCTATACTCTCAGATTTGATGCTATCAATCATAACAGCTTTAAATAAAATCTATCAATACAAAACAGCAATCCAACAAACCAGATTCAATTATGATCAGTCATGGTAAGACAGTGTAGCTTTTACAGAGCTTTAGATTAAGTTAATAGGAAATTAAGGATGATTACCGTACTATATACTGTTATTTTCGGGATTACTGTCTGTGCCCTCAAATCTAGCACAGATAATATGACTGGAACAGAATATAATACATCTAAGTAGAGTAATGTGAGTAATGTTGATTTTAAATCCTTGTGCACCATTAACAATATAGTGTATCAAGGCCATCCATGTTAGAGTTTCTAGCCATCCTTCTCTGCCTCATTTCTGCTGTGCTATTTTTCTGCCTTTGTTTGTCTAGTTTTCTCCTTCATTTTACTGCCTGCCCCACTCATTGAGGCCTTTCTGCCTCTGTTCCTAAAATCCTGGTATTTTTTTTCTCTCTCTAGAATGTCCTTCAGTATTCTCTGTAGAGTTGGATTGGTGGTCACAAACTCCCCCAGTTCCTCTTTGTCATGGAAGCATCTTGTTTCTCCATTAATTTCTAGAGACAGTTTTGCAGGGTACATCAATCTGGGCTGGAGGTTATTCTTTTTCAGGGCTTTGAATACTTCACTCCAAACTCCTCTTGATCTGATGGTCTGTGTTGAGAAGTCAGCCGTGATTCTGATGGGCTTACCTTTATAGGTAATCTGTTTCTTTTCTCTGATGGCTTTTAATATTCTGTTTTTATATTGAATTTTTGGTATCTTGATTATTATATGTCTGGGTGTAGATCTGTTTTGGTTGTAGGTGGCTGGAGTTTTATATGCCTGTCACAACCAAATGTCATTTTCTTTTCTCATGCTTGGGAAATTTTCCTTAATTATGTCCATGAATAGCCTTTGTAAATTACCTGTAAGTATTCCTGCTTCTTTGTTAATGTTTCTTATTCTTAAATTCTGGATTCTCTTGTCCTCTTTTAACCTTTGTATTGTTACCACCTGTTTCCTTGTTATTTTTAAGAAATCTTTCCTTTCATGATCACACATTGCAAACTTGTCTTCAAGTTTTGATAGTCTATCCTTAGTTTCTTTTAAGCAGTTTTGCCAGCTTTCAATGGAGTTTTTAATTTTCTGGTAGTCTGTTTGAATCTACTTTATGTACTCTGTATTTTCTTTGTATTCTTTATCTAATGTTTCTCTCCTTCTTTTGTGTTCCTCCCTTCTTCTATCTGTATCATCCTGAGAGATGCTTCCTGGGAGCATTTCTTTTATTTCTCTACTCATATACTTCTTTACTTGATTTAATATTTCAGTTTTGAGCTTGTCTACAAAGTCCTGAAGATATCTCTTTATCTCCATTGAAGCCATGTCTGATATTGTATGTTTGCTGCTCTCAGTCTCCCTTGTTTTTCCTCTCCTGGATCAGTGCTTTCAGTGTTCTGGGCTGCAGGCCTTCTCCTGCCTCTCTCTTCTGTCATGGTCCTGGCTTCCTCCACACAGGTTACACTGCAGGTCCGAGCTCCCTTCCCTGTTGGCCATGTTTCCTCTGAAGCATGCCAGCAGGGGACCTCTGCCCTCTCCTGCCTGCTCTTGAAACTGAGGTATAAGCATTGGCTCCATATGCCTGTCCCTCCCTCCTGGGCCAGCCAAACTTCAGGTGCCTTCACCTGGTTAGTGCATGCTAGGTGCAGGGAATTGATTTGGGATGGCTCATTGGGTCCCAGTCAAGGGCATGGCTGGTTCAAGCAAATCTCAGGAATCTGCTCCGGGGAGGGAGCAATCAACTAAAGTCACTGTCGCTCCCAATTCAGGTTCCTCCTGCCTGGTTCCAATATGTCGCCCATTTGGTTGCACCCTTCCTGTGGCGGGGGTCTCATTCCCAGGACTGACCATGGATTAATGAAGGTTCCTTCACTGGCTCCACTGTCGATTGGGCTCACCAACCCCCAACTGCTGCACTGCTGTGGTTCTTGTCAGTGGCAGCCGAAATTAGTTTGGGCAGCTCTGCCTGCAGGCATGGATTCAAGCTGGTACAAACTTGGAGGGTCATCGTGAAAATGCTGTCCCATAATTTTTAGCTGTTTCAGTTGTAGTCCAGAAGTATTTGATGAGCTTTTTCACATTTTAATTTCTTCCTGTGTCAGAAGGATCCATTTCCCTCTGTCTGGGTCTCTCCATGGTGTTTTATTCTGGCATTTGAGTTGTTTCTCCTGGGAGGCTTTGTATTCTGTTGCTTGCTGATCGGTCATCTTATCTCCTTTTGTTGGTAAGTTTTTAATTGCATTTTAAATTTCAATAGCTGATATTGGGTTGTTGAAAATTGCTATATCTTCTTCGTTGGGCTTTGGTAGTTCATATGTTTCCAGAAATCTGTCCATTTCATTTGTGTTTTCCACTCTATGTGAGTAGAGATTTTCAAAGTAGGTATTCATGATCTTTTTAATTTCCATGGGATCTGTCATAATTTCCCCCTTTTCAGTTCTTATTGCATAAATTTGCATTTTTTCTTTCTTTTTCTTGATAAGGTTAGCTAGCAGTTTATCAATTTTGTTTATTCTCTCAAAAAAAACAGCTTTTTTGATTCATTTATTCTTTGTATTATTTTTTAGTTTCAGTTGCATTGATTTCTGCTCTAATCTTTACAATTTCCTCTCTTCTATGAGCTTTGGGATTAGCTTGCTCTTCTTTTTCTAGGAGCTTGAGATGGAGCATTAGGTTGTTTATTTGTGCTCATTCTGTTTTCTTGACAATTTATTGCTATATATTTCCCTCTTTCATTGCATCCCACAGATTACAGTATGTTGTTTCTGTATTTTCATTGAATTGTAGGTATTACTTGATTTCTTCTTTAATTTCATCTGTAGCCCACTGTTTGTTCAAGAGGTTATTATTTAATTTCCATGTATTTATGCAGTTTTTGAAATTTCTTTTGCCATTAATTTCCAATTTCAGTGCCTTATGGTCAGATATTATACATGGGATGATTTCAATACCTTTGCAAGTACTTAAGAATGTTTTATGGGATAATATATGGTCTATTTTGGAGAATGTCCCATGTGCAGCTGATAATAATGTGTATTCTGATGTGGTTGGGTGGAACACTCTGTAAACTTCTACTAGGTCCAACTGCTCACAGGTATGATTCAGTTCTGTTATTTCTTTGCTGACTTTTTGTCTAGTTGATCTATTTCTTTGTGACAATGGGCTGTTAAGATACCCTGTTATAATTGTGTTCTTGTGTATTTGGTTTTTCATGTCCATTAGTATCTGCCTTTCATAGTTGGATGCTCCTGTATTAGGTGCCTATCATGTTTATAATTGTTAATTCATCCTCTTGAATTTTTCCACTGAGTATATCATGACCTTCTTTATCTCTTTTAATCATTTTATGTTTGAAGTTCACATTGTATGCAAATAGAATAGTTACCCCTGATTTTTTCTGAGTTCCTGTTGCATGGAATACTATTTTCTATCCTTTGATTTTAATCTATGAGCTTCCTTTTGTGTCAGATGTGTTTCTTCTATACAGCATATTGTGGGATCATTTTTCTTGAGCCATTCTGTCAATTTATTTCTTTTTATAGGTGAATTGAGGTCATTTACATCTATGGATATCACTGATATGTACTGGCTTGGCTTTGCCATGTTATGTTCCATTTGTTTGCTTTCTGCTTTTCCCCTTGTTTAATTGCTTGCCCTACCTGGTGGTTTCTTTCTGTTGTCATTCTGGGCATTGTGGTCATTTTTATTTCTGTCTAGTATGTCTTTCAGTATTCTTTCTAGGGTTGGTTTGGTGGATGTGAATTTCTTCAGTTGTTCTTTTAATGGAAGTATCTTGTTTCTCCATTAAATTTGAATGAAAGGTTTTCTGAGTACATCATTGAAGGTTGTTTTATTTCAAAGCTGGAAATACCTCACTCTAAGCTCTTCTTGGCTTGAAGGTTTGTGCTGAAAAGTATGCTGTGATTCTAATGGGCTTTCCTTGATAGATGAGTTATGTCATTTCTCTAGCAGCTTTTCTGTTTCTTTGCTGTATGTCTGAGATCTTAATTATTATATGTCTGGGTGTGTATTTATGTTGATTGTGACTGTTTGGCATTCTGTATGCTTGACTTATCTGCATATCAGATTCTTTCCCAAGTTTGGGAAATTTTCTGCTATTACTTCCATAAATACTTTAAGTATGTTGTTTGCATGGATTCCTGCATCTTTACTAATGCCCATTAATCTTATATTGTTGCTCTTGACATCATCATGAAGCTTCTGGATTGTCATTTTATGGTGCTTTGGTATTTTTAAAAGTTTTATCCTTTCATCACTAATAGTGATCCTGTCCTCAAGGTCCGAAATCCTTTCCTTCACCTTCAATAGAATTTTTTGTTTGTTGGATGTCTCTTTGAGTTTTTTTCATGAATTCTGATTGTTTTCTGTATTGTTCATTCAAGGTTTCAATTAATTTTCCATGTTCCTTGCTTTTTTCTCTATTTCTTCTTTAGCTGCATTCAACAACTCCTTTACTAAGATTGTTATTTCTATTTTTACATGGGAGGGTACTTCTAATTTGATTTCCTCTATAGTTTCATGGAGGTTTTTTTTTTTATATTTCACTGACTATCTTTTCAGAGATTTCTGAAGTGTTACTTTTGGGGTCCTCTATTTCAATGTCTCCTGTACTTGCTTCTGGTGGACTAGATGTTTGAGACTGAATTTTACTTTTTCATTTTGCCATTTTCACTCTGCCTGATGCTTTCTGTATGTAGGATGGGGTCACCCACACTCTTTTCAGACCTCACCAAGGTCTTACAATTAGTTGGAGGGGGCTTTACTACTGGCCCTATTTACCCATGCTACACCTCTTATTTTAGGGACATACCACACTGACATAGTTAATCCACTGTAGTGCAAGGTTTGCCACTTGGGAGTGAAGTTCTAAGTTTTTTCACACTGACTGGAGCCTGCTGAGGTTTTCTGATGTTTCCAGTGGAAGAGCAGGCCCAGAAGAAGCAGTCCAGGGCAGTTTTAGGCCTGGGGCAGCTTCAGCGATATTCCTGGTGGAAGGATGGGCCAGCAGAAGCAGTCCAGGGCAGCCTAGGCCTGGTGTGGGCTTCTGGATGTTCCTGAGGGAAGGGCGGGCCCAGCAGAAACAGTCCGGGGCAGCCTAGAGCTGGGATGGGCTTACCTGATGTTCTTGCTGGAAGGGCGGGCCAGCAGAAGCAGTCTGGGACAGTTTTAGGCCTGGGGCGTGCTCCCAAGATGTTTCTGGTGGAAGGGTGAGCCCTGCAGAAACCGAGATTTTTTATAAAACATTATGCGTATAATGATCTCTGGCAAAAATTTGCAGAAATAAGATTAAATATAAATTTATTTAAAGTTATTATGTTGGTTTTAGTCATACAGAAAATGTTTCTCTATTTAAGTGTATATATTAGAACATATATATTTAGATTAGATACATTTGTTTTTATATGTAATACATTTATTAACCATATGCATATATAAAAATTACACTTTATATACTTTTATTTTTTCATTTATATTCTCAAAGATCCTCATTATTTACATCAAAGCAGTGTTAATCGTAAGTGTTAAATCTTTCAAAAATTTGCAAATATAGGATATATTGTATGTTCATTATATTTGTTATAGACACTTTGAGCTTAGACATTGGACTTGTGATTTTGTTGCTTTAGATTTAAAAGCAAAGGAAACAAATAGGTAGAAGTAGAAAAGCAAAATGTTAGGGTGAGAGGTAGAAATTTTCATGTAAAAGTGTTTACAGCTCTAAGTTCTGCTTCTTCTAACAGTAAACTAAACATCTAAATTAATGTAAATATTCATTGTAAAAATATTTGTAGTTCATTTAAAAATGAACTACAAAGAATTATTACTCTTTCCTTTCTTAAAGTGAAAACACACAGCTAGTAAGATAATTAAATTGTCCTCACAGAACAACATACAATTATAATGTCATGAACATCAAGAAGAATATAACTTCTACAGAACACCTTCTGATTCTTACCATTATCACACTATCCCTATTCTTCTTCCTCGCCTTCCTTCTCCTCGTTCTCCTCCTCTTCTTCCTCTTCTTTTCCTTCTTCCTCTTCTTTTGCATCTAAAGATTCCTCATGAAAATACCCCCAACATAAAGAAGTTTGTGTAGCATTTTTAACTAAATAATAAAATTACTAAATTCTTAGAAAGATTCAGCTTTGCATTACTAACTAAAAATTTCACATGAAACAATTAGAATCAGACCATGAAAAGACAAGAAAAGAGCAAGAAAACTCAATTCTGAGAAAATTAGAAATAAAAATGAGAATTTTTGTTCTAAAGTAAGACTGCAAGAAGTAGAAAACTACAGAGTAAAAACATTTAAAAAATACATTAGATTTTTAAATTTAAAACTTGCCAACAAGTTTTAATTGAATCAACAACACAAAGAGTAATTTGAGGTGTACAATAATATGCAGTAAAGTGAGAAAAAGATGACATGGATGAAAGACTACAAGCACCAGAAAAAGGATGAATGCTGCATAGAAAAAAAGCTGTACATGCCTGCTGAAGGGATCACACCGAAAAAATACTTTTTAAATCTACTGCTGAATAAAATATCTTTGGGAAAAACATTGAAGGAAAAGAGCCCTGCTCATGTGGACCTGAAATGTTAGTACTGAAGCAGTGAATTATGTTCACCTCAACACAGCTCTGAGGTGAAAATGACACAGAAAGAAAGGATGAAATTGTAGACTTAAATGTTAAATGGTGGGAAATTGTACTCAACATTAGAATGAAATAGCAATACTTTTAATGGTAAATAGTGATGCCATTTATGCCTCAATTTTCATGTTATGTCATTTCAAAATATCATGAAATATGATTGAAGTTTTAACCTTTACAAGTGCTGGCTCTATTTTAGTTAATGACATTTTGATAGCTTAATTAAAATATTTCTTCTTAAAAGTTTGCAGTGGATTTTTTTTTCTGTTTCAAGCAATGGAATTTCAATATATAAAGATTTTGTAATATTCAACCATTCATTGAAAATCATTTACTATTATGGAAATGTTAAGTTAATCATCACAGTCACAAAGAAAACTACCAAGTGTTACAATTATCTTGGCTAGGATACAAATCAAATAGTAAAAAAGAAATTTAATGTACTATAAACCATTAAATTTATTTTGTTCATACAATATAGTCCCTCATGCTTAACATTATATCAATATTATTTATCTCCTGATGTATCTTTATTTAAATGCTTGCTATGATAAGTTGGAAATTTTGCTGTTCATCTTTATATGTTCAATTTTCTCATGGAATTTGGAAATGCTTTTTTCTGTCTCACATTAACATGAGGTTGTTGGATTAAAGATGACTGCAAATCCTTTAACTCTTCTTAAAACAAAAGGTCAATCTATTTTCCCTCTTTTAAAATCTGCACTGTGGTGAAATTGCTTTGACCTACAGAACACAGCAATGTGAAACTATGTTCATTTTAGGTTTTAAGAGATTTATTGCTTCTATTTTCACATGCTTTGGTTGCTTCTTCATATGTTATTTATGTGCTATCATTTCCACAAGCCCAGAGTAGAATCCCTAGGTAGGAGAATCAAAGTGTTCTGGTTTTTAGCCCTAGCTAAGTTCCAGCCAACATCCACCAGCAGCGAACAACCATGAGAAGGAGTCATTTCTGATGAGGCAGACAAGCTGTGTCTCCCAGTGACCTGCAGCCACAGCTGAGTGTACTCGCAGCAGAATGACCTACCTCTGAGCTGGAAACTGTGTCTTCACACAAAAAATAAGAAACAAAGTATTTGACTGGTGGGTGGATTGTTGCATAGCAATAAACTTTAATTAGTGTCTTTCCTCTAGTAAATGCTCATAAAATTGTAGCTGTTGCTAATTTTAAACTATCATTAGAAAACACTGGAGTTAGGTTCTTTCCTAAATTCTAATAGAAAATAAGTTGCTACTTTATTCCCTGTATCTAGTCAATTTCTCCAAGTATAAAGTAGTTTTGGAATAGAACTACATGTAAATAGTTTTCTTCCACTGAATTCTCCTACAAAATGAGGAGTCAGTCTTGTTTTCTTTTAACAACATTCGGTAAAGTGTGTGTGTGTGTGTGTGTGTGTGTGTGTGTTTCTGTGTGAAAAAAAAAAAACCCTCAGGATTTCTCTGCCACCAAATCACACCTGTAGGCCTTTGTATTATTATTATTATTACTACTATTGAGACAGAATCATGCTATACTGCCCACGTGAGTTTTAAATTTCTGTCCCTACAGTCTCAGTCCCTCTCAGATCTGGACTATAGGTGTGTGCCATGAGCCCAGCTTTGGTTAAAGATTTTTGATCTTCTGCATTTGTTAAAAATAAATTGATTAACCAAGGAAATAAGTAAGTAGTAAAATCAAAGTAAAAAGCCAACAAGATCATTTACTTTTTGCATAAGCCAAAAGGAGAGTTTAACCGCCATATAATTTCTTTTACTTTGCTTTGAATTTAGGTAGATGTTACCTATGTAGATGAATGAGTGGTTTCACATTATCTGTTGTGTTTTTCTTAATATCTGTCTAAGGAAGAATAATTCATATGTAAAATGTATGGTTTTAAATTCTACTTATATTTTTAAAAATTCTACTTATAGTAATTATGAGATTTGATGAAAATATGATCAGTATATAAATTTTAAAAATTACAGAAAAAACCCATTGCCATTAATCTCCCTCAAAACCTACCTCTCCTGCCACATACAGAATATCCCATTGTTGGTACCATTCTCTGAAACAGTTCTAGAAGATTCCTTTTCTGAGTGTCTTTAGTTGTGCTGCAATGGATGCCTGGATATCCTGCATTGGTTCTAAACATTTTTCTTTCGAGGTCATTGACTTTGTGGAAGAGCCAGAAGTCATGGTGCTTGATCCAGTGACTTTGGTGCATGTGGACACTTGGTGATGGTTTATGAGACTGCTTTTGTGTTGAATGGCACTTGGCAGTAGCATTCATGGCTCTGTTTATTACAAAAAGATAATCATTAAAAAGAACTATAAGAATGGCTTCACAAAGTGCAAGAACGATGGAATAAATGTGTTTTAAATAGAGTATTATTTTGTTGTTTATTAATAACAACTTTGATAGTGATTAATGTTTACTGTAACAATTTTTAAAATTTAAACATTTGCCATATATTTTTATAAGACCTTATAATATATTTTGGAATTCTCTTTCTATTATGCATAATATTCTTTGCAAAGCTTTGTGCTTAATGGCTACCAGGAACTGCTTTTTTAATAATTACTAATCCCAGAGTAATTTTAATATGATATTTGTCATACAGGAAATTTTAGAAGACTACATTGATGTTGAGAAAGCTGGATAACAAAAGAATCAAAATCCAGTTTATGAGGAGATGTTTTATAAATATTGTCATCTTTTCTTCATAATACTCTTACATTGATTTTTCTCTAATCATCTAGCAAACAGAAAGATATATCTAGCACTTTTATATAGATTTGCTTCACATTTTGAAATTCAAAATTTGCATTCCTTCATTTTGGAAGACATTCTTGCCTAAAACATACTTATGAAATGACTGTATCAGTGATGAGCAAATCAAAGTAAGTTCAAAAAATCTATTGATAAAATCATGAAAAATGTCATGTGTCAGACATTCAGTTAGTCTTTCTATGAGGAATCCACATAAGATTTTAAAAAAGCATAGACAACAAAAGTTTCCTGCTTGTATTTGAAACTTTCCTGTAAATAATATCTGGCAATTTTATGTTTACTAATGTCAGTTCTTACCATGATATGGTAAATGAGTTTGGAAGTATTCTTTCTGCAAATGACTTATGTCCAAATTTAATAGGAAATAATGTTGTTGATTTCATTTATTTACAAATTATCTGTAAATATTTTCAACTTTTCCAGCTGAGAAACACTGACATTGCTGCTCTTCCACTAGTAAACAAAAGTTCTCAAAAATGTATATACTACATATAAAAAATATTTATCTGACCACAAATATGTCACATTACTCTTTTGCAAGTATTTAGCAGTTAATAGAAAGATAACTCTAATAGCATTTTTTTTTCCGGAATGCATAGGTAAGGGATTAGGGATTAGGTAGTAACAATTCTATTTGCAGACTTAGTATGTTTTCTATTTATTTACTAAATAAAAACCATAAATTATTATAGTTTCAGTATCTGAAATCTTGTTTAATATTATGTTCTGTGATGAGTGAAGGAAAAAGTTAGCTTTTTTAAAAGCTAAATTAAAAATGTATAAACAACTACAATTTTAAATTGAATTAAGGTAATATAGCTATCATACCATGACAACACATATCAAAATATGTCACAGCTCAATTGTTACTTATGAAGAACTAAAATGCTGCTTGGAAATTATTATTAAATAAAAATCTGACAGTAACATTCACATGTTTGTTATCTTTTTTACTACTAGCCAGTTGAAATAACACAAATTAAACAATAAACTTCACTGGATGAAACTTTTCAAATGAAGTAAATTCTTGATTTTTTTCCAACCAAACACTTTTCTTCCTTCATTCAAATTCCTTTATAAATTGTCCATAGCTAGTATTAATCTTTTTAACCCTAATGTGTACTCCGTGATTCTCACAGTGCAATGTAATTAGCTTTAGAGAGAACTTTAAATGCTGAAGGAAAAATATACAGAGCAAAGAGACAATAAGTGCAGTATGGATATTTATGGGGACATTAGTTAATCAAATCATCAGTATTTGGAGAACAATAATCCAATGCTAGAACCTATTTAAAATCATTAAAAACATAATTTCAAGTAATATACTCTTACGGGTAACACATGCACATTTATTATAGACTAGAATGTTCCTTTAGATCTTTTGCACTGAACAAAGTATAAGGAAAACCTATGACCCACGTGTTATTGTGTTTTGAGAGAAAAGATGTCGATGCACAAGTTTTTTTTTTTTTCTAAGCTAAATCCTTTATATTCAGTTTCAATTGCAGTGCTGGCACTTTGAGATAAATAAGTTTTAGATTGCAGTTTGGCACTTGGTCTCTAAAAGATTCACCACCAGTGATATAAGACAAGCAGTTGATTGGGTTATTAATAGATAGTGTACCTGTTCATTAATCTTCCATTGCTCATTCATCTTCAGAACATTACTATATTATTTTATAAGTAAAAGGGTTTTTTACCCTTCAAGGAAAATGTGACATTGACCACCAGTAGTCAAAATACCATTGTCTACCACTGGGCTACTTACTTGAATTTTGTTTTTGAAAAATATTCAGTGTGTTTCTACTGAAGTCCACATTTCCTTCAGCAGGTAAATTGTACCATAGAAAACAAATTCTTGTGCAATCTGAGTTAAATAAGCTAAATATCTGTGCTCTACACGAAGAATTATTTTTACAAATGTGAAAATTAGTGTCAAATTTCATTGTTGGGAATGCACTGATGAATGGTACTGGAAGAAAAAATATAATAATGCAAGCCAGAACTGTTTCACTTCAAAAAATACTTCCAAGTTTGTTATAATTCATTTCCTAAAAAGGCAAGTAATACATTTTTAGTTTTCTGCTTCTAAAATTAGAGCATTCAAAGTACTATATTTCTGATTTGTCATGCAAGTTAGGTCAGATTTTCAATGAGTGAACATAGACTTAACATAAGCAGCCAACATGCACACTTTCTGTTCCATTTGCTATTTACCATGTTCTTCTATATCAGCTTGCTGAGGAGAAAACTTTTCTCCAAACCAAGAAACTCTATGGACCTATTTACACAGTACTGCTGAATTTCTTAAATATACAACATCCCAGAGGAGAGACTCTCAAGTCTCAAATATTGTGTACATAAAACTTAATCTTTCATTGGATCCTTTAGTGTCATATATTTTATCTAGGCAATATTTTATTGTTTCAGGCAAATTAAATTAGTCTGAAGTTTCTGTTACAATGTTTGCCATTTGTTATGCCATGGCACCTGAGTGGAAAGGAAAGATGCTTTCTTTTAAGGACTGAGAACATGTACAAAATTAGAAGACGTCTGTGGATAATACTAAATGATATATGGAATATTATGAGTGTATCCTGGAGAGTCATATAATGATTTTTCTCATTTAGCTTTTATATGTTTTTCAAGTTCTCTACCTTTGGATAATCCATGGTTGATACCTATGTTATTATGTAACAAATAACTTTTTCAGAGAAACATAGTAACAGTCAAAACCACTGCATAGAAATTCAGATCTGATTTTGTGAAGTGTAATGCTCCAGAAATTATTTTCTCTTCCACACTGTGTTTCCACTTGAATAATTCATATCTTACCAGTGTGGTTAAACTGAAAAGAGTCATTTCTTTAAATATTATGCTTGCCCTATCAATAAATAAAGCATTGCTTTAAAAGACAGTAAAGTAAACATGACATTTGGCAGTAACTGTCTCACTTCTATGATACGTGAATTTCAGTGTTACCTGATCTACAGTTCATCCCTTAGTCACGTCTACATTTTGTCCTTGGGAGCTAAACAGAAGTGAATGAGTGGTTCTCCATCTGTCTATAAATAATATCACAAAGTTATCAAAAATAAGTTTACTTCGATTAATCCACAACAATAGTAACTGACTTGAAAGACAATATTATACCTTATTTCTATGCTGCTCCTTGAATTGGTTCCAGAGTTTTTTAACTTGAGTGCTCTCACTTACCAAAATATTTTAAATTGCTTAATGGTATGACATTCTCATTATATTCATATCTAACCTTGAAGAAATAAATATAAGCAATATTGCTGATATTTAACATATCCATGAACAAATTTGGTATGTAATATTGCTTAAAACTGAAAATATTGAATTGAATTCAATAACTTTGTGAAGTAAAATTTAAATGAATTAAATGCAAGAAAATGTTTTAATAACATTCTATTTATTTTCTCCAAAACTTTTATGAATTTTATCAGAATGATTTGTGTTTATGCATGCATTTGTGTGTGTCTAGTCAAAACTCGATATATATTTTAACTCCTGATCAGATAGGGTGACTTTACAAAGACCCATAATTTTACATTGAATTGTGGCATATTCAGATCAACAGTTATTTATTATCCTTCTGAAAAATTCAAATTCATCACTAAATAATTGAAAGTATATTTGTAAATTAGGATATTTATTCTAAAGTTTAAAATAATAATAAATAGTCAATGGTTTCAGAAATGTAACATTTGTAATTTTTTGTAGTTTCATTTTCTTTAAGTAGAACTTTGTATTCTTAGAGATACCATTATATTTTATAATAAAAGTTGAAACATCGTACTGTAAGAAGCACTTTTCAACATTTAATTGGCAATAAGTATATCTTTCTTTTAAGAAACAAATCAAGTAAACAAAACCCTTTATACCTGCCTGACTTGCTTAGTCTTTTGACAGTAGACAAAAAAGTAATCGTTTGTACTTATGTAGGTGACTTTAATATTTCTGCTCCACTGATGAAAATACATTTTTCTTTTTGAGTTGCAGATCTTTACTTCAGATATCTATGATGACAGTATGGGTCATGTGTACTGTAATAGAAAAAGCTTAGAGAATTTATCTCACACTTTCAAACAGGTACTCCACAGACAATCAGAATTCAGTGTCATAAATATTGCTTTAACCTACATTTCCTGTAAAATAACCCAATATTGTTGAAAATGATACTTTGCCACAGTCAAGAGCCCAATGATCTTGGACAGTTATGGAAAGGAAAATACCCAAAACCACTGCCAAAAATATAAAATTATGAGTTGTAAGCTTAATATTAAAATTGTTCAAACAAATTCATGAACTACACCACAAAATCAAGTTTAAGTATAAACAAAAGCATTTTTGAATCAAGAAAGAGAGTACAGGAAATATGTAAGGTAGAAAGAAAAAAATAAATATAAATATTAAGTATTTTGAGCATGACTGTTGACAAAATAAAGCATTATAATATAGTCAAAGCTAAACACTGGTTACTGAAGTTTAGAGAAGAGTAAATGCATTTTGAATTTATTGTAAGTATTTTCATGGATGCTATATAAATATATAAACAGTGTATGTTTTTCTGCTCTTCCATTGCTCTCCTTCTGCAATTACAACTATGCAAGGTCTCAGACAATTTGATTTTACCTTATATTTATTTGATCATTGATTTTTAAAATTAGTTCTTTTTAATTTGATTAGAAGTTTTTTCTTGCTTAAATTTAAATTCACTAAATTTTATCTCATATCTCAGCTGTATTTACTATACTGAAAAGCTGTCAAAATATCTTGGATTTCTATTGCTGTATTTTTATTTGTATCTCTTTTCTAGAATTTCTATATCTATATTCTCACAGTGTCCATAATTTTGAAGAAATTACGTACCTGATGCTGTATGATGGGCATGTCTCCAATAGAGCTTCTAACATATTAGTCAGTATTATTCTAAAACCAAAATTCTGTTTCAGTAGGTCTGACGTTTGTACTATACACCAGTCTCTTTTTAATATGGAAAGAACCCAAATATCCAATGAATGATTAAAGGGTAAGGAAGTATAAAATTCTCCTACACATGTCCCATTTAAATTACTTCATATCAAAGGCAAAGATAAGAACCTAACGGCAGTAGAAGGAAGAGACACACTTGCAGGCAAAGCAAGAATAAAAGCCTCACCACCAGGGAAGCTAAAGGAATAACTCTGTCTGAGGCAAGAGCCCTGAGAACCTCAGAGGCCAGCAGAAAAAGTTCCAAAGTCCAAAACCTGGAGGAAACTGGACCTCTGAAACTGAAAGATGAGAAAGAGTGCAAACCCCAGGAAAGTGAAGCAGGCAGAAAGGGAAAGGAAGGGAGTAGAAGCGAAAGGAACTAATGCTTTACCTAGTTTTCCAGTTACCTCTAAATCCACTCCGCTTGATGTCTACACTCAACTCTCGCCACAAAAGTAATTTAATAATCATGGAACCTAATAAGAAATGAATGCATTTAGTATATTATGATAAATTAATATTCACATATATCATAATAACTTATATTGCTAATTTTAATGAATATTATTATCTACTTCTCAATGGTCATCACTACTTTTATGTTTGTGTTTTGGACAATTTTTATCCAATGGTATAAAATAATCAATTAAAGTTAAGCACCAATACTACTAGCTTTGTGTTATGTTGATAACTTTTTAAAAAGTCATTATAGATTAGAGATGTATATAACTGGTAGAGTTTATTTAATATTCAACAACACTTGGATTTAATACTCAGCACTAAAAAAGAAAATAAAACAATCATCATATAGCTAGCCAGAACTTACTATTCAAATTTTCATAAGGAATGGTCTATATATTCCACATAAATCATAATTTTAACTAAGGTAGTAAGCATCTGGTCAGCCCTTCTTCAATTAAATCCACTTATGACAAACAGTCAGTGTTCTTGCTATGTAGCTATTACTCTTACTTTAAAATATAAATACTACCGAGTTTTGTAATATCTTGTATTTAACTTGTCACATCAATAAAAATATAAGAGATTTGTGCACAAGTTCCTGTCTTTCCAAAATATTTCTCAACACTGTAGCATTTTTCCAGAAGTCCCGATCAGAAACCAAGACATAAAATACACCAAATTTGTATTTGACAACATTTGGTCACAATTTTTTTCAGAATTAATCCATGAATACATGTATTTCAGGTGTAACATAAAACCAATTATGTGAATAATGTGGAAATACTTTCTAAGAATAAATTTGCATGCCTGGAGGGTATTTGCATCACATGTATTTGTACTTGTTTCTGAAAAAAACAGAACTAGATTTTGCAATGATGTAAAAGCATTCTATGATTAAACGGTTGCATAGTCACTGAAGTGATTAACATGAGGATATTTTAAAATGTATGTATGCTTCACTAGAATTTCAAGAGTAATAACAAACAAAATATGATTGAAAGATAGTGGAGATTTTGACTGGTCATGTTGCTAATTAGTTTGCAAAATGTAGAAAACTGCTAAGGAAGAGAATAGTGTTATTAATGAAGAATGAAAGACTACATTTCTTAATGATGATAGTGAGTAAAATTAATGTTATTTTTATGCATAAATTATCATATTTAATGAAATTTTGCTGACAAATTTGGAGAAGAAAGTTGGCAAATTTGATTCTGAATTAATCTGGAAATGCATAAACATAAAACTTGTTTAAGGTTTACATTATTTGTTAGCTTGTTTTAAATTACAGTAATTAGAGTATATTAACAGCGGAAATAAAGGGTTTCATTGGATATTTCCGTACATGCGCGCAACACGATTTGATTGTATCCACTCTCCCGATGACCCTCTCTTAACCTACCCTCATTCTCTTCCTCTCCCCTGATTGTATCACTTTTACTTTCATGTCATCTTTTCTCTCTAGATTCCACAAATAAGAGCATAGATGGGATACTTATCTTTTTTGGTCTTCCTTATTTCATTTAATGTTATGACCACCCGGGCTCCCATTTTCCTGAACATGACACCATATCATTATATTATGTAACTAGTATTCCAGTGTATGCATGTACCACATCTTCTTTATCTATTCATCCCTTGTTAGATATCCTGACTGATTCTGTGATTTCGTTATTTCGAATAGGGCTAAAATAAACATAGGAGTGCAGGTTATTTCTTTTGTGCTGTCATTCCTTCAGATATATGCTCAAAGAGCTACAACTGGATCGTATGATAGCTTTATTTTGATCATACTGAGGAACCCGTGTACTGACTTCTGTAGTGGTTGTACTAATTTGCATTTGAGTCATCAGTGCCTAAGGATTCCTTTCCCCTTGCATTTGTTATTTTTTTTTGATAATAATAATCCTAACTAAGGTGAGTGAAATCTCAATGTGCTTTTTATTTGCATTTTATTTGTATGAGTAGTAATGTTGAATATGTATATTGGCTGTTTTTAAATTTTCTTTTGCTAAGTATCTGTTGAGATCATTTGATCAGTTATTAAGCAAATTACTTCCTTTTTTTCCAGTTGTTTATATTTTCTGAATATTAATTACTTGGCAAAATGGCAAGTACATTTTTCTCACGTTCTTCATGCTTGTCTTTTAACTCTGTCAATTATTTTCTGTGCAGAAGCTTCTAAATTTGATGTATTTCCATGTAATTGTTATTTCCTTAACTATTAAAATCTATTCAGGAAATCACTGAATATATCAATATGTTGAAGTACTTCTCTATATTATTTTGTCTGAAAATTTTGAAATTTTGAATCTTACATTAAAGTCTTCGATCAACTTCGAGTTGAATTCTAAGCATGGTGATAGACATCTAGTTTTAGTCTTATGCATATGGATGGCCTGTTTTACCAACACCACTTGTTGAAAAAGGTTGTCTTATCTCTACAGTGTTTTTGGTTCCTTTGCCAAAAATTAAACAGTTGTAATTTTGTGGATTTCTTCCTAGCTCCTCGAGTCCATAGAATAATGCCATTTTTATGTATAAAAACTGAAGATCTGAATGCTTCCGTAATATATTAAAATACAGAACAATTAATTTGCAGCTGCATATTTCCAATGTAAAAAATCAAAACAATAGAATTATAAAACTTATAGGGTGATAAATAAATCTTAATGTGCCTTAAAAAAATGAATGCAATAATATGTTGAAGTGATGGTATTCAATACTAATGATAAGAATTAGAAAATGGTCTTCTTGATACAAACCATAACTGCAATATTATTTAAATAACTTTAAAGTGTCCTAATATAGAGCATTCTGTACTTAGTTATATATCGTTTATGAATAAGGATGTAGGACAAAGTAATCCTATTAGAAAGTAAGAGATAATTTAAGCATACTTTGACTTTTACAATTCATTAATGCTTTCTGATATGAGTAGTTACTGATGAAAAAAAGAAACACAGAATGCTTTGAAAGGATGTACTAATAAGCCAGATGTGGTGTGACATACCTATAATCCCAGCACTTGGGAGTATTGCTGAGTTTCAAGCCAGTTTGAGCTTACCAAGCTCAAGATCAGCCTAAACTACATAGCAAAACTCTGTTTCAAAAAATGTGCTAATACCATAAAGATTCATTAATCAAACACCATAAATTATTAATAGGCTTGTTTAAAAATTCCCTTATTTTACTATTGCTGTTTTGTATATTTTTACATTTATGTTTCCTCTTTTGGATAATTATTAGGTGATTCAAATTCTTTGATAAAATTGTTATCAAATTCTTTGATAACATCTTTTAATAAAGATGAGAGGAAACTAAATGTAACTTTATAAGATTAAAGTTGAAATACAGTTGTTTAATGATTGCATACTTTGTTAAAACAAAAGCATGTTTGACGAATAAATAAAAAAGAAAATTTCTTCAGGACAGAATGTACAAAATAGTTTAACACACAAATAATAAATGTTGATGGACAAATATATATTTAAGCGTAAGTTTTATATATAATCCATAAGGAAGTTCCTATTAAACTCTTTCCTTTTTTGTATGTGTTTGTATGTGGATTGCCTTTCAGTAGCATATAAAGATATTGAAAGATGAAAATTGTCATAGAAAAACAAACTGGGGTCACAACAATTAAGAGATAGGAATAAAAAAGAAAAAATAACATTTGTAAAATGGTACTATGATCTACAAATCCTTCGTTTATAAAAGAAAAGCTAATATTACATTTGTGTCATTGATTTTTCAGTCAAACATAATCATCATTATTGAATGATTCACACACTCAGTCATAAAAAATAAAGGACACTATACTTTTTACTTTGAAGCTTATTTAATGTTTTACATGGTTCTTTTGGTATTATGTATTTCTATATTTTTTACAAGACATGGTGCATAAACAAAACATGTTGCAAAACTTTCCAGTATGTTTTAAATCATTATTCTTCTATTCTGAATTATCTCTGAATATATAAATACCTCTAGGTATATGTACATCACCAAAAATGATTCATTTACCAAAGCATAAAGAAAATGATTAATTGTAAATGTAAAAGGAAAGTTTAGTTGTATCTAAATGAAAAAGCATACTGAATCATTAGGAAAGTTCATCTCAATGATGTGTGCTTACAAACAAATACAAACATCTGAACTCTTTTACAACCAAACAAAATCCAAGAGTATAATGGTATCATATTTTTGTAATTGTACTGAGTAAACTAGTAATAAAATATCTACCTAGGTTTTCAGGGCTAGTTACACCTGACAGACCATTGGATTGTCATATTGCCAGTACAAAAATCTAATTTATGAACTAATGAAGAACACATGGATTTATCACTTTATGTTCAAAATTTCTAATCTTTTGAAACCATTAAAATAATTATCAGTGAATATATTTTTGTTTCATAAGTAAAACCAACTTGAAATAGTGAAAAAATAATGAAATATATACACTCTTTAATTTCTACCATGAAAAACTCTGAAATGATAGTTAAATGAAACACAACTCTACAGATCACTGCTATAAAGAAACTAACTTCTTATTTTGATATTTAAAACATTTCTGAAAACATGCTTAATTTCTATTCAAATGCTCAGACACTATATTAAGAATGATTGACATAGAGATAAACCAAAAAATATCTAGCTGACATCTGCGTTTATCACTTTAAAATCTCTCAAAAGCAATTAACAGAACTTAGAGGAAACAGATACAATTTTTTGCTTCTATTTTTGTTTTTGTTTTTGTTTTGTTGGAGACAGGGTCTCACTATGCATTTCAGACTGGTCTCACTATGCATTTCACCCTGTACCCTGAAGTGGTTTTGAACTCAGTGAACTTCCTGTGTCAACCTCCAAACTGCTGGGATTACAGGGGTGTGCCATCATGTCTGGCCTGCTAGTTATCATTATTGATTCAGTAAAATGTGACAAAAATTATAAATACATGGTGCCATGTTCATCATAGCCCTGTCATCCTTTATCTTAATGTCCATCACTAACTCTGATTGTGGTTTCTATCCTAGCTTCCACCTAAGAATTTGCCTAGCATTTTAACTTTAAGAGTATGCATCAATTTAAATTATAATGCTTAGAATTAGGGAATTTTTCCAAGTTTTAATAGCATTGTATAAAAGAAATCAATCAAGTTTCAGAATTTAGCATATGCACTCACTCACTTTCTCTTCCAAGTAACACAGGGTTAAAAAGGGAATCAATCTTCAGAGGACAAGACTGAATCTCATTTTAAAACACACTTGAGGGGGTAAAAAATTTTATTACTGTCATTTAAATTGTCAAAAACCAGACAAAAGTGTTCTGTGAAGAGTAGAAAATGAAATGATCATTTAAATATATTCAATATATTCAATATTCAGTTAAAACTACAGAAGGGAGGATAGGAAGAGAGGAGCTGTAGAGAGAATTATGAACTTTCTAGGTAAATATATTTCTTTTCTGAAAGCCTGTCAGAAACAATTGCACTATCACTATCAGTTGCAGTGTTACTATAACAATTCCCTTTTGTGGCTTGTTTTCTGATTAGGCGCTGATCAGACTCCTCACTGTAACATTCTCTACTAATACATGTGGCCTGCATTACTATTACTTTGACAGACAAATAAATAAGTGATGTCATCATTTGTCATGAGCAGATGAACTTATCAGTGTTAAATACAGGTTTAAAAGTATGACAACACTGAATACAGCTCTTGTACTTATCATTGAAGCTAAATAAATGGAAGGTTTCTATGTTTGGCATGTTGCCACAATCTTAAATTGGAGTAGAATCACCTAGTCACGCTCAATCATCATGTAAGATTTTATGACTAGCAACAATTCAGGTCCAGGGACTTAGCATATTTTCACAAAAGTAGCAATGGCTCATCAGTCTGTGTTGTAGAACTATTAATTAGTGGCTCCTAAAATGATGTATTGCTCTCCTGTGAAGAGCTGATGAGTCAGTGAGAGACTGCATAGAATAATTTATTCTCTTAAAAAATCAACAAGAAAGGAAAGAATAAGTATGGAAACAAACTCAAATTAGTATGATAAATATAAACAGGGTTTTTTTTTACACTTTAGGAAGTGTCATAAGACTAAACTGTTAAAATGAGATATCTATTTACAGAAATAAATACCTCATATTATGTAGATTAGTTTTAACCTACTGAAAGTTAAGTAAACATCTGATGGAGAACAGGTGAAAATAGGTACCTTTTCTGTTTCCTTTTTAAAGAATATGGGCCTGTATATTGCCAAATCACTCCCCATTCAAGGGTATCCAAGTTAATAAAATAAGGGTTTTTGTTGTTGTTATTGTTGTTTTTGTTGTTGTTTTCTAGAGATGTTCTACTTAAAGCTAAAGCTTGTATGAACTTCTTTTTTAAGTTGGTACTAATGGAGGCATCATCTTTGGTGATGAAGAGAAGACTGGCAAAATTTTAGCTGAGATGATTTCTGCTTTAGGTACACTGTAATATCCAGTCAATGTGAGGTGTTCAAACGGATCTCTCCACATGTATGTGCATGTATATTAATGTTGTACTATAATTGTTTTGTCTAGCTCAGTATCTACATTTTTGAGGCAAGATGGTGTTCAGAATCTTTGAGTCTCTACAATGTGATGGAAAATTTAATGAATGAATGTTGAATGAATCAAAGGTGTGATATCTACTTAATTGTCTAATATAGGAAAAGGATGAGACTTGTTAATAATATTAACGAATTTGGGGCAAAGAAAAATAAACAATAGAGAAATAAATAGTCATTATAGGGTTTTAAGCAGAGATCTATATCATTGCTTTTGTGTTCTCAAGAATTGCTTTGCTTTGTATTTTGTAGTTGAATAGAATGTCTAGAGATAGAAATATTGGTTGAAATGTGAACCCAGAAAGTGCTGGTTCTATTAACTGAATGATATTTACAGTGGATAAAATTGCTTTTTAAAAAGGTTTGAAGTTAGTAAAATCAGAAGATCTAGCTGTTTGAGTTAATGTAGGAAATGAGGGAAATATGTTTCAATTTTCTGGGGTTCTAGTAGGGGCAATTGGGTGATTCCAGTCCCAGGAATCAACGTGTGAAATGCAAAAGAGAAAGGAATTTAGAAGTAGAACTGATGCCAAAAGTAGTTTAGTTTAAGAAATATTGATTATTTAAGTCCCAGGGGCACTACCAAGTAGAAATGTCCAGGATTCTTATTGTCAGCAATAGCTCTATTTCTATGCTCAGTCCTCTTATATTTATATTTTAAATAAATAAATTGAGACTTTCAGGAAAAAATTACTTATTGCTGTCATGCTCCACAACTGTATCCACACATTTATAAATAATGATGAAATATTCATGGTTTAGCACCTATTTCTTTCCAGAGCTTTGCATACTTTCTAGAATTTTAATATTTTCTTCATTTACTATTTGTCTCTTTCTCTGAATCTTTATTTTATTTTCTTTGTAATACCACTGCTTACCCTTTTTTACAAATACAGTAAAAAACAAATACTGTACAAATCTTTTTATAACATGCCTCAACTTTTCTTTCTCCTTGTTATTCTGTAGAACATTATATAGCATACCTAATAACGTACTCTGAATCTTAACATTCTGCCTCTTCACTGTGAAACTGAGTTGTTTCTGCTCTTAAGACATTTACCAGTGTCCAGGCTGGGGATTTAGCTCAGAGATATAAATGCCTGCCTGGCAAATGCAAGGTCATGAATTTGATCCCTGGTACAAAGAAAAAAAGTGCTAGGATTATAGGCATGCACCACCACACTTGAAATTTACCAGTGCCCTTTTCATTGAACTAAACTCTTGGTATGTGTACATGTATTATTTCACCCCTTTTCTGCAGCTGCACACTTTTGAAGTGAGATGGTTTTTGAAATTTTGTTTTCATCTATTCCTTTTATTTCTCCACTGAGATTCTGTCCCCTAAATATGCACATTAGAATGATCCCATAACCCTCTTTTTCTGTCACTGTCTTTGTTCATAAAACTAAAATCAACTTATCCGAAAAATATTTATTAATACTTCAGACTACTGCTCTTCAAAAATTTCATCTTTCCTTTTTGTGTTCTAGTTACTAATCACATTGTGATAACAATTTAATAGTCATGCAAACTTCTTTTCTTGATACACTGAGCAAGTTACTTTTATATTTCTTCAAATATTATAAGTACTTAAATATGTACATAATTATATATGTTAATGTGGTTGCACATGTTTGCATATCCACATATGAGAACCGTTTTGCCATATTATTTAGATGTAGCTAAATAATTTTTGTACTCATTAAACTAGATGTCAAACAGTATAATAGTTGCTCTTATACATAATCTCATGGCCACCATTAAGCCATCATCATTGCTTCTATATGATCAAACACATAGGAATCAGGTAGATTTAATCAAAGATTATTATTTTAATGACTATTTGGGGGAATAACTGCCTCATATATTGTGATAAGCATACTATCAAATTAGTAATCAATATATATAAAAAAGAATTAATTTGGTGTTTCCAGAATGATTAGACTTGCTTTTATTGTTTATAAATGAATGTATTTTAAAATTTCATGGAAAATAATTACTACATCAAATTATGTTTTCACATTGCTACAAATGATAAGTAAAATGAAAGAGATATTAATAATATTTTAGGCTTTTAGATACCTGGATTCTGACTTGTCATCTCCAGGCTTCTGTGAGAAGACAGGTGATTGGAATTGATAAACTGAAGGGTAGGAAAGTAACATTTTGTTACTGACCAATACCATTGTTTGAGTCATTTGGAATTAATGTGTTCTCCTTATTAGTAACAGAAGTGATGGGTTGATATTAGCTATTGTCAGGTTCTCACCTCATGAAGTTTTCTTCAGGGTTTCTTCAGTATCTTCAAACCTCAAATCTGCATCATAAAATTACATCATGCTCCTTTTGATCACTCATAATATTTTAGTGAATACCCTATTCAGTGTGAAAACTATGCAGTGCAATACATAACAGAGAATGAGAATTTTGGGACCATCTTGGAGGCTTGATAATAGAGAACTCCTACTTACAGGTTCCAACAGGTATTTTGGAACCAGTAATCTGTTTTGTGTGTCTCAATTTTCAATCATAAATTTACATGATGTGCACTCATTTTTCAAACAAAATAAAAGGATTTAATGTCCTAAATATTTACCATGTTCACTTTTTATTCTCCTCAAAGAATAATACTCATAGTACGATATTATTACATTTTACATTGTTATCTTTTATAATGAAAAAGTTTTCAGAAAGTTTTTGCTTTCCTTTATATTATTAATCTCACGAACATTTTCATCTAAAAGACATAACCTTATTACATTTATATTCTAACCAATTTTTTACCTGTACAGCACATAAATTTATACTATGTTCAAATATAACTGTAATACTAAGAATTCAAAAATTACATAATTTACCTTCTAATCTAAATATTACATACCAAAATATTTATGGCCTGTTTATAGAATAAATCAATTTTAATGAACAAATGATACCCATAGTATAACTATGAAAAATTATTCTATTAATATAAATTATTCTCTATGTCCAATGACTGGAATGAAGGATGAATGTAAGTTGAATTTCAGTAGAGTAGAATTAATTTCAGATAAATTCACATTTTTGATAATCTATTAGTTGCTAAAAGAGCATATTTTGGCTTGCTTTGTATGGTTCTTTCATAGAGTTTTTCTCTTGCTTTAAGTTTCTAGCTTTTTAAAAAATAACTGTTATCCTAAAGCCATGATGCATATGCATGAAATTCTACCTTTTTATCCTGATTTGCATGGATTATCTGCATAGTATCAAACATTTTCATTTGCAGTTATGATCTTGGCTAATTTCTCATTAGACCTTCTGCTGAGTGACCAGTCTGAAACACACTATCACTGCTTTCCAGAGATGGAGTCATTTCTTAATGAATACTATTCTTCCTCTTACGTGGATTACTGTCAAATTATTTTAAAGCCCACTCCAAATAATTTTCTAGTAAAGTGTATGGATTCTTTAAAAAACACATTGTTCATACGCTTTCATTACATCTCAATCTGAATTTGTTTTGCTTTTAGCGGATTTTTTCAAAATATTGTAGAATTACAGTTTTTACATCATTGCTGATGGTAACTCCAAAGACACTATAGATCTTTTAAATTGTTAAATTAATTGCTTTAAATTATATTAATTTTATGTATAAATTAAATATCTTAATTATTTTGCAAACCTTATTTTCATTAAAAACAAATAAATTCAAAATTTCTTCTCATTTTAATTTTCACATATTTTTATACTTTTTCACATATTGATAAGTTGTCAGATATAAAAGACTATTGCAGTGAGGTTTTAATTTATATTTAGCAAGTATTTTATATAGTTGATATTCATTTATGATTTATAGTTCTTTTTCTGTAAAATAACTGTTCATTTTATTTTGCCAACTACTGAATTGTCAATCTTTTTCTTACTGATTTGTAGGTACCTTTATATATATATATTTTATACCCAATTCTTTTTGATCATATGCACAACAAATAAGTTTTTTCCCTTGTAGTTTTTTTTTTCTGTTCTATTTATGCTACCTTTTAAGATTTCGGTGTAGTCCACAACTATATATCATTATTGGAATTAGCATTTATACTTAAATTTTAGATAATATGGCAGAAATGTTATTTTCTTCTTTACATTGAGCAATAGTGTTGAGAATGTATACCAGCAATTTCTAATGAAGGATTAATACAATGAAACAAAGTATAGGGCATTAAACATAACTTCAATTAAAAAGGTTGAGGTGCCTTTAAAAAGCTAACGCAGATAGACTTTAATAATTATATTTTCTATCAAAATGCATCGTTGCATTATTTATGTAAGATGTGGTTGCAAATATACTACATTTTTAATTGGCACAGTTCCACTGAGTTCAGTATTATGTTTCATCAAACTGAATAAAATTTTGCAGAAGCAATTGCATAATACAAATATCAAGTTTTCAATTATTGTACAGAGAAGCAGATGCTGACCAACAGAAATAAAATATGTGTCATAAACTATTTCAAGTTAATGGTCAATGCTTGATCTAGCTATTTACATTGATCACTATTATATATGAAAACATTTTGCTCTGAACATAGCAATTTTGGATGAAAATGAAATGCTTGACCTTTCCAGGCATAAGCCTGATTTGTTTACTTTAGCCTTTAGTATTCCCAGAGCCTGTTCTCAAAGATGTTGACCACAAATTGATGGGAGTGTATTGTTTAGAAATTTCATCCATTACCCAAAAGGGGAATATTATTTGTACCTGGTAAAAGCATAGCTATCTATTTAAAAAAAAAACTAAAATAAATAAAACTTCACTCCTTGTTTGGTATAAAAGTAACATGCTTCTGTCAGAATGTATATGTGATTGCTTCTATATCATTTATGGAAATATTTCCATGAGACTTAATGTCACCCATTAATGAAATTTAGGGGTTGGCAAAAGAATACACAGTATGCAGACCATCTTCTGAGCTCACTGTATCATTTATTAACAGAGAGCTGAACCAAATTATTTATTTTCCCTGATTGTTTACACTATTGCAAAATCGTTGTCTATTATTTTGCTTTATCATTTTATTATGAAAAATTTTCTAGTAGCACAATTTTTTTCCTTTTTTCACATTGTAATATGTTATCAGAATCTTATTAATTCCCCATGGCAATTTTCAAGTCCTCTTCAGGGTAGCTGTCCTTCTGCCTCAAAGAATTGATGACTTTGTGTTTCTTACAACATGGGTGCAGAGAAGGTGGCAGAGCAGGTAAAAGTTAATGTTGGTTGTAAACTAATTGACCTGAGAAACACTTAGCAGGTTAGGAAAGCATAGATCCAGGTACATCTGAGTTGGTTATGGGCATGCAATCTTGGGGACTGTATCTGATCCCTGGACCCTTTCTCTTTGGTTTTGTTCTCTGTACTCCGCTCCTTTCTAACATGAACTGGTGACTTTTCTCTGCCATACCAAGTGTTTCTGCCTTGAAACCACTTGTCATAAAGTAAAATATCTGAAAAAGTGAGCCAGAAAAGAACCTTCTTTAATACATGAGCAGCAGGTATTTTTTTCTTTAGATAAAATTTGAATATTACAGAGCCTAAGCATCGGTCAGTCAAAACCTCACTTGGAAATGACACATGATCCCTTTCTTAGAACTTCTATAAACAAGGTAGCTTTCTATATATCTGGGGAAAAAATAAATGAGCATACAACATTACATCTGCCAAATTTATTCAAAGAAAATCTTGAAGTCAATATTCAAATTTACAAGGGAATTAAGTGCAAGTTATAAAATTAATTTAGTGAATGAGTTCTTTCCAAAGCGTACTTCACATACTCATATCTGATAATGTTCCTATTTTTTGTCTTTGAGGGTAAAACATGTACAAATAATGCTTGATCTTGGGAAAAATGGTGGGAAATGTCCTTAAGAAAATCCACACAATATTGAAGCTGATACATGATAAATTGAGTTAAAGTCATGTAACAGGATGTCGTCTGTATTCAGGTTTAATAGAAACTGCCAAATCCTTGAACTTTATCATGAGTTTCCCAAAACATATTGCCAGCACTGTTTCTTAGAATTTCTTTTCTCTATTAACCTGAGTGGTTAGGCAGCTGATTTCCGTGCACCAATGAATGCATGTGATACTATATTCTTTATCATGTTTCTTTTTCCATTTGGGAAAATCTTTAACATGAATGCTTTAAAATATACTTTTATAGATTTGATTGTTCTTTCATACTAGTGACCCATCATTTGTGCTGTTTTTCTTTTTTGAAAGTTCTTGCAACCTTCACCTCCCACAACCATGTGTATATATTTTTCTGGAACCATCAGAAGAATAAAACTCGATATAACATGTCCATTATCTCTAAATATATCCGCACATTGCCTAAGAAACAAGGATATACTCTTACATAACTACAGTAAAGTTATCAGAATCGTAAAATTAACATTACTCCCGGGCTATTTTCAAACACAGTCTAGAATTTCACTTCATCAGTTGTCCCAATAATCCTTATTGCCCTTTCTCTTTTCGTGATCCAGAGTCTGGCAGGTCCTTGTGTTGGTGACATCATGTGAACCGTTGGTTAATGTGGAGCCCCCATGTTTCTCCAATGCAAAGTGAGTAGGTTTTGCATTTGTGATTTATAATTTTGGAGAAATCTTTTCAAACTATATAAAAATTTTGCTCCTCATTCAACATTACCCACTAGTTTTAGAATCCAATGCTCATTTCCTACCTCCATTAAAATATTACTACTCTGTTACTCGGTGGACCTCTAAAGGCTTTTGTTCTCCATTATTTATATTTAAATGTCATTATCTGTCTGGGATCATGTACTTTTTTCTGTACATATTTGTGTTGCATAATGAATAATTTCCTTGTGAGTAGCTGCTACAGGTACAAGGCACACTGCAATTATTTTTACATCTCCATCCCCTTGTCCCCAACATCTCTTCATTCTCCTTCATTTACAAAGATCTAACTCTATATTTCTCATTGTCTATCTTTTATGTTTCTTTTTAAGTTTCTCAATATGATATTTAAACTGTGTTTTTGATTTACCCCATTTAACATTATGAATTCAAGGTGCATACATTTCCCTACAAATGATTCAAATTTATCATTCTTTACAGCAGAGTAGTATGCCATTATGTATAAGCAATATTCTTTTTCATTAAGTAAGAAAGCTTACTATATTTTTCATATAGTAAGAAAGCCTACTATATTATAGACACCTTTATTCCAAAACTCCCGCTTATTTGTGTGACCATGTTGACAGTCAGAAAAGACAGTCAGCTGAGTGGCATCTTTGCAGATAGAATGAAGTAACTTTTGTGGTGGGATTTTCCATGTATTCACTAGGTTTGTTACAAAACTAGGTTAGAAACAAAAACATAAACTACTGTGGACATTCCTGTGCTTAAATATTCATTATAGTAACTTAATGTTCAGATGAGTTTCTCTCATTTTCCTAATTCATGAAAATTAAATACAAATACTAATGAAATGCATTAGTACCAATAAATAGTAACATTTAATGAAGACATACTGTTTTCTATGCATTTATCATCTAATTTAATTCTAAAATCTATGGATTGACTTTCACACTGTTGACTGCTCTCCTTCAAGCTACTTTATCTCTTGAACAGCTGAACTGAAGCTTTCGTCCTTAGGCATTTATCACTTGAATCTGACATTTCAGCATTCATTTGATAGATTAATGGAGAAAACTGCCAGGACTAGTTTCTTTCTTCCCATGACTTTTGGCACGATCAGATACTTTTTAGAGACATTTTCTGTAGATATTAGAATATTTAAGTATTTACACATAAGGCAAATTGCAGGATAATACATTTTGTAAAGTTAGCTTTCATGTAGGCAAAGGTATGCAATTTCCTTGTTTAACAAATAATAATAACATATTACTGTAAAAATTATTCGCTAATATCCTTGTGGTTTGTGGATTAATCTGATTCTTGTTTTGTCAATTTAATAGCTAAATACTAAATGTAGTTTTTAAAAAATTGATTATTGTCTTATGAGTTAAAGTGAGGTAATAAAATGAAACACATTTTTAAATACCATCAGATACCATAATACCATAAAATTGTCTTTTTACAGTAAAAGATGTTGATGTTTTCTAAACCAAAATCTCAATATTCATGTTAATCACTGTGTTAGTATTTTATAAAACACAATTTTAAAATAAGAAATAATTTGTATTATATATTCCTCAAGTATGAATTTTATATGTTGATTTCTATTGACACAATGCTAAAATTGAAATCACCAATATATGTCTCCTGTCCTAGAAGATGTTATATATTCTATAAACATTTGATGAATATGGATGAAGATTCAGGACATAGAATTTATGGTAGAGAAGCCACTCAGTTCTCAAAGTTACCCAGAAAATCTTTGACAAATTATACAGCTTTTTTATTGAGGTCAGATCCAGAATCATGGTTGTTAAGTAACTACAATTTAATAAAATGTAATGCATTCCACAAACATGCTAATTTTTCAGTATTACATAGCACATTGCCACAAACTAAGCAGCAAACAACATCCCTTTAAAATTCATTGTTTTCAGTAGGTTAGAATTTGGGTCAAACAAGGATGCTCATGATCTTAGTGACTCAATTGAAGGAATCACTCCTGGTTTTGATTCTTATCTGAGACTCAGAATCCACTTCTGAGCATTGCGAAAACTCAAGAAAAAGCATCAAGAAATACAGGAAATTCCTCAGCTCACATGTTATTTGTTGTCTTTTTACAATAAAAGATGTTGATGTTTTCTAAACCAAAATCTCAGTATTCAGGTTTAATCACAGTGTTGGCATTTTATGATCAATAAGCAGGATTTAGTTTCCAGATTTGGTGCCCTCTATGAAAGGTTTGCTATGACTGCCTTCAGGCATCTCTTGGTATTATGGTTAATGGCTGAAATCATTCAGGAATAAAGGTTTTGGGTCACTCTCTACTTAAAGAAAAGCAACTGTTGTGGTCCTTTCTGATGTCAAAGGGAATGTAAAGTAGGTATTAGAAGGTAAACGTGCATACAAATATTACTACCTGAGTAGGTACAAAAACAGGGATTATATTTTCAGTGGTATTTCTTACCTATTTAACACACATTGGTCTCTATATATGCACATACTAAGTATGAATCTTTGATTTTCTTTGTCTCTTATTTCATTTGTCATGTAGTATAAGATGTGTTGATTTTAGTCCATGTTCCAATACTGTACCTACATGCAGTATTTCAGTTACATGATGTCAATAGAGAGTAAACATCACTTAGTATTTTACTTCTCTTGATGGGAAGGGCATCAATGTATTTTTGTTTTAGTTTGTAGGAAAGTTCTATCATGTTAGATTGACTTAAATTCTTACTATTTTCTTTATTTGAAGAGTAATTATGTCTTAGGCCTGTTTATATCGGTTCCAAGTTGACAAGATGCCAACTCATAATGGTTCATTTTATATATCAATGTGAATGGGTTAGGGATTGTCCAGGTAGTTTGTAAAATGGTATTTCTGAGTATATCTGTAATGATATTATCATAAAAGATTCAAATATGAATCAGTATATATAAAGAAAATCTGTGCTTAATAAAATGGGGGTTACAATCCAATCCAATTCATTGTGAACCCAGATAGAACAATAGAGTAAAGGAAAGGCAAATTTTGTTTAAACTGTGACATCTGTCTTCTCCTCCCCTACTAGAGTTCCAAGTTCTTAGGCCCTTAGCCTCCATTCCTCCATCAGCATTCTGTCTCCCTCCCCAACACATTGTCAGTCCTTTGACCTTGGACAGATTATGACACTGACTTTCCCATTTCTCTAGATCTCAGATGGCCTAATATAGGTTGCCAAGACCTCTGTAACCTCTTAAGCCAATTCTCATGGTACAAACCTAATTATGTATCTACATTTGCATCAATTGGATATTATAATTACTCTGGAATCACAAGAGTCAGAAATGTTCGGATTATGGAACATTTCTTTTTTTCCCTTTTTTTCCCACTCTTTGCAACTCTCAAAGTACAGTCAAAAGGTAAAATAAAACCTCTCAATAATACATAATATTTTTATTGTTACTTATCTTATTGAACTCATATTATGGGGAAATATAATATGACTATGTAAATAATAAGTGTAAGATATAAAGTATTTAAACAATGCTTCAAATATAAAGCTATAATTATGCACTATACAAAATATATTTTAAAAACAAATATATTTAAACTTCAAACTACAATGTTATAAACAATACAATGTATCTATAGTTACAGAGAAATATTTTAGAAATCACACATTCTACGGGAAAATTTTGCACTCATTCAAAAAGCATAGATGTTTTTAAAGATGTGTCACCTTTTTCTTAAGTATTTTTTATAAACAGAGTGTTATGCCCATTAAGTACTTTTGATTTCACTGACTGGAACAAGCATGAGGAAAACTGCAATCATTGGATCTGAAGGAAACAGAAATATGTGCCTTATACAGTCATTAAACATATAACATCTCCTGTAAGACTCATAAGTAATATTTTTCATACTGTTAATAGCCAAAACAGTGTAATACTCATATTAGTGAAAATCAAAAACATGAGAAATCATTCTTATCATCCTCCCCAGAGTTACCCTATTGAGATTTTTCTCAGTTGACATTTCAGTCTATGTTCATAACTTTATCAAATGTTATTATATATAACTACAATTTCATATAAATTTCATATTTTACCATTTGCTACATTATACAGACTTTTTAATTTACTCAACACTATAAACATTTTATGTCCCATATATTCTGGTAAATGAGGAAAGATTAATATATTAAGGTTTTTGCTGTCAAGCAGCTCCAAGTATAATGGGGAAATTGACATGTAAAAACATGGAAATTTATTGTAGCAAAACCTGCTTTATAATATACATAATGTAATGGTGATAGAGAATAATAAACTCTACCACATCATTTATAAATGAGTAGTTTTAAAGAATTCTAGTTGTAGTAATGAACACAAGTTATAGTCAAGCAAATAGTTAAGAACTGATTTGAATTGTCATGATCCTATAATTAATATAGTTACATAGAATAAATTAAACACAGCAGATATTAATGTTTGTATCACACTAAATTTTATGTATTGAAACTATAAACCCAATATGATGATATTAAGAAGTTGGACTGGATGGTCATGAAGTTTATTCAGGTCATGAAAGCAGAATTAGTGTCCAAAACACAGGGGATGTATCTAGAAGTTCTTTCTCATTCTTACCTCACCACCCTATCTCCTTCCCAGTTGAGGACACAGCAAAAGGTAGTCATCTACCTTTTGAGGTACCAGAAAGAGGGTCCTCATTGTAAACCAAATTGACTCACAACTTGATGCTATGCTTCTCAACCACAAAGCACATGAGAAATAAAAATTTATTTTGAACAACCCAGCTTATGGTATTTTTGTTATAGCATCTCTAAGACAGAAACCTAATAATAGGATAAATCTGGGTGAACTCTCTTACTCATGGAGATGTATATCCATGGTGTATAGTGGAAAGCTCAGAATTCCTCGATTCAGAGGTTAATTTGGATTTGCATATGAATTACAAATCAGTCTGAGCTGGAGTTATAGGAGGGGAACCCTGTTCTTACAACTAACTAGAATCCAGTAGCGAGAGTCAGAGTGTCACTGTTTTGTGTCATGGCTTTCCTTTGTTCTTTGTGAAGGAGTATTCCTATTCTTTTGTGCCTAGAATGGAAGCACTAAGACACTGAGGAAGGCAGCTTCAGTGTCTACCTGTCAGTGCTACTGACAGACATGAGTGGGCTAGGTCCCCAAACATCCCCATCCCTGACACAGAATTCCTGTCAAGTCAGAGAAGGAGAACAAGATACACTGACAGATAGCACCAAGTGCAAGGTAGGAACAATCCCCAGCAGGCCACAGACTGTCTGTCACAGGGCTTTGAGGGAAAGCAAAGATGGGATGAGCAGGCAGGGCGAATCTCATCCATTTTATGTACTTATTAAAACATGGTCACGTGGGCTGTATCCATGAGAATGAACGCTGAATTTCTCTCAGCAAGAATAGGTTCTTACCTCATTTTCTTCCTGACTTTAAAAAAAAAAATGTTTTTAGTAAATAGAAATAGTTATACCAAAATCCTGTTTACTCTAAGGAGAATACTTTGGGACATGCAAATGAAAGGATTTTATTTTTCCAAGTTTAACTTAGTTTTTATTCCAAACTATGCAAAAACATGTAAAGTTTTGGAATGCATAATATTTGTTTAGTTAAAGAAAATATAGCTTTTTTGTTTGTATTCCTAATCTTTATTTTAACAAGATAGAAAATAACCTCAAGAAGGTGTTGTGCAATACTGATAAAATACTGTAATTTATTCTTTTGAATTCTTACAGAATAAAAGTCTATCTTTGCACCATTCTTTACATCATCCTTTAATAAAGAATGACATTTCTTGTTAAATAAAAAGGAAGAACTTGGAATTAATGCAAAATATTTAATTATTTTTATAAAGGAACAATACTCTTAAATTATTGTCTGAATCTGTACTTGTTATTGTCTATTGAATAAGTTTCTAAGCCCTAAATTTTTTAGATCAAAGTCTGATTCCCTTTATAAGATTAGAATAGCTGTGGTGTAGTTATATTTTACTTATGTCTCTTTTTTAAAAGCTGATTGTCTTTATTATGAGATAGTATTCTCCTCAGATACAATTGTTCAACTTTTCTTGCATAGAAATGTAAGTGGCCTAAAAGATTAAAACTAAATTGTTATATTTTCCTTTACATTTTTTCCTTAGTATTTTGCACAGGAGAACAAAAACATATTTGCATTCCCCCAAACTTAAAAATAATACAGGAAAGGGAAACATAATTGTGAATTAATAAAAATTGTCCAATAGTTTCCTATTTCATGATGTTGAATAAGTTGGATATAAATCAAATAAAACATTCTAGACACTAGTTTTAGTAGATACGATGCACTGTATTTTCATCTTTGGCTGATAATTTATTCATCACTTAATACTCAGGACTCAATTTAATATCTTTTAACTCATGTGAAGAAAATTCAATATGTATTCAGAACATCATCCCTGAGGCTTTGCAATTTTCCTTTTTTTCCTATCAGGAAAACAACATGGAAAGAAATGATTTTCAGTAGTCTTTCATTGATTAGTGGAAGAGGACTAATGTCACGAGACAATTTTTAAAAGACACAGGATTTGAGTATTTCTCAATTTCCCACGGTGATTTTTCAGTTATTTTATGTAGCTATTGGTATAGCCAGTATAAAAATTGGGAAGGAAAACTTCTTTAATATGTGTGCTTTTACAAACACCCTAATTTTATACCTATTATTTCTATATCTGTAGCTATACATCTATTTTTATATAGTAACATGATTTCCCAAATTTTGGTTTCTATTTTCTTTGCTATTGCTAAAAGATATCAATTTAAACTGTATGGTTATTTATTTTCTACCACTCAACTCTGATAGAGTTATTTTTTTAAAAATTCACTCTTTACTTAGAAGAAATGAGTGAAGTTACATAAGGTGACCCCCATTAAGTACTATAGGGCCTTCTCCCACTTTTCATTTGTCTGGAGAGAGCAATATCATTATAACATATGTTTTCTATTCAAAAAATCTCTGCCTTATTTTCATTATGATGTGATTTGAATACTCTGTGTAAAAATTGGCACCATTTTCTAGGGTTAGGAACAAGGAAATAACAGGTTGGAGTAATTTCTAATGGTACAGCGCTTACTCAGCACACAGTTTTTTTTCCTTTTGAAAAATAAAACCCCATTTTGCTTCTCTGAATCAATCAATGTTGTGTTAATGGTTTGCCAGAAACTAGGGCACCATATATTTTTTTCTTATGTAATTCTACTGAAACATATCAAATAAAATTATATATAGCATATTTGACTTTAACACTAAAGATTAAGTTATTCCCAAAATTCAATTAGGACAATATTATTCTATCAGAGCATCACCTGCACATTCCTACTTCTGACAGAAATTATGCCCATCTAAATTTTTATTGCTTGCTCACTTCTCTATTATTTTTCTTACCTCTACTGAATATAAATTCTATGAAGACAAAAGCTAATATATATTTCGTAATGTTTTAGTTACATGAGATTTTACACTTGAAAAATCACAATGAATAGCTCTGGTATTATTTTATATAAATTAGATAGTTGTTAACATACAATATTATCCTATGTACTTTATGTTTTTGACCTGTTAGATCTCTGCATTTTCTCAACTATTGGAAATTAAATTTTACAAATAATTTGCCTCTTATAATGTTTAATCATTTCAGAATGGAAAAGCAAATCATTGCTTTATATAAAAAGTATATTTAGGAAAACAAAAAAGTATAATGAAGTAATAATATGAAATTTGAAGTCAATTTCCAGTGTTTAAAATAGCAAGCTACCTGAGTTTGGTTATCCAAAACTGCATTTGTTGTTGTCCGTTGAATACAATTACTAAGCCTTATATTCTTTAAATCAAAATCTGAGAATTTTTGTTCCTTTTTATCATGCTTTAATGTTGGAGTATGAAAATATTTATATATTCTGTTGTATGGCAAACAGGTAGAAAATTATAAAGGAAAATAAAATTATTCATCTTTAGGTTTAGGTTAATTTTGTTTGTGAATGAAGATAAGTTGAAAAATGCTATCAAATTGATTTTCATATTGACCAAATATCTTACTAATATCCTTCATAGCTATTTCCCTTAGGCAGAAAGGAAAGACAGCATTATGCTTTGCATTAAATTATCATAATTCCTTAGCTTGCTTAAAAATGAAATGTCTCATTGTCTTTCTTGATCAGAAAAAAAGCAGATAAATTACTTTGCAAATGACATTAGCTTGTGAATTCCCTAATGTTTCACTATAATTAGTTTCAAGCTATGCATTTTAGCAGGGAAAGCACATAAAGAATGCCATGATTATTTCAGAGGATCATATCAAAAGGCACATAATGAAGATTTGTCTATTTAGCTAAATGCAGTTAATATTATTTTTATTGTTTGGTTATGATTGTTATCAGTTTTCATTATAATGAAGGTGCTATTTGTCCAATTGTAATTGAAGATATTTTTTAAAGATATTCTTGACTCTGTTAAATGTCCTCTCATCATAAAAGAGTGACAAAAAATACAATATTGAATATATATATATATTTCAAGTTTATAATTCCATATTATTTTTAATAATTTTAGTAAAGTAACTCATATATCTATCTAGATGTATAATATTTGACTACCTAAAAGAATTTAATTTTTGTACTAAACATCTTCTCAAAGCTGAATATTTTATTTGTATATATATATATATATATAATTTTTTCTAATCATTTGTTAATGTTTTCTATAAATTTTCTTCACTATCTATTAATTTTATCTATTCTAAAAATTAATCTGGACTAAAACAAGCACACTATTGTTTGTTTTTTGGCTATTTTACACATGATAAAGCCTTTTAGAATGATCCACTCTAACTATTTTGCATTTTGGTAGACTGGAAAATTTTATTTTTGGTTAGTACTCCGTTGCATGAAGATAGCATGATGAACTGTCCACTTTTTGTGGATTAACACTTGTAAAGTTTTAAGTTTAGACATATAACATAGATGTTGGTGTTTTTGTTACATTTTTGTGGACATCTGTTTTTCTCTGTAAGACACTGAGAAGATGACCTGCTGAGAAAAATATACCAGTATATATTAAAGTTTTGTTCGATTTGACTCATCAACAATATAGGAGAATCACGTTTTACTCATAGCCACACTAAACTGGCATCTCTGTGAGATCTTTTGTAGTTGTGCCTGATTACAAATTTAAATTCCATTGTCTTTATTTAATTCATGCTTATACAATGGTTCTTCATTTGTCTTTTAAAATATATGTTCACATCATTTGATCACATCCTTATTAGGCTTTTTATCATTTTATTAGTAAATTTAAAGGTTTTGATTTTATATATGAAAATTTTTTTACATATAAACTTGCAATTTCTCTTTCTGTAAGGTGATGATGAAGAATGAAAGTAGAGACTTTGCAGTGGGCCATATCTCTAGTCACTTTTTTATATTTTTTTTATTTTGTGATAGGCCCTCCCTAAGCTGCTAAATTGCCCAGTCTTGGCTCAAATTTGTGATCCTCCTGCTTCAGCCTCCCAAAATGTTGGAATTACAGGTGTGAACAACCCTGCCCAGCTAAATTTTCTTTTACTCCATTCTTTGTCTCATTGTGTTCCTAATATGGACATTTTGATAAGAGAAAATACTTAACATGTATTAATTTTAGCTTCCAAATGTTATCTTTCATTCTTATTTCAATGAATTTTTTTACTACTCTTACTCCTAACTTTAATTTTATGTTTTCTTTAGAATTTTAATAGACCTAGTTTTACTTAAGTTCATGGTCCATCACAAAATTTTATGTAAGACAAGAGAGTCAGGGGTTCTGACTCATTTTTTGTGTATTTCCCAGTAGCATATTCAACACTGTATGGCAGATGACCTTTCCTCCCTCTGTCTGCCTACACCCTGGTGCAATAAATTCCATGCCACCATGCCTTTACACAAGCCTGATGGTCTTTGCTGGTCTCTGCCTCACATTGTTCCTTAGAAATAGTTTGCATTAGTTTTAGAGACATTTTTTTCTAAGTATTTATCTTTTAACTATATTTTTAAGATTCTAATTTTTTTCACTTGCTTAAAGCTAGTATGGAAAGAATGAAGTTGAGTTTTATTTTCATAGTATGTGTCTCACTTAAGAACTCTGGAATATTTTATGTATTTTTTCAGCTCTGCTTACTACAAAATTATGGCATTGACAAATAGGTGACATTTTACTCCTTACTTGCTACACTAATTATACTTTCTTGCTGTATTTCACTTGCTAGGCCATCAGTCAAATGTCACATAGAAGAGATGATTGAAATTATCCTGTGTTTGTAATTCCAGGGGAAGAACATCTTGCTATCTGCAGGTATTTTATGGATCACATATTTTTTCAAACTGAGGGGTTTTTTGCCTCTAATACTAACTGGATGACTTTATTTCCCCAATATAGATTATCTGTGTAATTAGTTTATTGGTCAGGGTTTTATTAGAGAAAAAAGAACATAAAATATACAAAAGTATAAGAAATTACAATATTGGCTTACCATGTTCAAACACAGAGTAGGATGAGGAAGCGTGTGAAGAGTGTCTGCATTGTGGAGGCAGAAGAATTCAATCTAAGTGTGGGGTTCACTGCAGTGTCCCATGCAAGTCTGCATCAGCAGGCAGATGGGGCCACAATGGAAAGCAAGAATTTATGTTGAAAGTTTGAAGGATCCAAAGCAGAAGCCAAAGAGTCTACACTGGAAGCCAGGAGACAATACTCAAGGTGAAGGTGAAGGTGAAGACTGGAGTTCCTCCAAAGAATGGAACTCATGTGTCTTTCCTCCTTCTCTTTTAATTTTAAAAGGAGTAAAACAGAACACTAAAATGAAAAAAAAATAAAATATTTATACGACAGTAGAAAATCCACAATTGCTTCTATATCACATTTTATTATCCTTTAAATAGTTACTCAGACTACTGGCCTCAGGCCAATAAAGTCCATCAAACAATGTAAATGTCAGTTTACTTCCCTATTTCTGTTACTTCAGTTATTATCACCCCAGCCCATGTGGCATCCAGTTGCTTACAGTAGGAGGGGACCGGAGGCAAGGGTGGCTTCCTTGCTGTTTCTCCCTGGCCAGCAGGGTCCACGCTGGCACACAGGGAGGCTGCATAGCTTCTTTATTGCTTCTCCCCAGAACTCCTTCCCTTTTATACCATGCAGGAGATGAACCACTCTACAGGGGGTCTTCTACACCCCAGGGTGTAGAATTGCTAAGCAGATTTAGTTAAGCTTCTAAATGTCTCAAGTTGACAAAATCAATCAACCACTAAATTATTTAAATGTTTTTTGGTATCAAATCAAACAGAGATATGCTCCCCCCTCCCCGCTCACATTGTTATTATGGTATATTATACTGATTTTGAAATACTATGAAAATTTATCTAAGTTTGACTCACTAATATTTTTGTAACCATAAATGTCTAAACTTTCAAAGGATAGTGAATTGCACTTTTCTTGATTCTTCTTTGTCACATTTGGATCAGAGCTACACCAGGATCATGAGAGAGTGGCAGTGGTTCACTCCTACTGCTTAGGATAAAGGAGTTTGTGTGGGCCTACACCAGTAAATACTTCACAGAAATCATTACAGAAAAATACAGCTCTTGTATGGGAATAATTTGGTAGGGAATTAAATTGATTGACAACATGTACTGCTGTACCAATTTTTTTATCTGTGTCAGATTTGACAAGTTGTATTTTTCAAGCAAGTTAACCACTTCATCCTACTTCTTATATTGTTAAAAGCTCTCATAGTATTTTGTTATTTTGAATTGGGTGTGGTAGCTGAACTGATTTGCCCTCTTTCACTTCTGATTTTGCTAATACATAACTTCTCTCTTTGTTTTATTTTTCTTCTTTTCGCTGACTTTATACAATTTAATAACCACATAACACCAAAGTTTGACTTTATTTACTTGTATATATTTTATTAATCTTAGCATTTTAAATTAAATTTATTTTTAACTGACACCCAAAATATAAAACTGACACCTAAAATATAAAACTGCATCATGTTATGTTTTGATTTTATATATACATATATAAATATGATATATATATGTCATATATATATATTACATGATGTTTAAATCATGTAATGTTTAAATCAGGTTAAACATATCTATCTTCATCAACATTTATAATATATTTATGATTAAAACATTCAAAACCTTTTTTCTAGCTTTTTGAAATAAACAATGTATTATCCTTCTCTATAGTCACCTTATTGTTCTTTAGCTCACCAAAAATGTTAATCCTGTTTAAATGTAGTTTATCACTCAATGATCAGCTTCTTCCCATCCCTCACTTTCTTCCATGCTCCTCAGCTTCTAGTAGTTACAATTCCTCTCACAATCTCTGGGAGATCAGCATTTTTGATTCTCTGTATAAATGAGATCTTGCACAATTTGAAATTTGCTTATATTGTAACCAAAAGCATAAAATACATGATTTTGACTTTTTGAGATGTGATGTGGCAGACTTACACTCTGGCCTCCATGTGTTTAGACAATAGTTATTTCTAAAATATTTCTAATTTTTAATTGCTGAGAGAAATGTTTACAAAGTCTTGTGATTATTGGAAGACAGTTTTTACATTTTCCATCTGTCAATTTGGTCCCTGTTCTTTTTTTTTTTTTTTTTACTTATTTTACTAGATACATATGATTTTTAATTATATAACCTCTAAAAGAACAAACAAGTTATATATAACATTATGACATCTCTCTCTTAATCTCTCAGAGTTTTTTCTTTTTATTTTGTTCCCATTAGCCTTCTCAGTATGACTCTTTTTAGGATTTTGCTTTATTAATGCTTTGACCTTCAATATATGTGATTTTATATTCAAAATAGGTTTATTATAATTTGTGTGTGAGTGATTGTTTTCATTCAATGCGAAATTATCTGATTTTTAAATTATATAGCCTAAAATTTTCTTTCTAGTTAATTGTTGACATGATTGCTTCTACATGTTTCTTGACATCTTCAGGGGAGAAGTATTGAGTCTTTTTGGTAACAATTGCATCTCTTTATTGACTTTATATTTATATCTCCCCATGAACTTTTTATACTTTTTCTAGAAATTGCAATTTGCATCTTTAACATATCACTATCTACTTAAAGGTAATATGTATCTTTTTATTTGAATTGGATGACGTTAAAATTATACAGTTTTATCACTGCTCTTTGTGTTCTTACTTTCACAAAGAGAGTGTGTGTGTGTGTGTGTGTGTGTGTGTTGAAAACCCTGCAATGGATTATAATATTTAGTGACTTAAGCATTTCCTTTTAATCAGTGTTTTTATCTAGAGCATAGTTTTGAGTCTGAAAACTTAAGCATGTGTTGGATGAGAGACTTGCAATTCAGGTAATCTTTGGATTTAATTGTTTAGATTTATTTCTATCTCATTCTAACACTAAAGAAAATCTTCACTATAAATATAAAATTATATAACATTTCCCAGAACTTTTGAGATTTGAATTTACTGCATTGATTTCTGATTGGAAGATACTCAAAGTTTCTTTCTTTGTGTGCAATGTGTGACATTGTATATTTCTCAATTTTTATCCTTGTATCACAGCAGATTGATTATGATATGTTAGATATTGGAATTTTGTAATATATATTGCTTATATTTTCTATGCTTCTATTATTCATATGGTTAGAGTATTAGTCAAATATGGGAATTTATAGTCATTATTTTCAAAAACTTTCTTCCCTCTTTTTCCTCCCTTTTCTTTTACTTGAAGTACTATCATACATGTGGTACATGTTTTGTTATGCACACATGTCACCATTTTGAAATTTTGTCCTTAATTGGTTGATTTCTGCTTTTCCACCTTCACATTTAATGTATGTTTACCTCTGATGCTTATGATGTTCTTCAAAAGTTAAGTATTGCAAATTTAGTTCCACAATTTCATCTGATATCTGCTTCAATTTGTTAACTAAGATTGACAGTCTATTTATTATGAAAAAATTGTTTGAAGAGCTTAAATGCTTTTGCAATACATTCTTTGAAGTCACTTGGCATTTTCAATATCTGAGATAATTTGGAACTCCATTTTATTTTGTTTTCATTTTTTTATTAGTTATATTTTCCTGTTGCATTTTTTGCATTTTATATTTTTTATTAAAAATAAAAGAGTAGAAAAAATAATAAGTATCAGAAAACACAATCCTTTATCAAACTGTCAGCATCATTTTTATATATATTAACATTTTAATTCTTATATTTCTTTAAAAATTACTGTTGCATTTTTAATCTGAAATATTACTTTTGTCTACTGGTTAATGTGATTCTCTTTTCTGTGATTCTTTCTTTTTCCAACCATGATGGAGGTTCCAAATTTTCCTGAAACCAGTATGTTAATATGAATTTTATCCAGTGAAATTTATTAATTCAATGATCAGCTGCTCTTCATATTTTACCTAAGTCTATAGTTCTCATTATGTTCAATTAATTTTATGTATATTTTTTCTAGTGCTCACAATTATTAACTTTGAGATCATTGCGCCCTGCAAGCAATTTGTAATTGTCAGAATCAGAGCTTTTGACTTTTCTGGTTAAGTATTAATGAATTTCTTAGAAATTTAATGCTTTCATAATTGCTTTCAAAATGGTAATAACATATGGAGATAATTCCAAAGCCAAAAAGGTTGTTTCAGAAAATTATTACTTTGATAGAATATGATTGCTACTATTCAATAACCATATTTCTGAAGGACATACAAACTATTTTACTCTACTATAAAGTAAATGTTATTTGAAATCATATATAATACGCACCCATAAGAAAAAAATAATTTGTTAACATAGATCAATGCATCTGCAATTGATGCCTTTTCAAAGTGTGAATGGATCCTTATGACATCAATTAATATTTGCTCTTACCTATTTATTTTCTTTTATTTTAATTGTAATTATGAACATCATGTCTTGGAGCATATTATAAAATATTCAAAGACCAATCTGTTTTATTAACTTGTAATTCAATTTTGTTTTCAGATTTACAGACCCTCATTAGCACCTCTTTATTTCAAAACAAGCTGTATTATATACAGAATTGATAAATATTCATAGATGAGATTTTTTAAGAGTAAATTATTATACTTGGGTATTATCCTCAAAAAATATGGTAGGATTTTTATACATAAATATTTTGTATAAATTTTTGCAGAAACATTTGATTAAAGTAATTAAAACATCAAATTTCTAAATTTGACAGATAAAAATTTTAATAGAAAGGGGTAAGTGAAAAATAACTATTCATTTGTGAGCTGATTGTGAGTGTAAAATATCCTATGAAATCTATAAACTAAAACTAGCAACACTAATCCTGTGTAGTCTATAAACTAAAACTAGTACACTAATTTCAAAAATTCATAGAGTATGAGATTTATATGTTTAAATCAATTATGTTCATAGGTCAGTTATGAACAATGACAAAGTAAATATGTAATACTATTAACTATTGCCTGAAAATTTTACATATTTAGAAAAAATCTAACACAAATCATGAAAATTCAACTTAAGTATTAAAATTGTTGTTGATGACATGTAAAGGAGAATTAGTGTATAGTTATAGCATGCTCATGGATTGGCAGGCTAATTATTCATGAAATTCTTATTATGATCTTATCTATCTACAAATAAAAATTCCAGCATTATATTAAGAAGAATGTAGGAAACTGTGCTAAAATTTATAGGGAATTGAAAGCACATTGGAATGGCCTAAACAAGTTTGGGAAAGGTCAAAATTTGAGGATTTGTTCTATGTAATATTAGTCTTAGCATAAAGGAACCAGTAAAATGTTGTACTGATGTAAGGACAAACAAGTGTCTAGAAGAGAGGAGAGACTTCAGAGTAGCAATTTATTTATGATAATCATGCTAGTAAGTCCAATCTGGAATAAAATATATTCAATCAATAGTGCTGGAAAGATGTACATTAGTATTAAAATTCTCAATGTTAGTTTTTTTAAATCTAATTTCAAAAGACTACACAAAGTAGGTACTATCAACTGAATGTTTGTGGTCCCCAACATTCATGTTCTGAAATTTCAAACCCTAAATGTATCAAATGTTGCCTTGTATATGAAATTAAGTCATGGGAATGGAACCTTCATGGGTAAAATAGAGTTGTCATAAAAACAGCTTACTTTTCCATTTCTGTCTCTGTCTCAGTTTCTTTTTGTCTCCCCCCCACACACACACAATTTCTGCATAAGAAGATATAATAAGAATCAAAAAAGAGCTCTCAGAGAGTCAGGAAGTGGGGATCAGTCAACTCCAGATTTGTGGCATCTTGATTTTAGTCTTCTCGGCTTTGACCGCTGTGAGAAATGTCGTTTGTTTAATCCAGCAAGTGTGTGGTATTTTCTTACCGCAGCCTGAGCTAAGACACTGGATGACAGAATTAAAACTCAATCCATAAAAGCAAAGTTTCTAGAAGAAAAGAGAAAGTTATTCTTATCATTTTTATAGATAATAATTTATTTACTTATCGAGAAAAATAATACTGATCCCCAAAATTGGTAAATTGTTCTTTATGTCACTTAAAATACTCTACTCATTAAAAGTCTATTTTAGAAAATAAATAGATGAGTTACAGACAGAGAAACAAGCTTCATATTATTTAAGAAACGTGTGAAGCCGGGTATAGTGGCTTGAGTCTACAATCCCAAAATTGTGGAAACTGAGGCAGGTGGATCACTATGAATTTGAGATCAGTCTGGACCACAAAGCAAGATCACATTTAAAATTCCAAATATAAAATTACAAAATAAATACATCATATCCAGATTATATAAGTAACCTCTACCATGAGATATAAAAGTGGCCAAAGACTTATACTACATTTTACAAAGAATGTGTGTGTGTGTATGGAAAAGAAAATGTGTAAACAGTATCACAATATATAGAAATTACTAAAGTGAAAAGAACTGATACTAAAAGATATAGGCCAACCAATAAGAAACAGCTGTTGCTCTCCAGCATGGTAATTATAATATAGTATTACTATTTTGGAGGGTTTGTTCCATAGCATTTGATAAAGTTAAAACATTTCTATCTTAGGACTTACAAATTCTATCTCTAAATATTTTCACATTAGAAATGTAAATATAGTCTTAGAATGTTTTTAGCACTGTTATTCAGGAAAAAAAAAACTTGTGTAATCATGGAAATAAAATCAACTTGTATAAGTAACTTGGAATAATATTCGCCAAGAAAGGAATAATAAACTCCTTATATATGCAGCAATATGGATAATGTGAGGTACATAAGAAATGAATTATTTTTAAGACAGTCTCTACACGTAGTTCAGGCTGGCGTTTGAAGTCACTATGTATGCCAGACTGGCCTGGAACCTGTGACAATACCACTATCTCAAGATGCAGTATGCTGGGATGAATAGGCATGTGTCATTATGCTCAGCAAGAACTAACTTCAAAAAAATTCTATTTCCATAAGTCTACACTCAGATATGACAAATCTATAACAAAAGAAATCATAAAGAAATCAGAAAATGTTTGCTTTTGAGTTAGGAAGAGAAGGGATTAGTTACAAAGGAACTCATGAAAACTTCCTGGGAAAATGAAAATATCTTTTTTAGAGCTCTTTACATCAGTGTGTTTATATACTTCTCATAACTTCAAATCTCATAAGAAAATATAAATATAAAGTGTGTGAATTTTATGGTATATTAAATATGCCTGAAGAGAGAATAAAAGTGAAAATATAAACCTACATTAAGATGTGGTATATAAAAAACTGAAATGAATTTGCACAGCATATTTTTTAAAAGGCCTCAGAAATGTTTTCATTATGTCATGGAGAAAGAAAACAAAGCTAGGACCATATCTTTATTAGAATGGGTAATTTTGGACAATATGAAGTTATTCAATTTTGACTATGGGCCTTATGATTTATAATATTAGTAGACTGCTCAGTATGATCCTATATTGTTTATTCTTCTCATTATTTTGGTATTTTAAATAGATTTTATCACATGGATTTAAAATACATTTTATCCATTGAATTAAGTCAAATGGGTGGATTTCTTAGCAACTCTATCTTTATTCAATGACAAGAGAAGAACTTAATACATGCATGAATACTGGTGTGCACTTTTATGGTTTATGTCTCTGACAGTGTGTTACAGATATGGGAAAGCAATTATAAAACATGGATATTAAAAAACTTATGTAAGCATCTGTTAAGCAACTTAGAAACAGATAAAAAAGCATAAAATCATAATTTTGTTTTCAAATTTTATTTTTTGATAGCACATATTTTCCTTATATAATGATTACATTCTTCATGGGGAGTTGGTTCATGTAGCTGACACATCTTAATTCTTTTTAGTTCTTCTCTTTCTCTCCCTTCCCTCTTCCCACCCACCATCTCTTGGTCCCCTTTTCTTTTACAAAAGATCTGTCTATTTGCTATTTAAAGACACCATATTGCAGTGATAGATGCATATCCATGCTTATAGCAGCACAATTCACAACAGCTAAATCTTGGAAGAAACTTGTGGGTCCATCAGATGAATAAATTAAGAAAATGTGATATTTATACAAAATAGAGTAGTCAGAGTACTACTCTACCATAAAAAGGAAAAACTCGGTGCCAGGGATGTTTACAACAAAATGGAGGGACCTTGAGACAATAATGTTAAATGAAGTAAATCAGAAACCATAGCTTAAATATTTCATTGTTTCTGTTTTGCCAGAAAACCAAAATTTGACTAAAGATCTTTTAGATTTGTTTTCCTCCATCTGAGTTATTTTGACAAGGCAACAGGTATATGTGTCTATCAGAAAAGAGAATTGTAAATCAAAAAATAAATAACAGATAATGTGATTTTGATGTAGAAAAATCATTATGCAATCCTCTAGATACATTTATCATGTTTGCAAAATGTAAGACATTATAAAAGATATTCCCAGTATTACTGAAAAGCATTATGTGTTCTGAGAATATTTTTAATTTATTCCACAGAATTCCTAGCAATGGCAGTAGTTCAAGGAATTTTTCCACATTACTAATACCTGAAAATTATAAAATTTCATCATAAGGTGCAGAAAGGGGTTAACTGACATTGAAACATAAATTATGAAGTTTAAAAGGTTGAAGACAATTTTCAGGTATTAATTTTTTTGTCTTCTAGAAAACAGATGAAGTGAAGGGTTTGCAAGGATTTCTACAAGAAAACTTCACTAAGATAAAATTTCTCAGCTAAATAAACTGTTTATTTATGCAGTTTATTTATCTGTTAAATTGCTGTGCCTCCCTTTTACAACTTTACAATGTTTATGCTTTCTTTAGCTGTCTCCACATCCATAGATATTCTTTATATTTTTTATGGATTTAAGTGATACCTATTCATGGACCCAGTGGCTGACAAACTGCAGAGATCACATTGTTGGTGAACATTCATAGCATTTTTGATGTCTCCACAAATGTAGCTTGCTTCAAATAGGAAAAATAGAAGAGGTGATACACCTGTATTAGAGGAGTCACCAATAAAATGGCACAGACCTAAGATGGATTCTCTTACACACTAACCCACAATATTTCACCATTCATGTTTCCTCATATTAACAGGAAGCTTGCGTTCCAGTGTAAGGAGGTGATCTCACTGATCTTTATTCTGTAGCATTGTTCTTAGGACAGGGAAAAACCATTCAATTTTCCATGAAGAAGAGTCTCAGTAAACCCCTCAGGAATCTCTAGTTTGCATTACAAAAGAATACATTGCCTCAGAAAGAGGAAACTTGGAAAGTTTTTTTAAAGACAGAAACAGCTTGTGCTTAAGCATATCAATTTGCTTATTTATTTCAAAAATTAAGATGTCAAATAGTTATTAAATATAAACCCATGTTTGCTAATTAGGTTTGTGTCCCTTTAAAAAAATAAATTCAATTTTTTTAATGGGATAGACCCAAAAGATTAATCAGTTAATGGTAACATATAGGCAATACTTTTAGTATATATTGGTTTTAAGAAAATACACTTTATTTCCTAATTTAAAAACCATTATTTTAGAAATGCTATTTTTATTGGTTTTCTAGAGTCACCATAACAAGTAGTAGAGCCTGTGTTACTTAAGCAACTGGAATTTTTGTCATGTGCAACCTGAGAGCAAGGCTTTTGTTAGATGTTGTAGTCAGGGGTTGTGAGGAGAACAATTAGAATCAGGACACAGAACCTATAATATTATTTTATGATGGTCACCCAGAGCTAAACACTAAAAAATGCAGGAAATCTGTCCATAACACTAAAGACCCAAAATATTCAGCTAAAGGCCTGGATCCCATGGCGATGTGCTGCATGAGTTCAGATGAAAACCTAGAGCCCATGAGTCCACCTGGAGGCCTAAAGCCCACAAGAACTCACACCAGTCTCTCTTATAGACTTGTGCTGGGAAGGCCCGGTCAGTGGTAGAAACTAGAAAGTCTATGCCAGCAGGGTGAAGGAGCTGTACTGCTAGGTTGAGAGTTCTACACTGGAGCTGAGAAGTCATGCTCATAAATAAAGACTAGGGCTGTCCTGAAAGCACCACAGCCCTCTTTAATGACATGGAGGTCTCAGGCTCCTCCGATGATAAGAACAGTCAAATACGTGCCAGAAAGCCAGCATGACAAGTTTCTCCTGGAGATTAAAATGGCACATGTCTTTCCTTCTGGAGCCAGGAAGTGATGTGCGATTTAAGGACCAGAGCTCCCCCAAAGTGAACCACAGCCACTCTCACCAACAAGATCCCCAGCTCCTCCAATGACAGTGGTTGAACTCACACTGAGGAAGCTAGTCATGATGAGTTCCTCAGCTCCTCCAGGAGAACCAACGACTCAAACAGCAACGCTTAGAGAAACCCACAACGCCTAGTTTCTCCTTCATCATGTCTCTATTTATGCTGGCAACTTTCCTCAGGTGGAACATCTATGCTCAGCACCATGCTGATTTAATTCAGCCGGACTGAAGCTCACCACCAGTTTTTAATCCATAATAGAAGATTTCCTTTGAATCATCTCACTTCAGCTGGCAGAAGACTTTGTCACAGTCACACACATTCTTTTTTTTTTTCATGAAAATTGTCTCTTCTTTTAGTAAGATTAGTTAGATGGAATTAGGCACACCTTAACACCCTTATTGTTACTTAATTAACACTGTAGAGGACCAATGTTCAAAAATAGTTACATAATATGGTACTAGGAGTTAGGAAATCAGTATACAAATTTGAAGCTGACAAAATTTAGTTCATAACACTAAATATATTTAAAAATTAGTAATGTCAACCTGGACATAGAGTAGGGATACCCGTATTTTTTGTTACACAAAGAATTTTCAGTAAACATTCTTGAGGTCTAAGTCAATAGTTTGTATAAAACCTGTTCTTTTTTAGAACTTTAAGGAAATAAGTTTTAAGAAATTTAATGGAAGAAAACAAATACTTCATAGTCTTTTGACAGAAATCCAAATTTAATTTCAAAATGTCTGCAAAGTAGGGGAAAAAATGCTTAAAATTCACATGAGATACAGCTGACACAGTTACGCATCACATACATTTTATATATTTGATTGAATAGCTATAGATGCAAGAATAGAAATTAATATTGAATTACCTGAAGAACCAACATAAAATAATTTAAAGAATAATTCAAAAATTTTAAAGCACAAAAATAAGCATAAAATTATAAGATAAAGTTAAGAAGTTTGATTCACAAGTCTGAAAACTGTTACTTTGAAAAAGTTCATAAAATGAGAAAAATCATAGTAAGAGAAAAATAAAAAATGCAAGGATAAAATATTAGAAGTTGAAAAAGTAAAAATTATGAGCCTAATTTTCTTATCTTCATAGAAATAAGATATTTGAAGAAAAATAATATTTGAAGGAAGTATAATTAATTCAAATCCATTCAAAAAGACAGGAAAATAAGCTGAGATGAACTAATCAGAATATCAATTGGTTTTCAGTAACTCACCTCCACATACTAAAAAATGTTACCAGATCTAGAAAGATTTCAAGGCAATTTTACCAGATTTTCAAATATAAGATAATTTTAGTAATACTTAAATTGTTACATAGATTGCACAAATATACTTTTCCTTGATTTAATGAGGAAACCTCTTTTATGCAAGTTTATAAATCCTGCCCAGTTGAGAACAATAGCATCCCTAGGTTATGGATTAACTTCTTGGAATTCAAGCAAAATATAGTAAGTCAGCAAAATAATGCAACAATATATTGTCATAAACTATCTTTTATTGGAAATTTAAGCAGTATCTGATATTTAAGAAATTCAGAAAAAAATTAAAATTATAATCACCTCCGTTGTTGAAACCCTATTATGTTTAGTGTTCACTTTTTCAGTTTTAGGACAACTTTTTTACAAAAATAAGAAACATTACCTTATTGTAAACCTAACAGCAGCTATTGGGTGTGGGAACACTAAAAATATTCCAAACTGGGCCAGGAATAAAGCAAATGTATGTACAATCCATCACCATTGCAATATGCCTCTCAAGAATTCTTTCATACACACAGATTCCCATCTCTGTAACAGAGAAGTAGTAGCACCTCTAGAGACCTATACAGAATACACCACTGTCACTCAAAATGCAGCTATGTGATGTGGGGTTGCCAATCCCCAGGATATACCCTCAACAGGACAGTAAACAGATGAAGTACAGATAATGGTAAAAGTTAGAATATGAAACTCAGCAGCGCATAAACTCAGATATATGCCCAGTGTAGGTGCACACAGTCTCTTGTTCACAGTGCAGGAGAGTCATGTATTTTCCTGTTGGGATGCTGCCCAGAATCTCGGATGACAATAATGAACTGATATTTAAGATTCCTTCCCCAGTCTGAAGACTGAGCCACCCTCTTCTAAGAAAAGGTTTCAGGCTGCTTGCAGCTAGGCATTTGCTCCAGAAGCCATTGCCTCCCATCTCTAGTAGAACTCCATTGTTTCCCAGCAGCACACAGCCCAAAATGCATGATAAAAACAGGAAGCTGAATCTTGGCAAATGGGTGTATAGACTGTTTCAGGTTCAGAGACATAGCTATTCTTTGAAAAAGAATTGCAGGTTTCAGAGAAAGTGTAAGAAAAACAGAGGGAATGGTCTAAAAGTTCAAGGTCTATAGAGAATTCAGCACTGAAACTCACTGGATAGAGCAAATTCCCCACCAGGTATACTAAGGAAAAATAGGATCCAAATTTGACGGGTTGAAGACAGCAGGACTAGCACTGACTCTTCCCATAAATCTGCCTGCAGTCAGCGTGTAAGAATGGCTCAGCAGTCTGTCTCCATCCTTGGATACCCTCCCTCCACAACAGCAGGTATTGATATTAAGTGTGTATTCAGTTGTATATGGGTGTGTGCTAGTGTTTTAATTTCTACACTGATTCATATAGACCTTTTGGCTTTTCTCTCATCAAGACTAGCATCTTGAGTTTTCCAGCATAGGGATTCTTTAGATGATAACACACAATTAATTAGTTGCAATGTCCAAAAAGACTTTCACACTTTCCACTTAAATTTCCTCTTTTTCCCCTCTTCTTTGTCTCTGCTCTTTCACAAAACTCCTCAAACCTTCTTTTCCTTGCTTCTCTTATCCAGTATAAAAATAAGAACATTTTTCTCTTATTTTACTTTTTTATCCACTGTTATCTCCTTATATTTTATTCCTTAACCATTTTTCTCCTATTTCTCAGTCTATTCTTCATTGCTACCTCCCTTTGACTTTCTTAGATTATTGAGTTGAAAACTGGTAAAATATGTTTTGAATTAAATGTTACTATATGATTTGTTGTATAGAATTTGCTATTGCTGGTAATTAGTGACTCCTCACAAATCAGGGATGTGGACCAAATACTGACTCATCTCTAAAGTCAACCATTTGAGAAAAAGTTGGAGAGTAATTTGCTCAGTGATAGTCAAAAAACCCAGATGACAACCAGAAAATGATGCAAGAGATTCTAGGTGACTCTGAAAGAAAGAGGAAAAACCCTAAGAATTATAGATGTTAAGCAAAGGCTAGAGAAATAAATGAGTGCTGTAAAAAAAAGCATTCACAAACACCTTTGCAGAAAATTTTCCAAACTTATGAAATAAGATTGATTGCTAAGGGCCAGTGTGATAGCTCAGTGGCATGAGTGCTTGTCTGGCAAGTGCAAAATTCTGAGTCCGATCCCAGGTACCAAAAGAAAAAAAAAAAATAGATAGCCAAAGAAAGCTGGAAAACCTAAAATAGGCAAGAAAAATAGAAAACTTTCCATTAGTAAAGATTTAATTTATAAGACTAGTTAAAATATTAGTGCACAGAAATTAATGTGTAATAAGAATAGGAGGAAGAATTGAAGGGTGGGTAGGAAAAGAGCGGGGAAAAGCTATGTCATGTACAGGTGTAAATTCTCTATGGTGAATGTGATCATTATTTATATCTGAACTGTACCCATAAAAGCTAATTGGGAAAAAGAAGAAATTAATATGTGTATATTTTCATCCAGTTAAACATATGATATATAACTCCACTTATAATTAAGAGACAAGATAACAATACTAGCAGTAATAGTAACAAGGAATATTCAAAAGCTGTAAAGAGACAAGTGAAGATTTAAGGAAAGAGAATTCTAGAAGAAGAAGAATTTGAGTAAAGATTCTAGGAAAGGAAGACTCAGTACTCAAAAGATTAGTGTTCAAAACAACTGACAAATTTAATTCATTGTGTTGCAAAATTATATCTTTGTTTTAATAATCTTAAATAAGTTCTGTAATTGATTGTCAAAAAATTGTAAAAAAGAAGCAAACACTGCTGTGAAAAATAAATAGCAGCAAATAATAAAGATGAGAGCTGTGATAAGGTTCTAGTATTTAAAAGAATGTATCACTGGTGCACAAAGGCACAGCCAGTAAATGGACACAAAAAGAAAGCCTGAAACAGTCTAGTACTTATGCAATTTATACAATGACAGAATGAGAAGGTATTTTGTTTAGAAGGAGGAAAACTTTTTTTCATTATATCAGATATTAGAAGTAAAGTATTCATTCCTAGAAATCACAAAAGCAAAAAAAAAAAAAAAAGGTATTCTAGAAGACAAATTATTACCACAGAAAGTAGTTCATTTCTGTAGTAGAGAAAATGTTCCCACAAAAATGATTTATTTTAAAATATTAAAATAAGTATACACAGTTATGAAAATAGAAATTTAATTCCTCTCAGATGAGAAATAACAAATAAGAAATGGAATACCTTTGTCGGCCTATCAGAACTGAAAGACTATTGCCGTATAATTTTGTGCATGCAAGTTTGCTGGGATAATAGCATATGCTGTATGTTAGAGATGTAAGCAAGTACAGCTAGTCTTCTTTAAAAAGTGACAAAGCATTGGAATAATTAGGGCAGAAATTCAGCCTGTATTAACCTGGTCTAATCCACGCATAAAAGTGGAGGACTGGAAATTTGTAATCCTCTAACCAAATTCACCATTATGTCTATTTTTCTTTAAAAAAAATTGTCAGAACACATCTTCAGTCATTCCTGCTTTTACCCTATGACAGGATGGAGTGGTTGAAAGATAAATATTGTCATCAAGGCTAAAACTATTTATTTTGTGCATTACAGAAAACATTTATGAACATCCATAGGAATACTATTTTATTTCCCTGAAGCTCTTTTCAGTGACCAAGTCTTATGATATCTAAGAAATCTAAGGAGATACACTAATCTGAAATAACACCTGTTTCTAATTCATACCTTTACAGATGGGAACTTTTTCTAAATTTTCTAGACATATTATATAAGATACAAGAAATCATTTTTTTCTAATATGGTCTTAATTTGTTTTTCATTTGAGAGTAGCCATGAGCTTATATAAGAACTTTCTAAGAGCATCTTTAGCAAGGGTACAGTAGAGTTTGGGTACTTGCCTCAGTCAGGTGACACACAATGAGCAACTGACACTACAATGCATGAAACAAAAGAATTCATTAATCGCTATTACTAAGGTTAATGGCAGAGTGAGAAAAACAGGGAAAACCTTAGATCAATGCCTTTATTAAAGTCCATGAGAATGATTGCTTAGATTTTCCCCTGGGGCTTGTGGTTTGGCAACTTTACAGAAAATATAAGTGAAGGAGAGACTTAGTTACAGTATTAAATTTTAGCCTGATGAGCAACTGTGGGGTATATTGTGTTCTCTGCCAATGGGACGAGAAACAAATATAAAGAATCACAGAGGGCAGCCATAAGTAATCTGATATGACTGGGTTATGAGATAATTTATATCATGGCCAAAAAGGAATGATGAGATAGCAACTATATATACATGATAAAGAAATAATAAAAAACATAAAACATAGCTGGAAAGATATTTCTCCGAGAGAGAGAGAAATATTTTATATATTATTTTCAAGGTTTATAGGAAAAAATAGCAGATTTTTGCATAGCTTTGAAAGTAGGAATGCAACCTACAATTTATTTAATGCTTACAAATTCATTATTTTAAAGGTTTACAATGCACATTTTGATATTTTAATGAGAAATACAGCATGTTATTAAGAATAAAATGCTAGCTTTCAAATAAATTATTATAATAATTTGAGAATTTATTGCTAATAAGCACTTCTCAAATAAAATGTCCTCAAAAATTTTTAGTCTATTTTTACATTTACATAGTTACTTGATAAACTATTCAACCCTATGCACTCTCATGTACCTCTGTAATTGTGTCCGCAATAAACTCCACTCAAGCTGACAATTCTGTTCCTTTCAGCGATCTAGATTGTTAAATGCTTAATATAGAAACCTTATATTATTAATTTCTGTAATATTACCCAGCAGAAGATTTGGTACATATTAAGCATTAAATAAATATTCAAGGAGTAAAAGCAAATTCTAAAGAAATTCAAAAAAAGAACATTTGTCACTCTGTATGGTGATGACAGGAATTCATAAGGAAAAAAATTAAAATTAATATCTAAAATTGTACTTAAAATTGATAAACTTTATGAATGGTAAAAAATTATAGTAATATGGAACACTTTCTAATCATCAAGCACTGCTTTAAATAGTGTTCATATGTTCCCTTAATAGTCTGTACTTCAGTATTATGGGTACAAAGTACAAGGAATAGATTTATTTCTTATTTTTCAGATGAAGAAGCTCTGGAGAGATTTAAATATTTAAATGGCCCATGATGTGTGACATAATAATTAAGCTGAGTTTTGTACCCTGACCTGTAACATCTCATCTCTGCACTCTGAACTTGAAACATATTCTAGACAGTGGAAAAGATTAATACAGAGACACAAGAGTATCACGAGAGATTTAACATCTTGAGAAATACTTGATGAAACACAATTCTTTGTTGTTTTTATCATCATTTTAGCTTTATTAGTGATAAACAAAACTAGAAATGACTATGACCATTAATCATGGTATTATCAACATTAATGAATTAAGAAAAATGCAGAAGGTTAGGAAACACATTCCTGGGAATGGGTGAGTGGATCTTGGAGGTGTGACCTTTCCTGGTCTATGTGATGCCTGACCCCATCCTCTCAAGTGCTGTCTTGTTGCAGCATTTTCTGGCCCCACCTACTAAGCAGGTTTTATTGGCCACACCATTGTTTCATGATGCTCCTGTTATGGAGTCAGGGAAACTTGTACCAAACCTTCTTAATCCATGAGGGAAATGAACTTATTTTTCTTTAAATTGCTGGTGTCAGAGATTGTGTCCCAGCAATGGGAAAGATGACTAATAGACATGAGTGAATAGATAAACTGTAAAATCAATGCTGCAAAGTGATGACAAATTTCTGATACTTACAGACAAGTCAGAGAAACATTTTGACTGAAATAAGCATGAAACAGAAGCATGCATAAATGCAAGAATAACCAAAACTAATCTATTGTAGTATAAATGAGGAAAGGTAACCAGTTGGTTAAGAACTGAATAAAGTGCAGTCCAAGAACCCTTTCATGTGCACCACATGAATTCTGTATCATGAGTGATAGATACACAGGTATACACAAATGTAAAAGTTAATTGGAATTCACATGTAATATTTCTGTGTTTTTATAATTTAGAGCATGCATATAATTTCACAGATGTGAAAGACAATTCTACCTACTGGGTAATACAGATAAGTTGTGGTAAAATACAAATTCGAAGGACAAATAAATGCCTTATTTAAATTATAGCTATGAGAGATCATGAATTTGATCCTCAGTACCAAAAAAATGAATGTGAAATAAATTATACCTACAATAAATAAATAAATTATACCTACACTAAAATTTTATATCTGCCCTAAAAGAAAAATATTGAATAAAAGTAATTTAGTATTTTCAGATTTGTGAGAGAAGAAAAATTAACAAAACCATGTGAACAGATTGGGGAATCTGTTGAAATTTTAACTAATGCTTTTAATTTTGAATTTTATGAACATATTTTCTTGTTTATATTTTCCTATCATTCATATGTTTAAACATCTGTTTGTTATCTTCTTTTAATACCATACATGATACAAATATTGAATTAAACTTACAGAAGCAGATTATCTTTAATACATTTATAAGTGTCACTAAATTAAATGTCAGGGAAAATTATGTGAAATTACTGAGTAAATTATGTGCTTTACATATTTATATTCGCCTAGTATGACACATTAGTCAAAGTAGGAAACAACAATCAGTTAAAATGCAATTCAACTAATTTGGTTAATATTTTACAGAGGAGTTTGTGTGTAAATTATTACCAGGTACTCATTTCTGGGTGAAGCATCCCATTTCTGATACTTAGGAATCTACAAGACACTGTTGGTTTTACTTTTAATAGGAAAGTATGGTAATACCTCAAATCATGAAAGCTTCTCTTCTAAAGCTATTCAGTTTGTGAACAGAAGAGTTTCACCAAAACTGGCTTCCATTGGGATCCTCCACATCTGGTGACAGATAGAACAATAACCATTATCTTCAGAATTATGGAACAAATTAAGTCCACGAACTGAGGTACCACTGTAATCTTGAATAAAACTTTAATTCAATATTCTGAGATTGCCACCCTTGAATGTAATAGGACAGTGTTACCACATTTTTCCATGTTGAGGTAAATCAGTGACAACAAAATACTTCTTTCAAAATTAACTATATATGAGATTTTCCGAGCATAGTGAAGATAACCTAATCATGAATTTGTGGAAGTAGTCACATACTCTGTTCTTTCAGTTAGGATATTTATTCTGCTGATGTAGTTAGATAAAGAAGTATACTGCTTCTACTCTCTCTATGAATGCTTTTATTAATGAATTTATAAATGTCTTTTATTATGTATGTGACATTACTGTTCTTATAAAACATAATACTTCTATTATTAAACTGAGATCTAAAAACAAGTATAGCTATTTTAAACATTTGAAATCTACTGGGAAAAGAATGAATATTATGCTGTTGAAGCTCCCACTGTAGCACAAAAGGGCTCTAATTAGTGACATCTCATTTACAAAATATTTCCATACAGACTATTGACTTCAGCTGCATCTCAATGCTGATGGTTTCCCTACCAGGGAAACGTGAAAACACTGTGAGGAGATAACCGTGAGTGCAACATAAAAATTGCCACAGCAAGCACCTTGTCAATCTGACCCTGACAGGACAGACATACTGATTGGCTGCTGCTGGCAGAAGATTAAGCAACCAGGACACAGGGGCTAGTGCAGATGGCTAATACAATTCGCATGTTACACTTCTTTCTTTAAAATATGCACCAACCTAGAATGACTGCTGCTTGTGATTGCCCAAGTTTAACTTGTGATGACCCTAAAATGGAAATTGCCCGGAAGTTTCTACTAGAAGTAGCAATAAAGTTACATTTACCCTGAGGTACTTGAAAGGAAATTGCTGTCACTGGTAATAGAATTTGTAGCTGTCACTGCAATTTTAGATAAATCTATGTTTTTGACTGTGTGACTATTGAAACATAAAAATTAAACATTTTCACCATGGTCAAGCCTTTTGTAGTAAAAGGTAAGAGTCAGTTATGATTAGTATCAGGAAACTATTTCTGTTATTTGTTGGGGGAAGATACAATTTTTAATCATCTCTGAAGGTTTATGTACAGTTAACTGGATGCTCCATAGTAAAGAAATCATGAACTGATTTATGAAAAGGGCTTCTAGTGGCCACAGCTGGGCTGTGTGCCTTTGTTCTGAGTGCACTTTGCTTTTATTGTTACTAATGCATTCAATCAGGACACTTTTGCTGGTATTATGCTTAAAAGACATTTACTTTTCTTTGCTCACATGTTCATAGAGCATGTTGGAATAGAATTTTGTTGAATGGCTTGATTGCGAACCAAATATTGCATCAAATTCTTCCTTCAGAGTATTCAAGGAGTTTGTGTGAAGTCATCAATACAACTACCAGTTTAACTTCAGTTGAAAGCCTTAGAATACTATCACTTTTAGAAATACCTGGTAAGGAAGTGAATATTAATTAATTTAAGCAAGGCAAAATGAAATAGATACCTGAAGTAATTAGCCAGATTTTATATATATATATTTCAGATTAGATAAGTAGATAGCTACCTACTGAAATAATCAAGAACAGGAGATCCAGCTAAAATTAAAAATTTTTGTTTTGCTTTTGTCTAAATGAAAGCATTCAGAAAGGAAATTATAAACACCTTTAAGATCTTTTTTTCAGAAAAACAGATAAATAAGAAGAAATAGGACCAGAGATTTAGCTCAGTGACATAAGTGCCTGCCTGGCAAATGTAAGGTCGAGAGTTCAAGCCCTGGTACCTAAAATAAATAAATAAACAAATAAAAGAAGCATTCCAAATATTTCATTCTAATTTTGAATATACTATTGACAAATTTCTCTGAAATACTCATATTGGTTTTTGGACCTTAGAGCAAGTGTTTCCACTTTCCTAAAGAATGATACAAAATAGGAAAGCATGTGAAAGCACAATTTTAAATCAGAAGTCAGGCTTGCTGCCCACCCCATTTTACTTCCATTTCTTTCTCCTCATACGTTAAGGTTCAGAAAATATTTTTAGCTCATCATACTGCTGTTTACTTAAAAATATGTATACTTTTAATTTTATGTATCAGAACATGTAAACATACAAGAAAGTACATTAAGTAGCGTTAAAGATACTATGATGTAGGTCATATGAAAAACTTCAGATTTCGAATAATCATGCTCCTTTTATGTGCATTTTGTAATTTTTAAATCCTAAGTAATTTTATTTTAGAACACACTTAAATATTAAATATTCTGAAATAAGAACAAAACTCTAACATGAGCTAAACGTAATGGAACAGTGATCCATAAGGCTTCATACTATTTCTAATTAGTAAAATAAATATAGTAAAAAAGGAAAAATAAGAAATTTGGTTTTTGGTACATGACTGTATCAAATTTAGCTTCAACTAAAGTTATAGGGATTTAAATTTTACGTTAGTTTCAATTGTTTTCCAAAAAAGTGTATTTCTCTTCATCCACACAATTCAACTAAAAAATGCTGGTGGGGATATGAAGGAAAAGAAACTCTTCTCTACTATTGGTGGGAGTATTACCAGTGCACCACTGTGGAAATCAGTGTGGAGATTCCTTAAAAAAATGAAAACCAGAGGTTTCACTTGACCCACCTATTCCCCTTCTTGATATCTTCCTGAAAGAATTTAAAAGCATCATAACATAGTGATGTATGAACACTCATGTTTATAGCAGCACAACTTTTAGTAGCTAAATCTTGGAAAATCTAAAATGCCCAGTGACAGATGAATGGGTGAAGTGTTTTTTATACAATGGAGTACTACTTTGCTATAAAGAAGGATAAGCTTGAGACACTTATTAGTAAATGGATGCACCTTGAGAACACATTTTAAATTAAATACGTTGGGCACACATGTTTAAATATCATGTTGTTTATTTGCACAAGAAATTACAAGTGTAAAGACCAAAATGCATACCAGATATAGGGAAATAGGAACAAAATGTTCAAATGGGAAGGGAACAAAGGAGAAGGGAGGGAGAAAAAACAGAAAGGAAAAATAAAAAAAAGAGAATAGAAGGAAAATTGAAGGCAAGCACTTCATAAGTAAGAAGAGAAGAGTGGTTGAAGGGAGTGGAAGAGGATAGGGAAGAATCAAAATATATTACATACAGGAATAAATTGCCTGTGATGAATGTGATTACTATATACATCTAAAATGTGTCAGTAGCCAGGGATATAGCTCAGTGGCACAGTGCCTTTGTGGCAAGTGCAAGGTCATGAGTTAAATTCCTGGTACCACTCCAAAAAAATGCCAATAGAATAAAAATGAGAAATATCAAAAGCTGACTCATGATACTGAAAAAGAAAAAGAAAAAAGAAAAAAGAAAAACCTTTACCTGTGCACACTTTGCAGACTTTAGAGAGAAAGTAAAGTCTCAGGCTTATCTAAAGGCAAAGTTCTTCCTCTACATGATGTGAAAGATTTTAAGGTAAAGGGTTAGCATGATCTAATGAGAAGGCCCCCTGATAGTCACAAATGAGAAAGGAAAAAAGCAGTTATCAATAGTCCATGATGTAGTTAGACATCATTCAAGAGTATTATTTCCTTTGATCTTCAAAAGATCACTTTGCAAGAATTTGACAAAATTGTCCATGACTGATTAACAAATTAGCTATGCCTGTTACACAGGCATAAATAAAAGGCTGATGTCCAAAGCCATGGTTTTTCCATCATATAAAATTATGTCTCAGTAGTACAGCCATTGGAGGAAGAAAGAATGTATCGGTGACTCGCTATTTTGAAGCAATAAGAGAGTCCATAAACTGTCCCTAAATTATACAATAGAGAAATGACAAATCGCTTTATAGAATAATACAGTATCATGTCCACAGTTTATCAAGATCCTAATCTTAATCAGAAAATTATATAGTTTTTTTTTTCTGTCTCCTTTGTTATATATCACCAATCACGAGATATATTTAACTATTGCAATAGTGCTAAGCCATAGTGGTTAGCATATGAGTAAGTAGTCACAATAGCAAATGATATCAGAAAATAAAGGGTTGAATGATTCTCAACCAGTTATCTGCAGATTTCAGATCTGCACATGTGTATGTTTGTTTATTATAAAATTTATTTACATGCATGTAACAGTTGGGTTTTGAAATGTTCTCCACAGCTACTCCTGACGTATGTTAATTGGCTTATTAAGATCACTGATACAAAAACCTGATAAACACAATTTGGAAGAAAATATGTTTATTTTGACTCATGGCTTTGGAGGTGTCGGTCTATGCTTAACTGGCTGGAAGGAAGGGATGGCAAAGTAGAGGAAAGCTGCTCCCATCAAGGCAGCCCGGAAAAAGAGAGAAAAGAAGAGCCTGAGAGGAGATATTTCATTCTGAGTATACATGGAGTGACCTGCTTTCTCCAAACACATCCCACCTCCAAATAGGACATTTAGCCAAGAAAACATCAGTGAACTAATTAATTCATGAAGTCAGCATGCCATGATCTAATCAATTTTCAAGAGCACCACCTATGAATATGTGAACGTTTTGGATGACCTCTTTGATCCAAACTATAGCAGTGTGCATGTACTATAGAGAACAAATTGGCCTATGTCAACTAAAAACTTTTTTCTAGATTGAGATGCTAAACAGTTGTTCTTCTAATACAGTTTTCATCATTTTCCTGCTCGTTTTCTATCAGTGTTATGCTGGATTTTTCTTCCTTTATCTTATGATTTTTCTATTTTTATTTTAAAGAAAAAACAGATAAGTATAACAATGAAACTGTTTTTCAAAACAAGTTATTGGGGCAGTTAAAATAGTTGATACTTTGCATATTGTTTTCTTCATAGTAGCTATTCATAGTACAAGATATAGGCATGATATTTTGTCCAATCAATATTAGCACAAAATTTCTTTTTAAAGACTAAGAGAAGCTAGCTCTATGTCTACCTTAACTATCTTGTGAATACATGTATTTTTTTTCCTTTTTTCCTTTCTTCCTTTCCTCTTTCTCCCATCAGTTTGTCTTTTCAAGTCACCATATACATTGTACATTTTGAATCCTGTTTCCTGAAACAATATGATGTTATATATATATATATATATATATATATATATGAATCTGATTTATTTCACTTATGAGTATGCTCTTGAGTTGCACCCATTTAACTATAAAAATCTCCAGTTTATCCTGCTCTATGGCTGAATAATACTCCAATATATAAAAACTACATCTTATGTATCTGTTTCTCAGTTGATGGGAATTTGGATTGTTTCCAACATTTCGCTTTCACAAATTGTGCTGTTAAAATCATAAGTACACATATATCATTGTGGTATAATGTTTTTAATTTTTCTGGGAAGATACCCAGAACAGGAAGAGTTGAATTGAGTGGAAACTCTAATACTAGTTTTTAAAGGAATATCCACACTGATTTCCACAGTGGTTGCATGAGTGAACACTTCCACCAACAGTGGGGAATGGTGCCTTTTCCCCTGCAGCCCCTACAGTGTTTGGTATCAGTTGATTTTTTGATGTCAGCCATTCTTTCTGGGATGGAATTTCAGTTTTGTTTTAATTTACATCTCTCAAAAGACCAATGAAGTTGAACATTTTTAAGTATTTATTTGCCAGTAGTATTTATTCATCTGAGAAGTGCATGTGAAGTTGAATATTTTTTCATGTATTTATTTGCCAGTAGTATTTCTTCATCTGAGAAGTCCATATTCATCTCAGATGTCCATTTTTGGATTGGGTCTTTGAATTTGAGAATCTTTTTCAATTCTTTATATGTTCTAGATATAAAACTTTTATCTATAAGACAGAAGGCTAGAATTTTTTCCTACTCTGTGGTTTGTCTTTTGATGTATAAAAGCTTTTTAATAAGGTGAGAAACCATTTGTTGATTCTTTCTACTATTTCCCTTGCAGTGTGAGTTTTGTTCACGAAGTCTCTGCCTACATTTATGTCTTTGAGATTTCTGCCTACTTTCTTTCCAGTAAATTTAGTGTTTTTATTTTAATATTTAGATCTCTGATCCATTTGACTTTGAGTGCATGGTGATAGGCATGATTTAATTTTAGTCTTTGGTATGTGAAGAGCCAGTTTTTTCAGTATCATTTATTAAAGAAACTATCATCCAGTGGACATGTTTGTCTCCTCTGTCAAAGATAAGGTGGCTGAGTGGGTTTGGGAATGGATCTAAAGCTTCTATTCTGTTCCACTGATTCTCAGGCCAGTTTTATGCAATATCATGCTGATTTCATCACAGTAGCACTGTAATATAATTTTAGGTCTGGGATTGTAATGTGCCCTGACTTCCCTTTTTTGCTTTTGCTATTCTATGATTATTGTGATTCCAAAACAATCTTATGAATGTTTCCTCTAGATTAGTGAAGTATGTTAATAGTATTTTGATTGGGATTGCATGAAATCTGTATAGTGGTTTTAGGATTATGATCATTGTCATTATGTTTGTTCTTCCTGTCCAAGAGCAAGGATATCTTTCAATTTTCTGATATCCACTTCAATATCCTTTATTAGTGTATTGCAATTTCCACTATACAGGTCTTTCACATTCATTATTAGATTGACTCCAAGTATTTAATTTTTTAAAATATTACTATGAAGTATGTACATTCCTTAATTTCTTTTTTTATGTTTACTGCTTATATGAAGGAATACTATTGATTTTTCAGTGTTGTCTTTGCATCCTGCTGTGGTACTGAATTTGGATATTAAATCTACAATTTTTTGGAGCTTTTGAGATCTTCTGTGTAGAGTACTACATCATCTTCAAATAATGATAATTTAATTTTTTTCTTTTCCTAGTTTTATTCCTTTTATTTACTTCTATTTTCTAAATGCTCTGGCAAATTTTTCCAGAACTATATCAAATAGAAGTGGTGATAATGTACATTCATTTTATCCTTGCTTTTAGAGTGAAAGCTTTTGGTTTATGACTATTTAATATATTAGCTATTGGTTTGTCAAAGATGTTTTTTAAAAGACTGAGGTAAAACTCATCTGTTACAATTTCTGTTTTTGTTGTGAATGAGTGATGTACTTTTTCAAATGCTTTTTCTTCATCTATTGAAATGATCTTGTGACTTTTGTTCTGTTTTGTTAAAATGTTAATATTTATTGATTTGTGTATGTTGAACCATCCCTGAATCCCTGGGATGTATCACTCTTGATCATGATGTATAAACTTCTTCATGGTTTGCTGAATTCTGTTTGCCAGTATCCTATTAAGAATTGTTACATCTGGCATGTGCGGCCGGGCTAATCAGGTTCATGATAATGGTGTTAAGACAGAATGTAAGATGGGAAAACCAAATATTTTTACTGAGTCTCTTCAACAGGCCACAGGAAAGAGGTGTCTCATATTCCTTGTTGTCAGTGGGTAGAACACAATGGATCACAGAGGGGCTCTGAACACCGAAGATGAGCTGGGACCTCCAGCGCATCTTGCTCCAAGTCCACAAAGTGAGGCTGTGGCTCATGAATTCCAGGAGCTCTCCTTGCAGTCCAGTCAGCATCTACCCTCTCTGAATGAAAGGAAGAACATGCTCCAGCTAAGGCTGCAACAAAGGACAAGAAAACAACAAGTGGACCAGGGCATCATGCCAACTTTGAAGAGTCCAGAAGCATTCCACGAACAGATGAAAAGCTTGGAACGAGCCAGAACTGAAAACTTCATGAAACACAAGATTCAGAGTCGACCAGATCGTTTTGAACTTGTCAGGATGCACATTTTAGAAGAAACATTGCGGAGCCATCTCTGCAAGCTACACAGATGAAGCTGAAACAAGCTCGACTGGCTGATGATTTGAATGAAAAAATTGCTCAAAAACCAGGTCCTATGGAGCTGGCAGAGAACAATATCCTTCCTGTGGACTCCAGTGTTAAGGAAGCAATTATAGGCGTGAGAAAGGAGAACTACCCCCACACCCAGGGTGATTTCTCATTTGATGAAGACATCAGTGAGGCTTTGATTCCAGACCTGCCTGCAAGCCAGGAGTCTCAGGGGTCAATGGCATGCATCCCCAAGTGAACTGAAAGTTAGTGAATCACCAGCTCCCATGACAACAAACAACCCAGCCCAGTTTATTTACTTCAGTGTCCCCAGCAGTTCCTGAATTCTTGAAAATTCCTCCTACTTCAGACCAGCCTCCTACAAGGTCTACAGCTCCTGTCCTCTCCACAAACACTGTATCCTCACAAAATCTAGCCCTGCGTTGGTAAAGCAAAGCCATCCCAAGAATCCGAATTACAAACACAGCAACAAAAAGTGCAAAGATCCCAAACCCTGGGTAAAGAAGTTAAAAGTATCACCAGTACATTCCACCAGATCAGAAAGGTGAGAAGAACGAGCCACAGATGGACTCCAACAACAGCAGCTCTTCCTGCAGCTGCAGATCCTGAGCCAGCAGCAGCCGCCGCACTACAACTACCCGGCCATCCTGCCTGCACCCATCAAGTATGAAAGGGTTAATGTGTGTGTGGAGTGGCTTATACTATGGTTTTTATGAGATGATCTGTCTGTGCTCGGTGGTTACTTTCACTCTGTTGTTAGCAAAGCTTCCCCAACAGTGTTCAAAGTCATGTAGTGAGGATGGCCTGCATTCCCATCTGGCTCTTATCCTCCTAAATAGGTTTGCCTTTTCACAATTACTCATTCAGGAAAGATTTGCTTATTCTATACTCAAAATAATATTCAGTGCCACAAGAGAAGCCCAAATAGATACAAAGAAGAGAAATGAGCATAAAACCAGGGGTAGTCAAGAACTTTGTGAAATGCCAGCATATTTCTCTGGAAGGCTTGAGAAGCCCATAATGATAGGAGCCCAAATGCAGAGGGTAAGCAGTAGCCATGCACCAGATAGTGAGAGAAACTGCCTGACTGGAAAATGCTGTTGACTTTGAAAAGAAGTCAAAACTGTTGAGCTAGTGTCTGCAGGAACTTGGAGCTGGGCAAAAAGACAACTCAGTGTAGTCTTAGCAGACAAAGGTATATCTCAGAGGATGGTGGTGACATGGCAAAACTAAACTGCTAGAAGAAACAGCAGGATGCTGGCAGTGAAGGGCAGTCTAGAAACAGATGTAAGAGGACAAAGGGACACTTATGATGAAACAGAGGGACCACAGAAGGTCTGGTGCCCAACAACTGTGAAGAAAGAAGAGGTTTCCAAAGTGTAAGCCCAGTCATGAGTGACCAGACAGAGTTCTGTCACTGAATTCATAGCAAGACATCCATAACTGATTTTAGTTATGTAAGGAAAGAAATTTTGTAATACACATCTCCAACATGCTCTTTTTGGGGCTCATAGGTTCAAAAAGATCCTGTCCTTTCTTCACTGTCCAGGAGAAAATAAGATCTGCAGCTGATGCTAGATCAGAACCCCTAGAAAAAGATGCAAAAACTCACTGTAAGGAAAAATAATTCTCTTATCAAGCTGTTCAGTTTATGGCCACATGATACATAGAAACTATTGCTGTTTCCTACTGCTACTCTGAGCCTTCCTCCATGAGCATGCCCTGTTTTCTAGATGCAACAGTGGATATAAATGCACATAAAAGCTTCTCTGTGAAGAAATATCTCTTCATATATCAATGACTACCCACTTTCTGTGTTTTAAGATACAGATGTCTTGAAGATTAAACATTTTAGTAATTAAAAAAAAAAGAATTGTTGCACCTATGTTCATTAGGGATATTGTAATTCTCATTCTGGGTTGGGTTCTTCTCTGGTTTTGGAATCAAGGTAATACTTGATTCCAGGAATGACCTTGGAAATTCTGCTGCCCTTTTAATTTCTTTAAAGGGTTTTGGAATTAGTGGCATTAGTTCTCTAAATTTCTTGTAAAGTTCAACAGTGATTATATCAGGGCCTGGGATTTTCTTTGTTAGTAAATTTTTAATTACATTTTCAATTTCATTGACATATTAGTTTATTGAGAAATTTTATAACTTCTTGACTTAGTTTGGGCAGTTCGATTGTCTAGAAACATGTCTATTACTTCTGAGTTTCCCAATTTATTAGAACATAGGTTCTCATAGTAGATAATGATGATCTCCTGGGTTTCTTTGGGGTCCACTGTGATTTTGCCCTTTTTATTCCTAATTGCATGAATTTGTGTTGTTTCTTTTCTCTTGTTGTTGAGGTTGGCTAACAGCTTATCAGTTGTATTCATTCTTTCAAAGAAAAAAATTTTCACTCATTAATTCTTTGTACTGTTTTGTTAGTCTCAACTGCATTCATTTCTGCTCTTACTTTTATCATTTCCTCCTTTATAGGAGATGTGGATTTGATTTGTTCTTTTTGTAGAAGTTTGAGGTTCAACATTAGATTGTTTATTTAAACTCACTTTGCTTTCCTGAGCTCATCGGTATAGATTTCCCACGTAGGGCTGTGGTAACCGTTTTGACTTCTGGTCTCCACTACTGTGAGAATTTTTGTTTTATTTCAGACGTTAAAATTGTGATGATTTGCTTCAGCAGCCACAGAAAACTAATACATTTTGTGTTTTAGGTGATTCTTTCCATTACATAATGCAGCTTACACATCTTTGAGATGTGATAAGAATAATTTTGACCTACTGAGGGTGTATATCAGCTATTTTGCTCATAGGAAAAGGCAAAGAATAATTATATAACTTTTTATTAACATAGATACATCATAAAGATAACTTGAAATACATTGTTGATAGTGTCAATGAAAAAAATTAATTTGAAACATAATTGTAAGAATCAACTGATTAATATGTTCTAGTAACTGCCAGTATGGAACTCAATATAAAACTTAAATTTTCTATAGTGTTAGATAAATTCAATAGTCATATGATTAAAATTAATTTTTGTGTTTTTAAGCAGATTTTTATTTCCAAGTGTAATGTCACTAAGCATTAACTTTTGATATTATGTTTAGTTTAAACTTAGTATTTTGTCATAACTCTAAATTCTTATATGAACATGATATACCTGAATATTCCTAGATTGATATGCCATCAAAAGTGGACATATTTCTGAGTTAGACATGAATTTATATGATAAATGTGGTTATGATATTAGTCTCATGCATTTTATTGTATATTTCCTGTCTTTCTATGAAACAAACACTAACATTATCCGTCCCATAAATTATAAAGGATCTACAATATAAATATTCACAAAGAAAAATGTTCAGTGTTTTAAAATGATCCTAGTCATTCCTTTTAGCTTTGTCTAGCTTTGTTTTTGCTGCTTAAGATGGAGTACCTTTCAAACAGGTATTTTATGAAAATGACATTTTGGCAATGTATATTCACATTGTCTCTCATCTGACATGTTCTGTTCCATTTTTAAATCAAAACATGTCTTTGCACCTCTCCAAATCTTAAGTCCAATGGCACTGACGAGCATGAAGGTTTTCTTTTTTCATTGTTCGTCATTGTCAAGAGCAACAGATAGACATCTTTAAAATAGCATATTTAAGAAATTCACCTAGGAATGCCAAAGAACAAAGCATAAGTCCTACAAAATAAAATTTAATTCTCTTAAAATATTGGTCAAAGATGGGGAAAGAAGAGGTATAAAAGCAGTTATTTCAATTAGAGCTAACTTATATGAATGAAAGGTAGATATAAATTTCAGTCCATATCCAAGAGTTTATTTCTCTAAAGAAAGCCTCAGGGTGGAGGAAGCCATTGCTTCTGGAGTCGCAGCATTATTAACTATCACCTTGCTGCATATTACAACTGCAGAACTATACTTCCAACTTGCTAGGAGAATAGAAACTGAATGTTTTCAGGGTGGGGGATACATATATGTAGGAGGTGATGAATAGGCTAATTAGCTTGATTGAGACTCTTCACAACACATACTTTTATCAGAAATTATACTGAATATCTTAAATATGAACCATGCTCATTAAAATAGTTCAAATTAAAAACATAGTAATTTTACCAGTTACTAGAGAGATATTAAAATGTTTATAAGACTTTTAAAAATTTCTCACCACCTTTTAGGTTTTAAAAAATCTTTCTGAATGATTACAGTTTTCAGACTTAATTTCTTGATGAGCTAATGAAACACTGTAAACGTGACTTTTCCATTGTTTTTGAGACTAAATTTCTTATCCCAAGGATTAGGGATAACTCTTCCAAATATCAATCATATGCTTGTTGCTTTAGGCCAGGATAAAGGTATAAAGTGCCCAGATTCAGTAGGCAGTTCAAGATCTAAACTGGGGCAGCAGACAGATGGAATACTTCAAGAGTTGAAATTTAACTAATGTGCAATACTGTGAAAGTAAATAATTGCTTAGCATTAAGAAGTTTGCATTTTTCAGGAGTATGTCAAATGATGAAAAACTGGAGACTCAAAGTTTTAGAGATTTGTATCTCAAAAATGTATTTTTACATAGCATTCCAGGTAAATAAAGAATTTAACAGTCAAAATTGACCCTTAATTCTATTAGAATGCAGCATTGTTTTAGTTTTTTTCTCCTGCTTCACTTTTTTTATTTATACTTTAAACACTGAGAAACATCAAGAATTCTGTCAAACATTTCAGTATCCAGGATTGCCTTTTAAATCTTTAATTATTAAAAAGAGAATGTAAAGCTTGATGAGTTATTGTAAAGCAAAAACCTTTTGTAATTAAAAAAAAAATGTTGTTAGACACAGCAAATACTGTAGTGTGTCTTGGCCTAATAGTATCACCATAGTCTCCTGCAAACTAAGAAGTACTTTGATTTTAATCACTCTCTTGCATTTCATTGATATTTTATACTCAACTGTGCATCTTTAGGCAGCAGAATTTTTAAAGTTTAATTTTCTGAGTATTTTATTTTAAATCTTTTATTCTAGAGCTTTTTCTCTCCATCAACTCTGTATTGCAATGTATGTCTTAATTAATAGAAGTCATTTAACTTGCAAAATTTCCTGCAACTGGCTACTGCTGATTTAACGCTCAGAACACCTAGTACATTTCCCTCTCCTTTAGCTGGATCTGCAGACTGAACTGCATTCAGATTCAATCTCACTGGCAAGATTATTAAAAGCCTTAAAAAAAACTAGCTACTTTTATTTTTGTCAAAGTGGTCGCTGATGATGCATAATGAATCATCGAATTCACTGGAATTTTGCAAATACTGATATTTTAATTATAACCATTTTCATTGCTTATTTGAAAACTACTAGGCAGAGATGCTTTCTTTATACAATTGTTTGAATAAACATTTATATATTCTTATAGGAACGGCAAGAAAAATGCTTCATTATTTTTCTTTATTTCCTAATTCCCAAGATAATGAGTTTGTTCCCTATCTTCTCTAACAGTGACCAGTTTTAGTGTTATCATAAATGTAGGTATTTGAAATGTCTGAGCTCCAATAACTTTTAATTGCTACCTTTGTTGAAATTTAAATTTTCCCATCAGTGATCACATAGGTCTCCTCAGTTCCTTTTTTTTATGATCATAGTAATCTTTGAATATATCTTCACAGTCTGGCATGACTGTTTCAAGATAAGTTAGAACTTTTCCTGTTCCACTCTTGAAATAGCCATCTTTCAAAGACCCTGAAGGCTGGGGATTTAGCTCAGAGGCATAAGCGTCTGCCTTGCAAGCAAAGCAGGTGGTTTTGAGTTCGATCCCCGGTACTGAAAAAAAAAAAAAAAAAAAAGATTGATCAAACAAAGAAACCCTGATTTATTTTACTATAAATAGCTATTTCTTAACCATGGTCAGAATGGCAGGAACTGTCATTTCTACTGATCTGTGCCATAAAAACTTATCTATAGTCCATGTATCTAGAGAATATTCTTATGTTTTAAAGATGAAATATGTAAATGGCTCCAACTGATACTTCAAATTTAATGCCATAAGTATTTTATTTATCATCTTCTATTCTAGCTATTATAATTTTTCACAGAGAATCCTGGTTCTTTATGACATAGGGGTTATTAGTTTGAGAATGATGCTCAATTACTAATTCTACTTTTATTACACATTATATACATTATGAGATCAGATTAACAATGTAAATACAATTACCATGAAAATAATCATTAAAATATAGAATCATAATTTGCATTTGTTATATTTTCTCTTCACTTTTATCAATATAATTGCTAATGGATAAAAACTACATATTTATGAATTATAATGTAATATTTTATATAGCTACACAATGTGAAATTATCAAATTGAACAAATTAAGATATTCATGTCTTACTTTTCATATTTATATTGTGAGCACCTAACTACCTTAAACCCTGTAGGCTCCTCTTTCTCTGTCACTTAATTTTAGAACAATACATAAATGCTTTTGTTGCTATCTTACCAAACCTTTAGATTAACCTGAATTACACTACTGACTTTTTTTAAGGACTGATGGATCCAATGTTCTTTGAATACATATATTTTGATAAGTTTATGTTTTTTGTACTTAAAAGATACTTTTAAGGTGGAATTATTAGTTCATTTTTATTTATTAATCTTTTTTCATATTTTTTTATTTAAAGAGAAAAAACAGGAAAAAGGTAGAAATACTACAGAATTTCAAGAAAAGAAGATAAACAGTAAGAAATCACTAGTTGACACATTACATATTGTTCTTTTAGAAATAGTTATTCAAGTTACAGGATTAAAACACACAAAGTGGACACTAAAGCAGTGAGAGTGCAAACAGATCTGTTCAAGAATCCAACAAGAACCTAGAAACATGGTCATCAGTCCTACACATCTAAACATACATGCTTTATTAATCTTAAATATGATACTGTACTCATTTTGACAGCTTTATTTATCTCTATCTATCTAATCTATTTTTGGTTCCCCTTTATATAAAAACAAAACACATTTTTGTCAAGTCAAATAAATTTTACTTAAGTATATACTTTTTGTGTTCTTCCTTTTTGTTTTTGATTTTGATTTTTCTGTTTCCTTTTCCCTGTCATATTTCAGTAACTTTTCATGGACTATGCTTTAGTCTGTTTTATCAATTCAGTGTTTGTAATATACTCTATTTTTCTGTGTATTTACTCTGCTTTGCCTTCCTTAAATATTTTTTGAATTTGTTGAAATCCTTTTAATCCTTACATTCTCATATGGTTTTAAGTATAGGTTCTCAGCCAACCATATTCACTTTTACACTTTTTGTTTTATCTGCATATATGTATATATATATATATATATATATATATATATATATATATATAATATACATATATTATATATACACACATATATACATTAATGAGAAGAATTCTCTTGGGAGTCACTTGGCATATTTGTGCATATTGATTGTTAATTCTTTTTGTTGTTGTTGTTAAGTAACTGTTCCACAATTTGAATAATCTCAATTGATGTATCCATTTGTCTGCTGGTAGGAATTTGAATTATTTAAAGTTTCTACTTTCTGCAAATAAAGTTGATAGAAGATTATAAACCCAAGTACTTATAAAAACATATGTTTTATCTTGGATAAATACGAGTGAAACAACTGAGTCACATGGTAGGTGTATGTTTAACTTGTGAAAATGAAAGCAAATTGTTTGATAAATTGACATTTTTGGGGGGAGGTACCAGGAAACAAATTTATGGCCTTGCATTTTCTGGGCAGGCACTGTGTCACTGAGCTAATTAACTGACTGCTGTATTTATGCTATTTGAAATCTCAACCAGATGTATACAATCTTCACTGTACCTGCATCTTCACTAACACTTATTAGTGGTTGGTCGATTTAACTTTATTTTTTGCTGCTTACTTTGAAAATGACTTCCTCTGTCTCATTAATTAATTAATAATTTAAAACATTAACTTGAAAGCATTCTAATATTGAAGTTTAAAATCTTATCAACAAATCCCACGTTACAGTTTGTGTCATCTTACAGATTTGCATACACATTTCATTCAGTTCAAAAAATATTTCCAAAAGATAGTGTGATTTATTTTGTTGATCCTTCTGTTATTCAGTTTTCAAATTGATTGAATTTTCAAGATATTTATCATTTAATTCTATTTTGGTCACAAAATGTAATGTCAATAATTTGGATTCTTTTCAATGTATTAACACTTTTTTATTATGATCCAAATTGTGGCCTCTTTGATTAATTTTTTACACTCATTGAGTTGTCTGAGACTCAAATATAATTAGTAGAAAAAAGAATAGGGTATCAAGTGAAAAGTGATATTACTATTGTTAAATTCCCTGTACTTGTGAATGTTTTAAGTGATTTAGAATAAAAGAGACATATAATCAGGTCAACATTAGGTTACACTGGATACTAATCCAATGTGGCTTGTACCTTTACAGAAAGAGATAAACTTGGACACAGAAATGTGATGATAAAAGCAGAATTAAAGTGAACTCACTAGTGGTTAAATTCAATCTGAACTTGATGAGGCAAAGAGGTGCTCAAATAGCTGATCACAACACTTTATTTCTGGGTATGTCTGTGAAGATGTTTCTCGAAATGATTAACGTTTGAATCAGTGGGCAGAGTGTACCTCAGTGGCACAGTGCCTGCCTGACAAGTGCTCAGTCCAGAGTTCCACTCTGGGTACAAAAAAAAAGGGAAAAGAACAACAAAAAAATCTGCCATCCCTCAGTGTGAGCATGATTCATGCCATTTGTTGACTGTCCAAACAGAATAGAAAGATAGAAGGAGGAAAGAAAAATTCTGTTTTACCCCTTTACTAATATATCCATCTTCTGACATTAGAGTTCATAGTCCTGAGCCTTCGGTCTCTATATTCTCTCACCAAAAAATTCTTTTCTATTCTTTAAACTCTGAATTACCCTAGCTTTCTGGATTTTCTAGTTTTCAAATGGTAGATGGTGAAATGCTTTACCTTCCATAAGAACATGGCATATATATATATATATATATATATATATATATATACACATGTATATAATTTTTTTCTTTCTATTGAGAACCATGACTAATACATTACTGCAGAACAAGGGATTCCAGGGATTTATTGCCACTACTATGTACCAAGAAATGTCAAAGTAGAATTACTTGATAGTTTTCAGAGGAAGCATGATGCTACTATCACCTAAGGTATGAATTTCTAAACCAGACTTCTATGAAACAAAAGCTTTCTTCTGTTTAAAGTCATCCAATCTTTTGTACATTTTAATGGCTGACCTAGCAGAGTAGCCTACCACTTTAGTTATTATTCAGCTAGAAATTAAAATGCTGCCACCTTTAAGTTCTATGTACAATAGATTCTACTGGTCCTTGAGAAAGAGCAAAATTAAACCCAAAGTTAGCAGAAGGAATGAAATAAAGATTAGAGGAGAAATTAGTGATGCAGACAATACAAAATAATATGTAATAAATCAGTGCAAGTAAGAGACATTTTAACTTTACTACTTGCAAGATAAACCAAGTTGACATTCTTTTAGCTGTAGTAGCCAGAAGAAAAAGAGAGAACACTCAACTAAAATGAAAAATGAAAGCAGGCACATTACAACTGATGATGCAGAGATAAGAAGCAACTAAGATTATATAAACAATTATACGCCAACAAAATGGACAGTCCAGAGGAAATGAAAAATTCCAAAATCTTAAAAATTACAAAGGTCAAATCATTTAAAATGTGACAATTTGAACAGACCTACATCTAGAAATTTATTGGATTAGTAATCAAAACTTTCCAACAAAGAAAAACCTAGGACCAGATGGCTTCACTGGCATATTGCACCAAAATTCAAAGAATTAATGCAAATCCTCAAACTCTTCCAAAAAATATAAAAGAAGGAATCATTTCCAAACTCATTTTATGATGCCAACACTACCTTGATAACAAAGCCAGAGAAAGATATCAAAAGGAAAGGAAATGACAGTTCAATATTCCAGATAAGCATAAATACAAAATCTGAACAAAATATTAAGCAACCTAATTCAACAGTACAGTCCTTTGCTTTGGAAAGGTTTTTCATGGAGTGTTGTTGACAAGATTTTTGGGGTCTAGTCCTATTTTTTATTTACTGCTCATTTGTCTTTTTACATTATTTTAAGTGAATAAACAATTATAATTCTCATCTATTGTCTTCCCTAACAATGGTTTTGTTCTGGCTGCTGTTAAATATTTTATTTCTAAATAGTTTTGAGCAATTATTGTGGGCTTTGGTATATTTTCCTCATGTTCTTGCTTCTTCATTTTTATTAATCTTGTAAGAGAGATGAGATATTGTTTTTCATCCTTTTGAAAAACTTTCAGCCATTATTTGACCAGGCAGAACTTTGGTCTTCTTCTCTTTTATGGATTGAGTTATTTAGGTGTTGTACTGCTTCAAGTTGCCCTGTAATTTGCTAGGTTTCTGTCTGTCTCTGTCTCTGGTCTCTCTCGGTCTCTGTCTCTGTCTCTCTCCCCTCTCCCTCTTTCTGCCTCTCCTTTCCTCCCTCCCTCCCTCTCTCTCTCTGTCTTTATCTCTCTCAATCCACATATCCATTGGCATCCATTCCCCATAAATCCTGATGTTTAAACACTGTCTGCATTCTAAGTAAGACGAATAATATTATTTACCTTGTCTCCTTCTTATTTTTTCAGGTTTACTATTCTTTCTTTTATGATGATCAGTATCGTGAGACTATTGTTTCATAAATTTTTTGATAAGTCTATGATTATGGTAGGAGAGGATGCTGATCTCTATCCAGCACTATACCTTAACTAAAAGGTGAAGTTTTGTCCTGATACATTTGGAGAAGTCTCAATCACTTATTTGTATATCCTTGCCTATTGAACAAGTACACTTTCTAGCTCTTTTACTACTTTCCCTCTGCTAAATCAGAACAGAAAAGCTATAACCAGTACTCTCAATAATGAATGGAATGGCAGAATGTTAAACTGTTCCTTCCAAGCCCTCTCAGTTGTCTGATTAGGGAAGCTTTGTATATTTGAAATCTGGTAAAATTATACAATGAATGTTTTTTTTTTTTAAATATCAATTCATGGGCCAGGTATGTAGTTCAGCAACACCGCTCCTGCCAGACAAGCACAAGATCCTGAGCTCAATTCTTGGAAAAAAAAAATTGTTTTGGTAAAAGAATGATTGCCATTAATCTCTCTCAAAATACTCTGGATCTCTTAAAACACATTTATTCCATCATTCTTACTGCTCTCTGAAGCAATGCTAGACAGTGTCTCTCATGAGTGTCTTCAGTTGTTCTGTCATGATTGCTTCAATGTCCTACATGGATTCAGAATGTTTACCTTTCATGACCATTTTGATTTGGTGAAGTGGCATAAGTTACTTGTTGCTTTTTATTTGGTTAATATAGTGAATGAGGAAATATGCAGTTTTATTTGACAGTAATTCCAATAAACACTTTGAATTGATTTAAAACACAGAGGTAGCCATGAAGAAACACTAAAAGCTTTTACAATTGGTTAAGAAAGAACCAAGAATAATGGGAGAACTTTTGAAGCAAAAAAAAGTATATTGAAGGACATTAAAGAGGATGTATTTTTCACTATAATATTTTTTAAATGTAAACGTTCACTGTATATTTTGATCACACCTCCTATGTATAATATGTATGTTCACATGCATTACAAATTCCACATTTTGGGGTCACAGATTTAGCTCAGTGGCATAAGTGCCCACCTGTCAAGCACACAGTTGAGTTAGATTCCTGGCACCAAAATAAATAAATAAAATTGTATATTTTTCAGTTTCACCAACATAAATGCATTTATTCCAATAGCAATAAAATAGCTATATGTAGTACTTTGTCAGTAATGTGGTATAAAAGAAGTCCAAAAATGTATATATAATTTACTAAATAGCATAGGTTAAAGATAGTCAAATGTGAAAATTCATTTTAGCATTAAGCTGAGAGAGTGCTTGATCCGTTTCCAAGGAACACTACATTATTTGAGATGCATTTCAAAGTAAGTCATGAAAGAGTTTATGTACCATGACATCTCAGTTATGTTAGTTTCTAATTGCTATGACTTATGTCTAGATATCCCTCCACAGTCCCCCTTGGTCATAAGTGGAAGTTTTTCAGAGGTGATTGGTTTTAGAGTGTGTGATGCTGGAATAAAGGATGTGTGATTACTAAATGAGTCATGTATATTTGGCATAGTTCTGGGGAGAATTATGGCCGCCCCACGCTAGGCAGATAAAATGTGAGACACAGAAAGAGAGCTGATGAGATCACTTGCCACTTGTTGCTTGTTGCTTACTGCTGCTGCTGCTGATCTCCTCCGCTGTGAGCTCTCTCTGCCAGACGGCTTTGCCCGAGGCAGCTGGTTATAGACTGAAACGTCTACAAACGTGAGCCAAAATAAACCTTTCTTCCTTTAACTAAAATGCTAATAAGGTGCTGTTTTCTTGTCTTTAGAAACTGTATTTGCAAACAATGAAAATAAATGAAAATGATCATTTTAGTATTCACAAAACATTCCCTGTGGCACATTTGGAACACGTCACTATCAGTTTCTAGTATCTGTTCCACAGAGTCCTGAAATCTTTTGCAAAATGATTACAGAATAGAGAAAATCACAAAGACCCTGAAATACAAACTATTACTCCATAATTTTATCCTAAATGAACCTAATTAAATAAGATTATATGTGTAATATATTATGAAAATGTTGCTTTGAAGAAAGTCCACAAAATATCAGCTCAGAAAATAATTTCCAATCTCAAGTGAAGGAAAGGTTTAAAAATAAAGGTAAAAAAGATGCCAATAATTAAATTTTTGATGCATTTTCTATTCTTAGAGTGGTAGCTCTAAAAACTTTGTATTTTAAAGGTCTGCATGTAATTTTTCAAATTACTTCACACATTTTAACATATTTGACTTAAAAAAAAACTACCTCCATACATTTGTTTCTAATTCTTTGCATTTTAAACATTTTCATTTAGTTGTTTTTATTTGCTATTAGTAATTTTTAAAATTTTGCATGGGAAGGAGGTAAAATGATAGCTTATTTGAAAGTATTGAGATAAAAATATTGTAAATAGTGTAAAAGTACAAATAGACTTAAGTAAATCTGTTAGATATTACAATTATTTTTGGATGAAAAGTCACAATTACACATGGCTACTTGAGGAATAATAAGTTTAAGAAAAGAAAATACTGGTTTTATGATACTTGCAATTCCTATTTTGAGTATAATTTCTTTCCTAAACTTCATTTCTTATCCTGTCATAGAAGAAATAAATTTGTAAGTAGAAAGTACTAGAATACATTTTTAGATAATACTTGTTTTTCTATGCTTTGAAAGGCTTCTATAGTTATTTTTAAAACATTAAAGGCAATTCAAACCAGTCAAAACAAAATACACAAAATGGATGTTTGTTTTGTTTATCAGGTTATCACCATTTTTATTTATTCTTGAATTTTAAGAAGTTTCAGTTGGTTTATTATCTGATTTATTTTCCAATTCTACAACTGTTTTTGAACCAAAACTTGACATAGCACCATTTTTGCATATAAACCCATTGCTATTCAGATCTTCCATAATGTCTCCAAATCATATTAATTTCTTCCATCTGTTTATCATGAGCAAAGAAGTCAACTAAATATGCCCTATTTCTAACTCCAACTCATTAAACCCTTACTTTAAATCTTTTCTTCAGATTTTGTAGCAATCACCCTTCACAAACTAAGGATATGCAAATGTCCCTAATATCGTAGAGACACATGCTGCATCAGCAGTGAAGACTGAATGTCGCTTTGAGAATCCAAATATTCTTCTACAATTGACAGATGTGCTTAGCTATTATAACAGGAACCCAGGTAAAGTGCTGCCTTTCATGGGAGGTGAACAGATCCTCACATTTGACTTGTGCAAACAGCTTACACTATTGCTTAAATGAGCCTTTCTTTTCTTTCCTATTTGTCCCTAAACAACTTATTGTAACAGCTGCCAACAGAGTTATATCTTCTTTAGAAACGAGCAAATATTTGCTGTCTTCTCACTTTTCAAAATTGGTATATAATTTCAATTGGATCTGTACCCTGAACTACCCTAAAACCTGCTTTCTTATCTTTTACATGAAAATACTTGTTGAGTATTTTGCATTCACTTGTAAACCATTTGACACTGTGCCATTCTTTATACCTACAAAATACAGTGCTTTTCTTTATTATTCTTGGCTCAAATAACTTTAAATCATATTCAAATAATGCCTTAGGTGAAAATTTTGATTCATTTTAAAATTTGGTATATAAAATTAATTGTACAGTATACTGGATAAAACAGGAACCACCCAAATCTGAGTTGCACTCCTGTCACACACTGTGAGCTTTAGCTATTGTTATAGTTGACATATCATGCCAAGTTGAGAAGTTTAGTTTTACTGAGAGACTCAGCAGAAAACCAGGGCTTTTTTTGTAAATATCCTAGTCTTGTGCACGAGGAGGGCAATGAGATTTTGCAAGTGCTGTACTCACCCTGGAGTGTGGTGGGAAGAGATGCTCTCCTTTCCCATTCCTTTTGCTGTGGCTGCTTTTGCAGGCTGCTACCGTGAAGTGTTGTCCCTGAGACATGCCACTCTGCATTGGAGCCAGCTTGTTATGGATTGAAACCTCCACAAACTGTTAGCTAAATAAACCTTTCCCTCCTTTATTTTGGGTATCAGGTAGTTTGTCCCAGCAACCAGAGAAAAGTAACCAAAACAGTTATAAATCACCCTAAACCTCCAAATTCTCTTACATAAAATGGCAGCATTTACTGTCACTTTTCAGCTGAAAAGAATGACAAAATATTTCTGGGGAGATGCAAATTTTGACACACTTCCAGGTACTTGATCAATGGTGACACTGATCAATGTTAATGACTGTGAATGTCATCATGCTACCATGATAATCATGTTTTTTCTTAAGTGAGCATTACTTTTCTTTTATGGAAATGATTAAAAGTAGTTTTCTATCTTCTGTCACTGAACCAAAACTTGTGCTGCTGAAGTCAACTCTTCTGCTTTCTTGGGTATCTATAGCACATAACCGTAAACTTAATTTTCTACTTCATTGGTTTACTTTTTTTCTAATCATCTTTCCAGATATTGTCCTGTAAATTTTTGCTTTTAAATTGTTGCTTTTATCATTTCCTTGAATAAAGAATAAATATTTGATCAAACTTATTTTCACAGACTTCTTAATTTTTCTTGTATTTTGATTCAAGTAAAACCTTGTTAATGCTGATTAAAATTACATGTTCTCCCTGAAAGTGTCATCAAGCCCTTATTTGGACAATATAAATTGAAGAAAAGCATCATTTCTTCTTCCATATTTTAAAATATTCAAATGTAGTATATTTAATATATAATTGATTTATTTTTCTGAGTCATCTCTTGTTCATTTATGGTTTGCCAAAATTTATGACATCAAATTGTCAGATAATTATTATATATAAGACACCTACTTAAAAATCTATCTAATACCTTCTCCACAGACAACTTGTCTTGTCTCTATAGAATAATCAAAAATTTAGCTTACTTACAATACTTTGCAAAATTGATAAATCAAGAAATAGACAAATCAGAATTTTGATGGAATGTAGGAAATGACAGTTGCAAAGGAATTCTAGAACATTTCTCTTTCTGAAAAGAAAGATCACAAGAACATAAAAAATTCTTGTATTCTTCAATACCACATGAAGTCCATGTAGGAGAAATTTAGCATTCAATTCACATTTAGTCCCAAATTTAAATTTTCAGTCTCATTTATCCATTGATAAATATGCAATAATTGCAATTGTGATTTCACATATTTACTGTGTATCCTAGAGATTAGAAGATTATACTGATTTTCAAGGCACATCTTTTTGCTTCATTTGTCAGAGACTTCTGATAAGTGGCTTAGTTTAACTTTTTTAAGAGAATCTTGAATGCAAATATATGATCTTAGGGCATGTATTGATACCTATCTGAGTGAAATGCCATGAAAATAAAACATAAAAAAAAGCTAAAACTTTAATCTATGGCAATGATTTGGTGTATGCATTATAGACACAAAATGATTACAGATATAAGATGAGGTCATTAAATCATTATGATCCACTTACTTATGACTTAGTTTAATTAGCATAATTTTAAATGAAGTAAATACAAAAATAATCCTAAATGAAACAAATACCAAAATATACTTTTATACATAACTTAACCTGAAATTGTATCATATTTTACATAAGAAAAGTGGGATATGAATGTGTACTATGTTTATCTCTGATATTATGCATTTTTTCATGAAAGAAATATTTAATTTGCCTTAGAAAGGGGTTATAAATATTTTAATTTGTTACTGGTTTTGCAAAATGAGATTAGGATATGAAAGAAGTTTATATTTACTATGTGATAAAAAGATTTTAAAATAAACTGTAACAAGAATTCAGAGCTTCTATATTGAAGAAAATATATTTATATACAAAAAAAAAAAATATATATATATATATATATATATATATATATATATATATATATATACAAAGAGGATCTTCAGTATTAGCCTAGCCTCAAGATAGCTCATCTAACTTTAAACAATTAATCTGAATGCGTTTTGGATTTCTGTATCCCTGGGTACAGAATGGGTAATTTTTCAACAGAAAAATTATTCTTTTCTCATATTTAATATTTCTAGAACTAATCAGTCTTCAATGTGGAGGGCTTAAAGTAGAGATGGGAACAGGTTTTCTCCTGGATCACAGTACCCCATGTTCCAGCCCAGATTCAGAATACATCATCTTGGGAAAGGAATGGATTATAGAGGAAGCAAGCAAGTCAACCCTGCAGAGAGGGTTGGCAGACTGAATAGACTCATAGCCATACTATCCTCCTCACCAAGTACTGGAAAATGAGACATTTCCAACCACAGATTCAATGCCAAGATCAGAATTTAACTGTTAGCCACCCATGAACCACTTAGCTGGTGGACCCCAAGCTCCAGTGCTGGCATGATGGCAGGAGAACTCTGTTGAAGAGGAACGGTTTGTCCCACAAATGATGGGAGTGCTGCACAGGGAGCTTTTACCACCTTACCCACCATGATGGGTGGGCTGCTATGGAGTCACCCAGGAACTGCTAGTTATGAATGGTAGAAGGAACAGATTCGGAATTGCTGTCTGTTTTGCCCCAGTTAGGAGAAGCAGTGAGTCGGAGGAGCCAGGAGAGTAAGCACCCTCCTGCAGTTTCTGTGATCCAGGCTGAATCACACAGAGAACTGTGGCAAGAGAGGTGGTGGGCAGGACCTGGGTCAGTGGTTGTTTGTCCAAATAACAGGTAAGGAAATCCTGTGGGGGGATGATAGGGAGACATCTGAGCTATTTCTCCCCAATTGATTAACATAAATGAATCCACTGGTATCTGCAGAGGCATGTATCAAGTTTCAACCATGACAGGAGTAAGTGGGGAGCAACAGAACTCAAGGCTTTGGACAGGCCACAGTGTGGCCACAGAAAGACACTGTGGCCACTGGAAATCAGATGGTGATTCCAGCAAATAGGGGCTCTGTGGAAGTTTGGATAATGTGATACCAAGTGGGGAAAGATTTTTATTCTTATATCTGTTGGTTGGTCTTTGGATTTACTTTTTGTTGCTATTGTTGTGGTTTTCTTTGTTTCTTTTTGCATTCTCAGGTTTCACCTTTTTTTTTTCCCTTTTGGTTGGGTTAGTACTGGGTGATTCTTATACTTTAAGTTTTAAGAGTTTCCTCAGGGGTCAGGGATTTAATTCAGTGGCATAAGTGCCTGCCTGGCAAACGCTAGGTCATGAGTTCAGTCCCCCGGTACCAAAAAAAAAAAAAAAAAAAAAGTTTCCTGGTTGACTTGCTTCCCTTCTCACTGCTTCTGCCCTCCTGTCCTTCACCACTTCTCTGCTTTTCTCTTTGCACTTCTCCACTCCCTGTTATCTCCCATGCCTCCCCTCCCCCTTCTCCTCTCCATCTTTGCAAGGGCATCAATACAACAGGGGACTATACAAATGCGTTAGAGAATATGACTTAACCAAAACTATAAATTAAACAGTATCATTTAAGGGCACATTACAGTAGTTCTTTTTTAAAAATGAGTTTAGACGATCTGAACAAAACTACCTACAAGCAGATTAACAAGCTCCAACAATCTCACAACTTCTCTCAGTCTCTAAATACATTTATACTCATCTGCCTGTCCTGCCTGCTGACTCAAATACTGTCTTGAACACCCTCAACACAAGCATTTTACCCCAGTGGTAAAATAACTCCAATAGAGTCTGACTGCTAATTTTTTAACCTATTGACATTTCACTGACCTTTCTCTTTTCCCATTGATAAAATCCCTTTCCTTTACCCTTTTTCTTTTCCTTTCCCCTGATCTCTGTTCCCACTCACATAATCCCTTGCTTTTATTTTTCTTTGGATCTCCACTCCCCAAATAACATAGGAATGACAGTCAGCAGTACAAGATAGGCCGTAAGTGGCATTGGCTGACAAGTAGTAAATTTATAAAAATTTCATGCTGAATGTATGCTTGTTTCTGCTGATGTGGTTATAACCAGTAGATATTCTTTCCTTACAATACAGTGACATGGTTCAATCCATTTAAATTCAATTAGTTGAAAGGATCTACTATATCTCTGGACAAATAAAGTCAAAAATCACATCAGTGCAAAAAATAACCTAACTGAAGAGATCCTCTTCTGAACAACAAACGCTCTTTAGTCTATTTGACCTTAGTCCTCCATGCCAAAAATAGAAATTAAAAATAAGTTTAAACAAAGAAGGCAGCAAAATACCAACAAATATTCTCAAATTCACTCAACTGTCCCGAAGCAGGTCTAAGGTGCACAGATGGGGAGAAAAACAGTTGTGTAGAAAAGCAAACATCAGGTAGTTTAGCTGTGCAAAATATTTAAAGACAAAGTAAAGAAACTTAGTTCAAAAAGAACAAAACACCAAAAATACTAGAACTGCCTTAAAAATGTCCAATGTAGATGTGGGAGAAATAAATAAAAAGTTAGAAGAGCTTATCAAAGTGGTTTAAAACATGAATAACAAATGTACCAAAGATATGGACTCCATGAAAAGATGGCAGATGGAAATACTAGAAATAAAGAATTCTGTATTATTCAGAAACAGCAGAAATGACACTGTGAAAAGAACATTTCAGAAATTGAAGTCAAAACCAAAAATTCATGACAATGTACTCAGAGAAGCTATAAAAATTATAAGAGAACACAACCATCCATTCTATCACTCCTAGATAATACTTAAATTTAGGAAATTTTGCTACATGTTGATGAACTTTGAGGACATAAATTTAAGTGAAATAAACTAGTCACCAAAGGATAAATACTGAATGATTCAACTTACACAATGTTTCTAAAATAGTCAAGCTCTGAGAAATACAGTTGAATTTTGATTGGCATTCAATCAGGGAGGGTTCACAAAGAGTTGTGACTCAATGAATTGCTTTAGTTATGAAAGATGAATAAATTCTAATAGTTTCCTGCACAATATTGTACCAATATTTGGCAATAGTGATGGTGATTTAAACCATGTATCTCATTTTAAAATTGCTGGCCACAACAAAATAAAGCAAAAAAATAAAACAAAAAAGGTGTGTTTCTGGCTCACCTAATGAGATAAAATCAATCAAGTATTATAGTAAAATTAAATAGTTAATAGTGTGAGTGATACAGTTGTGATTTTACAATTGCAATTTTATCAGCTCCATAAAAACTTGGTGAAGGAGATATCACATATCATAATGATGATGGTGACCTTAATTTTGCAAGCAACAAATTACACTAAACTAATTTAAAGTGTTTATTACTGAATGCAACAACATTCAAGAACTTATAAATAGTAAGTTGGTGCATGTATTATTTAAAAGACCTATATTTTCTGTGTATACCATGGTATAATTACAAATAAAGGAGGCTTACTTCTTTGAGATAAATGTATAAAAGTTATGTAACACATAACTTTTTGAAGCATTAAACTTACTTGTAATGTGTTTTTGTGATACATTTAATCTGCTTTTTTTCTCTATATCCAATTTAAAAATGTAGTCATGCGGTGCTTAAAGGTGTCCTGTAATAAGATACATTCTGAGCAAGTCATTGACATTATTCCTATGAAATGCAAAATCTGTTCAAGTTCTTCATACAAAGTGATGGTATTTGCAGATAAATTATGTATATCTTTCCATATACTTTAACTCATCCTTAGATTACTCATAATACTATTACAATATAAATATCATGTAAATAATTATTATACAATATTGTTTAGGGAATAATGTAAGAAAAATTATACTTCATCAGTAAGGATTATTTCTAAATATTTCTAAATATTTTCAATCTATGCTTTTCTAAATCCATGAATTAGAAACCCTGGATTCAAAGCAGTGACTATATTATAATTGGAAAAACAAATGAGGAATTGTTTATTAATTAACTAATCAGTTTATAAGATAGATTGATGATTGTTATGCAAAAGTATGATAATAAGTTACAGAAATTGATTAGACATGAATAGAATGGCTGGTTTTGCTAGGAGGGTTGAAGAAAGATCTATGGGTTTATGCTATAATGATATGGTGGAGGTGGTCATTTGAGGATATTGGGAAATAGCATTCTAAATACAGAGATAGGAAAGTACAAGAAACTGAATGGGAATAGCTTCTGAATTTGATAAGTAGAAAGAGAATGCATAGGAATAGGGTTTTAAAGGATTTCAGAGATTGAATAGAATGTATTGGCTATCCTAAAGTGTTTTATTATTTATGCTGATTTAAATATGAAAGTTTTAGATTTATATAAATAAAAGAAGGAACTGTTTTGAAATTAATCACCTTGGCTGAGATGTAGGAGAAGAAGAACAATAAGAGAAAAGATAATTCAAAAACTCTTGAATACTAGTAGGTATGAGACTATAGCAATTTGTTTAAGTGTTATTACCAGGATACACAACACCAATTGATTATACTCAACAAATATTTGGAAAATGGAACCCAAAAGATATAATAGATTAATGTAGAATGAAACTAGAGAAAAGTCAAGCAATAATCCTAGGCTTCTGTGATGAGAAACCCATTCCCTGATGTTGCCCTTTTCCTGGATGGATGTTTTAGCTATGTGTTAGAAATAGAGATTAAAAGAGTACTTTCATTCCACAAGGTCAGCATGGATGCACTTATGCATAAAGGCTCTACACTAGAACTAAAAATTTGAAAACTTTCACTAACATACATACAGAATACATTTAAAGACATGTAGATAATAGAAATGATTTCCAATAGCTGCTAAATGACTGATTGATAACTATAATAGATAAATAAGATCTATTATAGATAAATAATAGATAATTGCTGACCAGATTCATTTGATTAAATAGATGGATATGATGCATCTCTTGATTTAAAATGTAAAGCAAAAGAAAATAAATGGCACTAACTCTGAAATATTCATGTCTAAATATTGAAACTATCTTATCATATCTCTAGGTCTAATTAAGTTTATAATGAGCATTGGGATTTTCAAAAATTATATATATATATATATATATATATATGAGATTAAAAATAATATGGAGGAAGCCAGATATTGTCATAGATGCTTCTTCTCTGAGAGGCTGAGGCATAAAGACCAAATTTGAATCCAGTCTGATGAACTTAGTGACCTAGTGAAATTGTGTCTCAAAATCAAAAATAAAAAGAGTTGTAGCTAAGTATGAAGGCCCTGTGTTAAATCTCCAGAAGCAAACATACACAAAGCAGGCCATGGAGAAACTAGGGAAAACAGGCAAACAGAGCGTAGGCTCAAGAAGGAAACTATGGAAAAGTCTCAACATTTAATGATTGGATAGAACTAAGGGTGACACATATTTGAAGAAATGCAGTTAAGTCACTCACTGTGGTGTGGCATCAAACAGAATTTTTAGGGTTATTGAGAAGTAGTCAGTGGATAATAGACTTTGATAAGATGAAAACTGAGGCATCACAATCCCTGACTTGAAGTTATACTACAAAGCTACCATAATAAAACCAACATGGTACTGGAATAAAAACAGACCTGGAGATCAAAGGAATAGACTAGAAGATACAACTATGAACACATTCAACCACCTTATCTTTGATAAAGGGGCCAAACATGTTCACTGGAAGAACGATAGTCTCTTTAATAAATGGTTGGAAAAACTGGCTATCCCTATGCCAAAAACTAAAATTAGACCCATGCCTATCACCATGTACTAAACTAAAATCTAAATGGATCAAAGATCTAAATATTAAAACAGAAATAGCAAATCTGTTGGAAGACAAAGTAGGTAAAAATCTTGAAAACATAAACTTTGGCAGAGAATTCATGAATAAGAACCAAACTGCACGGGAAATACTTCCCAGAATCAATAACTGGGATCACATCTTATTAAAGAGTTTCTGCATGTCGAAAGAAATATCCAGCAGAGTGAAAAGAAAACCCACAAACTGGGACAAAATCTTCTTAAACTGTCCCTCAGACAAGGAACTTCTGTCTAGAACTCAAAAGAATTTTTTAAAAAATCAGACACCCAAAATTCAAAGACCCAATTCAAAAATGGGCATCCAAGATGAACACACAGTTCTCAAATGAAGAAATACGAATGGCAAATAAATACATGGAAAAATGTTGAGCATCATTGGTCATTAGAGAAATGCAAATTAAAACCACACTGAGATTCCATTTCACTCCAGAAAGAATGGCCAGGATTAAGAAAACTGCCAACAACAAATGCTGGAGAGGCTGCTGGGAAAAAGGAACTCTTCTGAAGTGTTGGTGGGAGTGTAGACTGGTGCAACCACTGTGGAAGTCAGTCTGGCGATTCCCCAAAAAGATGGGGTTGGAAGTCCCATTTTGACCCAGCTATTGCACTTCTAGGCATATTCCCAGAAGAACTGAAAACATTTTATGACAGTGATATATGAGCACCCATGTTTATAGCAACACAATTTGTAATAGCCAGCTCTGAGGAATGGATAGCTTTTATAGCAGCACAATTTGTAAGTGCCCATCAACTGAGGAATGGGTAAAAAAAAACTGTCGTACTTTTATACAATGGAGTACTACTCAGCTATAAAGAATGATCACATTGTGATATTTATAAATAAATGGATGCTATTTGAATCCATACTCGTAAGTGAAATAAATCAAACTTACATGTATAAATATCATATAGTCTCCTTAGTGTAAGAAATGGTAAGAGTACATAAGATTTTATGGTAATCATGTTTCCCCATTATATTGCTTTGAAATCTCATAAGGTTTTCATTCTTTGGTTGGAATGGTTTTGTTCTGTTTTGTTTGATCTTGTTATATGTGATGGTATCAATAGTTACTTTGAAGAAAAATCAATATGGCAGTCATTGTTGATTTAATATCATCTTGCTCTGAAGTCCTACCATGCTTTTGTTTTTCTATTACCATTGGTTCTATCATGTTGTGTCTTACTGGATTTTAATATGTATGATAGTATAAACAAATTTTTATGGAAAATGAGATACTATAGTAGCCATTGTTCATCTTTGGTTATTTGGTTCAGAATTCCCTGCAATACTTTCATTCTCTTAAGTCGTTTTATTCTATTTTTGTTATGTTTGACATTATTGTGTGTAAAGCTAAGCTCAACTATTTCAAAGAAAGAGACATTATGATAGCTACTGTTAACATCCAATTGTCTTGTGAAGTGCTGTATTGCTTACATTGTTCTGTTCTGATCTGCTTAGATCTGTCCTCTTTTGTTTTATTACCTTTAAATAAAAAAAGTGAAAACTGAAATCTCACCATTCTAAAAAGCAATATTATTGGTAGCTAATGGCCTTTTCCAGACCAATTTCAGTGTACATTCTTATAGAAATAAAACAAATTTCATGATTAGGAAGAAACTGGAAGAAAAGAAGGTAGAAGCAGTAATAATGGGAAACACAAGGCATTGGAGAAATGCAGAGGCAATAGCATTGTGATATGGGATTTAGGTTTTTTAAAAAAATTGAATATGTAGCATGTTCATATATCCATAAATGTTGCAGTAGAATAGAAAGGAAACACACATGGGGAGAGCTATAGGAGAGACTTATTTGAAAAGGAATAAAGGCATGTTGTCATGCCTTTGAATAAAGCCACAGTCTATTATAGGGTCAGACACAGACTTCTTTGAGAAAGGAACAGAAAGACAGTCAGTACAGGCAGGTACACATTTTGTGGTGGAAATGAGAAAAACACTTTCATCTGATTACATTTTTATTATGGAGAAAAAAAATTGATTCAGTTGTAGAGTAGACTGTTCAGAAGAATAGGTGAAATTGCTATATTGAAAATTGGGAAATTAACTTATTTGCAGTACACTATGATTGTCAGTGTTCAATGATTGTTTGAAATTGGTAGTCATGACCTCAAAGCAAATCATTGAGCATGGAGCATTGGAAAAGTTCAGCTGCTTGGTTATAAACAGTGATTATGCTTGCACTTTGATCAAACAGGTTTGGAATTTTTATCAACTAACACAGAAGGAAGAGGAAAAGAAGCTTGTGATGTTTTTAAGGATGTGGCTATTGTAAGGTGGTGGCATTAGCTGTCCTGCAGAGACTGGACAACTGTTGGGGGGATACTGTGGGTGAATAAGCTGGAACAAGATAGTGATCAGCAAGTGGGATGTCAGAAAGTATCTCTTGAGGAATGGTGCTGTTGCTGAACAAGATCAATGCAACCAAATGAAAAGTTAGTATATTTGTGATTGACATTAGATTGAGAAAGAATTTATTTGAGCTAAGAAAGCCAAGAGAGTGAAAGACCAATGTTTTGAACTTAGCATTTTCAGGGATTTTTCTATAATCAAAGAACATGATGGTAAGACATGCAGATTGAAGACAGTGATATGTCTTCAAAGATTTTAGTTTTCTTAAACATAAAGAAGAGTTTTAACTCTTAAAGTAGAAATGGGGGCACAGTAGTTGTATCCAACATAGAAAAGTTAACTGAAATCTGCCATGTTGGAAAGAAATAAATGCAGCCTACATTTTTAGTCACTTTGGGAGAAATGATGGATTGAATTTACAGATGCTACTTAAAGAAACAAAAGAAAACAGTGTAGAGATTTCTGAGGATATAATGTAGGAGTTTCATGAGTACAGACTTTCAACAGACTTAGGGATATCGGGTCCTGACCTAGATCCCCAATCTCCCAAATGAGTGTATGGCAGAGGATAAATAAAATGTGACAAGTTACATGGTTTTTCAGGGCTCCAGGAGGGTCAAAATCTTTAATTGAGCTCGTGACTCTGAGGGCTAAGACAAAAACTTCTCTGGACTGCCAACTTTTAATAGGTCCAACAACAAGGAGCAGAGAAACTGAGGAAAGTTCAGGCAATGAGCAGGACCTTTGGAGTCACTTCAAGGACTACTCCAAATAATGAATAAAGTCAATTCAGTAGCACAATCTTATCACGAAAATGTGATAGAAGTGACACAGTAGGAGTAATTCCTGCAGCTTCATTCTCTATAATTGGGGTTGGAGCCAAGTGACCACAGCTGTGGCCTTATCTTGTCCTTTGAGGTATCTCTGGCCTCACAGGCCAATACAGGCCTCAGCCAGGACCAGTGATTCATAGAGGATCACTTGCTATGAATCAGCTCCCATTGCCAGGCAAGGGGCCGAAGATAGAAAGCCAATTAGTAAAATTTAAATCCTGCCCAGAGCCACTTCATAGTGGTCTCCAACATAGGGGAGGATTGTGACGAAATGGGAAAGATGGGAACTAGATTAATCAAAGAGAAATACATTGATAGTCATGTCTGTACACTTAAGCTACCTGAGAAGACTGTATTCTTAATGGTGACCAAGCTTGGAATGGAATAATGACATGATATGATTAGCTCAGTAATTCCCTAGGGGAAAGTTATAGCCAAATATTGTTGGTATAATCTTGATAAAATAATTTTAAGGAGGAAATTAAAAACAGTTCTTGACAGCTGTTCCGTTTTGTAAGGTTTTTTTTTTTCAGGTTGGAAGCAAGAATGAACATTTGATTTCTATATTTTCTGTTGCTTTCCACTACTGATTTCAGAAGAATAGTTTGTTTACTTGAAATTTATTCAATTCCTCAAGATCAATGTGTTAATTTTGTCCTCTTTTTGTATTTACCTCTATTTATTATGTTTCACTGCACTGTGAACCTTGCTTTCCTGTTGCTTTTCCTTCTTCATCCTACAGCCAATAAGGCTTTACCATGGGAGACACTGTGATAAACTCTGATGTCTGTGTTCTTGAAAAACAGAATCAAAAGAGATGTTTTGATTATGCTGTTTCCTTGAGATAGCAAAGTGACAGTGTATAGAAGAACAGAAATGTCAAGAAGGTGGACCAGAAAGTATGACAACCTGATGTTTTCTGACCTTCTGCTTGGTATTAATTTCATATTAAGAAATTGACTTTGTGTTCTTGAAATTAAAAAAAAACTTTTAAATATCCACCTATTTACTTTCACCCCACATGATTACAGAACTATTTTTAGGTGACTTCTAAAATGTACTTATTATACACTTAATGTACAATAATTTAAGAAAATTTTGCTTCAACAAATCATAATTATTAAATATGACTAAATATTTATCACTAAACTTTTTAAAACTACAAAATAAAGAGGCAAATAAATTAGATCATAATATTATTATAATAAAAACTGTATAAGAGGTTTTACCCAGTAGAGGATATAAAATTAAAACATAATTATGCTTAACTTCTATTTTCTTAATGTTTATATTTCCTCCATAGCCCAATAAATTTTATTTATTTCTATCTCTGATTGGATGCAAAATAGGTCAGAGAATAGACATAGATATTCATAAAATGCCTTCAAATTTTTGACAACATAATATAAATGAATACATGAAGTCAAGGGCTGTCTCATTTTTTCTGCTATTTTTCAAGTGAATTGTTTTGTTTATATCTTATTTTGTAACATTTTCTAAAGCAATTTATATTCAGAATGTTTACAAAACATTTCCTGGATGAATTATTTAATCTGGTAAACCATTTTCCTGAGTTACCTTAAGGAACACATTTTTAGCTTTGGAATTGACTTGGAGAAGATGTACATAGGTAAACTCCACATTGGGTTAACACACTAACAGAAGTTACATATAAATGCAACTAACTTAGATTTAAAAGCATTCTACTCTTCTTAGATAGTGTTTTGGTCAGGGCAAGGTCTGTGATCAATCACTATATCCTGCAAAGCTCTAAACCCACAATTTTGGTCTTGTTCTTGAGCCAAAACTAAATGTCTGAGTCTCACATTTGATTTGTTAACCAATCTCATTATGTAATAGAACTTTAAAGCCTGTCTTGTACCACTAACAAAGTTACGACTAATTTTATTTCTAGCTTCACTACTTGTATTTAACACTTAACATATAATTTTCAGGTTATTTTGCTAAATATACCTGTGGATTTTTCTTGTCATTATAAAGGAATCTTACATTAACTTTTAGCATCTTCATCTAAAGTTTCTTGAACATTGTAGGTTCATCTTTGTAACACCCTCTCTGTAAAATCAAATGTCTTTCTCGTAGATGCAGAGAATCTAGTATGTCATGTAAATAGTCTTTTTTATTTTAAAAGCATGATTTTAAATTCATTTTTGCTTGAATTCTTCCTTTCTATCATATTGATACTTTAGATATTTCTTTACATATTTAAAATTGATCATGTCCATTTGAGTACATATTTCCTCAATGTATAATATAAATTTTTTTCTCTAGATTTCTCATATAAAATTGCATTTATTTGTTCATATTAGAAAATGAGTGAAAATATCTTTATCAATATTCTTACTCTTAATTACTGTTGTTACTTCACTAACATGAAATTTACATATGAATGTCATTCAAACATTCAATTCCATTTTGAGAGAATACAGAAGATGAAGGAGGAGAAGAATGCAGAGGAAAAAGAGGAAGATAAGAATTCTTCAGAGAATTATGACAGATAAGAAAGACAAAGTCATAATGTCCAATGCCTAATCATCTAACTGAAGGTCTCATCATCATGCAACTTACATCAAGTGGTGAGGGGCCCAGGAGAAGTAGGAAAACAAATGAACTAAATCAAAATTGAATTTTAGAAATCTGAAATACTAGATTGAAGGGATTCATGAAATCAATACTGAAAGAGGTAACCAGAAAGTTAGAATAAGCATGAAATAATTAGATGGCATGACTGTTTCATCCCTCTCAGTGAAATGTTCTGGAAACTGTGCTACTTACCCTAAATTGATTTAATAAAAATGCTTAGCAGTAAAATGCTCTGATTTCTATTTGAAGGAAGGCATAATTCTCTAGGATACATATCCAAGAATTATAATGCATTGTTTTCTTTACACACATCAATTAGTGTGTAAACTGATGTACTGCATGCAAAGGTCTTGGATGTTTTGATTATTAAATGATTGACAGTTTCTCTTGAAGATATAAACAAATTAAATTTATACTTACCATCAATATGTATAGTTTGAAAAATAAAGCAATACTAACTTGAAAATAAATGTCTAAATAATGGTAATAAATATCAAAATATTAATCTATGGTATATATGTTTTAGTCTATAGTTGTTAAGTAATTATTATCTTACACTTTTGTAAATCACTTCAAAATTATGAGTTTTACTGTAAGTTTAATTTTATTTCAACACATAAAAATAATAAACTAGGATCCTAAAAATCAAATTTATGCTCAATTTTTTATAATATATATCTTTTTTTATAATATATCTTTGAAAACATTAACATATAGAATGCAGCTTTATGTTATTTGAAGAACATCTTGAGATTTATCTTTATTCTTTCCTTCAACTTCTATATTTATACAAAGTTTTGAAGAACTACCTGAAATGGTGTGGTATGGTGTGTGAATAACAGGAAAATAATGCAGAAGAGAGATTTTCAGACAACAAAAAATTTCTGATACAAATTCAAAAACACCTCCATGTGCTGTACTTCTAAGAGGTGTGTGACTTATTACCCATGTTCTCCTTTCTATATCACACATTAAAATCTGAATTAAAATGACTTTGATATGTGCTCATGATGTTAAACTGTAATACTTGGGATGACCTCAATGTGTGTCTTGTCAACATTCCTGGGTTGAAATTCCAGCCCCTGTGGTGAAGGTATCAAAAGCCATGGCAGTCAAGGTGGCTTGAACTATTTTGAGTGAGTTTTGAGGGGACTTGTACAACATCTTGCTGACCTGTTTCATCACCTGAGGTCATGGGAAGAAACTGCTGTGCATGAGAAATAAACCCTCACTAGACACCAAGTCTAAGCCTCCAAATCTGTGGTAAATAAATTTCTATTATTTGGGAGCTACCCAATTCACAGCATTTTATTAAGACTTTCAGAATGGACTACGACAACACTGATTCTATTTTCTCTCCATTTTGTTATATTAAATTAAAATATTTGGTGCTAAATATTTTAATAAGTATATAAAGACATCATTTTACATATTTGATAGATATTGTGTGACACTCTGATGAAGGTATATGTTATATAGCACATGAATAAGATTAAATCATAACTACCTCCTCACACATTTACCATATCTTTACAATGAAAACATTTAAAATCCCTTATTTTAGCTTTCTGAATTATACAATACATATATGTATATTCATGCTACCACACCATAGCAAACAGAATTCTATGGAACTACAACTTGGGACCTAATGATCATCTTTCCCTTATGCTTCCCTCCATGCTTCTTTCTCCAGCCTCTGACATCTGATTATTCTACTTACAATTTTTCTTAGACCAATTTTTTTATATTCTATTTATCTATAAGATCAAGTGGCACTTTTCTTTCTGTATCTTCATCATTTACTCAAAATAATGATATCCAGTTTCATCTAAGTTGTCACAATGATTACTTTTAATTTTTTTCTAATCCTTTTTATTTATAATATGCTTAATTTTTAATTAATAATGTTTTACAGTGTTTTATTCCAATCATTATCTTACATTTGATTTATTTTATCAGTTTAATTCTAATGGACTATTTATATTGACTGTAATGTACTATGTGTTTTAATTATATCATTGATGAGATACATAACCTCACTTTTTAGATATATTGTAAATCAAACCAAGTTTTAGCTATAATTTTTTGGCAAGAACAGGCAAAATTTACTGAGGCTTTAGAATAAGCCTTTTCTGAAGCAGAATATATAGTTGTATAAACTGAAATATTTTAAGGAAGAGACAAATCTAAAGCAGTTTAAAACATTTAGGAAAAGATGATTAAGTACATAAAATATTAAAAATAAACATCTACACTAGAAATAAAACATTTTTTGCAAAGTATAAAGTTGAAATGACAAGCTATAAAAAGCACATTGATGTGCATTGAGCTTTGTGCATTAAGTCACACTTCTTTGTCCCAAAATATAATTTAAGAATATATGATAAATTTACTCAAATCAATGGCAAAAATATGTGTGAGGATTTACAATTGGTCTTCCCTCAGGCTAAAGAAATTATGCCTAAATATTCATAGTGTTGTAGCTTTACATAACTATTGAATTTTATCATCTTCATATGGACTTCTCTTGAGAACTCTACTGGAAAAAAAATGATATTTTCCTAAAATTCTCCCTTTTCACTCTTAATTTTTCCACTTTTTAATTTTTATTTTCACTACTTAAATAGTGCAAGTGGTCTTTTAGAATTTTGTATGTTTATGAATTTCCACTAGAATATAAATTCTATAAACTCAGGAACATTTTCTTTCTTATTTATTATTCAATACTGAGTCCCTAAGTGGCACTACAAATAAAATAAACCAACCAAATAACAAAAAACCAAAGCTTCCCACTTCCCCTTAACAAATAATGGAAAAGTAAGTTTCTTCAGTTTAATATGCAATGCAGGGCTTGGGCTAATCTTAATTGAAGAACTACATCAAGTATCGAAGTCCTAATTAAATAATGAAATTCTCATTTACATTCATTTTGCTTTATGTGGCAGTACTATATTTTAAAAGTTCCTCCAAGTCAAAAGTTTTTCACACTTAGGAACCACCTTAACTCCTGAGCAGATTGAGGTTATTTGTGGTGACAGCCAGCCTCTCTAATTCCATTCACTCTATTACCAGACTGTGAGTTGAGTATACATTGTCTTGTACCCGAATCAATATCTTATCTATTCAGCTTTCTGAAATGAGCTTTCATTATCCAGGTGTTTTAGATAGATGACTTGCTACTTTTATTACCTTTAGTATAGTCTACTAGGATATATTGGGAATTTTATTTAACAGGTATAGGCATAAATCACACTGGGTCACCTTCAGATTAAAAAATCAATAGGAAAGAAAATAACAGCTGAGTACTTTTGGGTTTAGCACTCATTATTAAAGCAACACAGTATATAACTGTTGACCAAACAAACATGGTAAACATCTTAAAGCAAAGTCCTGGCTTGTCAAGCTATGGGCTACCTTACTAGAATATTTACTGTGTTTGATTCATTTATATGAAACCCTTTATAGTACTTCTGCATCTTCAACATTTGTACAGGATTCTTGCTTAGATTTCTCACAACAGAGAAAGTAAGAGAGTCACATTGGTTATTAAAATTATAAGTTTAAACTTATAATTTTAAGTTTAAACTTAGAAAATATTCACTAAAATAAGAAATCCTTAGTATAAAGTAACATAAATATGTTTTAATTGATATTTGCCAAATATACCCCTAGGGAGCTTTCAGGTTGTAGGAATATTGCTTTCCTCATCATCAAAGAATATTTGAAAAGATGAGGAAAGATTGAGTAGAACAGAACTTTAGTAAGTGGAATACCTTAGAAAGAAATTGTTTTTAAATTGGTTCCCATTAATATTTTGCTTAAAGAAAAAGATTTCTCACAAACTTTGAAAATCATTGCTTTAATTATTGGAAATATTTGTATTATTGAATGATGACAATAACATTTATAATCACCTTTTTAATTATCAAAAGAAAAATAAAGAAAAAAAATAAGAGTGACAAAGAAAATCTAAAGGATCCAATGGGGAAACACACAATTAACTGAAGCAGACTTCATGTTGAATCGTGGAGTTTCAAACACATTAGTAAAAGACATCTTAAGCAGAAGAGTAATTATTCACCTCGACCTGACTATTTTCCTAAGAAATGTGGGCTCACTGTTTTCAAACCTCTTATTTCTATCACAGGATGAAAATCTATATTTAAATATGAAATATCTGAATTTTTAGCTTTTGTCAATTACTTCACAAGTTTTAATCACTATGATAAGGAAATCAAGCTGGCCATCTTTTAAGCTTGTGTTATCTAATAAAATAACTGGAAGATTAAAGTGGTAACATATTCACTTTCTTGGATAACTACAGAAGTTTCATAAAGTGGGAATAAGTAGCAGCACACTATCAGTGGTTTAATTAATTATATTTTATCAGTACATGTTTGCAGTACATAATGTTTATGTTTCTTTTGTTCAGTTAGCACATGTATTTAACACACAGTAATTTCATGTTCACACTTCTTTGCTCTCTTCCCTCCTTCTGTCTCTTGAGACCTTTTCCATTTGAGAAAAATCTATCTCCCTATATCCTATTTTCTATCTTTTATTTTATTCTTTATGTCTTTTATACTCAAAGATTCTCAAAATAGGCCTTCACACATTCTAAGATCTTTGGGTACAATAATTTTCCATCTGTTTTTTCTCACCTAAAGAGAAAATTTTACCTGGTGGTTCTTGCTTACACCATTTACTGCTGCCAACAGGAAGAACTGTTGGGTCTGTGGGTTAGACGACCTAAAAAATGTGAAAACCTAGTGGTGGTGACACACACTTGTAATCCCAGCACTCTGGGAGGCTGAGGCAGGAGAATCCTGAGTTGGAACCAACCTAGGCAACTCAGCAAGACTTAGGAAGACTCAGCCTCAAAATAAGGCAAACAAACATACAAACAAAACAAGGGGTGGAAATGGGGCTGAATGCAAAGGCTGTGGGTGTCGCCTACAGCAATAGATGGGAAGGAAGGGAAGGAAAAATAAGAGAAACCCTGACAAGCCCCAAACGAGAAATGTCTTCATTTTCAATTTAGCCCTTAAGAGTCTGGCAAAATAATTAGTACATGTTTTTTGATTAGTAGAATTGATTTATATTATTTGATATTTGAATTTGAAACTTGTGAATCTCTTATTCTCCTCATAACACATCCACCTCACTGTTTACGGCACCATTCCCATGTTCTAGTGAGAAGATACATTATTTCTCCTTCGTTTCTGAGAGAAGCAGATGTATATAATGAATCTGGAAAACATGGGATGTACATCTTAGGGAAGCTTTGATCATTAATGAGTGTATTTTGAATAATACTTTAATACATGTATATAGAAATATATGAAAATATAGAAATTCAAAATATATGAGCACTTATAATTTTTCAAATACAAGGGATTGTTATACAATTAATCAGCATAATTTACATATATTATATTTATCTCAATGTATTACTTATATTTATAGTATAATCTTATAGTTGTATTTATTTACCATTTCTAATTTTTGAATAATAAATTATTTCAATATAATTTTCCATAAATTCTTAGCAATTTTGAATATGCATACATCACACATATTTATGGAATTATTATGCAGTTGTTTTTGAAATCTCTAATTATATTCTTCTGTGATGAGCCCCTTATATAACATTTCAAGCTTATCAGATTTTATATATATATACACTTTTGATTCAGTGCTTTAAAAGTACTATTTTCTATTTGTATTGACTGTCACAAGCAGGCCATCATTAAGTATTACCATCCATACTGAAAAATAAGTAACACAATGCTTTTAGATGTATTGATATGGAACCCTAATATTATAAAGATTTCAGGTATCCAAAAGTTAAACTGAAATGCACATGTTAACATCTACAACATTTGATCCTAGTCCCAAACATGTTATCTCTCTCCTGGACCTTTCAATCATCCAACTAATTAACCTTTAACAATCATTCTAGGTGGTATATATTCATAGTTCACATAGTTCCCAAGGTAATAGTTTTTGGGAGATAAATGATAAAAATTCACGTTCTTAAAAACTTCAAATGTCTCCCATTAAAAATAAAACTATTTATCAAATAAACTGACATTTTGATTCCAGTAACGTGGGAGTCCTGGGGTTAAGGAGATGACTTCCCCACCACTTGTAAAATCCACTGCGACATCTGAGCAAAATGCAAAATGCGATGAGTTGAAAAGTCTGGCCAGTGAACTGAAATGGGAATATTCTGGTGAAGAGTAATGCTTGGTGAAGAAGGAAGATGGCCATGGAAGTAAGCTTCTGCCATCTTAAATCTTAGCATGAGTGAAAGCATAGCCAAAGAAACCGTATTTCCACCTGGGGAGTCAGAAGAGAACACACAAGAAACTAGCCACATGGACAGCTGAAATAATGGCACAAAATTTGATGGACAGAAATTTAAAGTAGTAAATTGTTAATAAACACTACAGAAAAACCCTCGAGTTGCACGCATTGAGGGTCAACATGATAAAAAATATTGGATATTAAAGAAAATAATACTTAAATGAATAAGAAAAGGATGTATCATTTACAAGGGGAATTTGAATAGCAAACTTCTCATTCAAAACCACATATAGAAGGACAGTCTTTTAATCCCAGATACTGAGAGGTTAAAAGAGGAGGATTCAAACGCTATAGAAAAACCTAGACAGTCTTAAAATGTAAACTTCCGTAAGGGGTGGGAGTGAAGCTCAGTGGTAGAGTGCTTGCCCCCATTGAATCCCCAGTACTCTAAAGAAGTACTGGGCATAAATACTAAACAAGGATGAAAAATATCTTTAAAGTGTGGGAGAAAATAATACATCTTATGATTTATATCTAGATGTCCCTCTAAAGCCTCATGTGCCAGGTGGGGAATTGGGGAGCTGACTGGATCATGAGGTGCGATACTGAGCAGCGGGTTACTCCACTGCCCAGTTCACAGCTGAGTGTCACACAGGGAGGGGAAGCCTGGCTGGAGGACGTGGGCTGTAGGCGGCGCGCAGGCCGCGTCTCTCTCCGTCCCTCAGCCTTTGGTTCTGTTCTCTGCTTTCTGCTACCATGCCAGGGCTATTTCTCCTCTGCCGTGCCCCTCTGCCCTGCAGCCCTGCTTTGGAGCCGACTAAGAGCAGGGACTTCTACAAAGTCTGAGTCAAAACAAGCTTTTCCTCCTTTAAATTGTGGGGGTTGGGTATTGTGTTTCAGCCACGGGAAAATGACTAATACAATGCTGATTTATACAGTTAGCAAAATTAATTTTTAAGAATGGAGATGCAATATAGTTTGAAGTAAAAAATTAACTTTTTGCCAAAATTGTGCATGATGGAAAATATTAAGGAAAAGAAAAAAAAATTGTTGGTTTGTTTGCTCTTTTTTTTTTTCCTTGTACAAGGCACTGAACTCATGACCTTGCATTTGCTAAGCAGGTTCTGTGCTTCTGAGTTATGTTCATGGCATGAAAGGTTCTGGAGGTTGAAGTAAATAGCAAATAGAAGCTAGGAAACTAAAACAATCTCATCAAATACAAACCTCACAAATACAAGCCTCAGAAGAGAGCATCGGAAATGGTATATTTTCAGTAAATGTAAAGCACTCTTGTTCTTTGCCATTTTCTTTTATTTTCTTTTTTTAAATTGTACAACTACTTACAGAAAAAATATATGCATGGGCTGTGAAATTTTAAATTTATACAATCATAATATAAATAAATAGATCTAAAAAACCACTTGAATGCAGAAATTATAATCAAAAGTTAAGAATATGTATTGATTTACATAAGAAAACTACTAATAAATAGAAAAATTCAACTAAAAATAAGAGAAAACAGAAATTTAAACATTATTAAATAAGAAAAATGTTAAATGGATGCTGAGCATGGAAGTTTGTGCCTATAATCTTAGCACATGGGAGGCTGAGACAGGAGGACTGCAGTGAGTTTGAGGGCATCCTGGGTTACATAAGTAAGCACAAGACCAGCCTGTACTACATGTTGAGTCTCTGTCTCAAAAAAAAAAAAAAAATACTTAAATGGAAACTCTAAACCAAACACACCCATTTTATGATCACACATTAATGGTTTATATATTTAACAAATAACATTCTCAGAACAAATATTAAAAATTTAAAATCTACTTTGCTCTTAGCAAGAAATGTACTATAAAATTGAAGGTTCATATATATTGAACATAAGTGAATGAAAAGAGAGATTAAGTTATCAGTAAATTTCTAAAAATACAGTTGGTATGTTCATGGTGAATAAAACCTTTTCAAATACATTGTGCACAGATTGTTGAAAATAAGTCTGTGCAAATATATAAGGGATGACTTTATGTAAAATATACATTTAAAATTCCAGTGAGATTTCATTATATGCTAACAAAAATAACAACCATGATAAACCATATTTTGGAATGAGACAAAGGTTTTTTGAATAATACATGAGTCAAAGAGGAAACAATGTTAAATTATTTTAACTAACTGATAATGAAAATAAACATTTGATCTATATATATTTTTTTTCAAAAGTCATTTGAAAATATAAATGACTATCTGCATGGCTTATTAAAGAGTACCTCATTTGGTCCACTCCTCTCTCTTTGACCTCTTCTCCTTGGACAGCTGTCACGCTGTCTTCCTCAGCCAAAGGAAAATCACATACATTCCTAAATTTGTTCCTTTACAATTTAAAGTCTTTTGTATTTGTCATGTTTTTTCATCAAGGTCTTTTCTAAGGACGCTTTCATACCCCACACATTTTGATGTCAGTAGGCTCTCAGGAAATCTTGCAATAACCACGTGTGCTAAATACATTTTTCTTAATTTGTCTCTTTGGTCGTTTTGACCTTGTCCTGTGCTCCAGGAACCTAACCTAACACTCATTTAATAAACCTTGGCTTCTGGTTTATATTGTGCTCTGCAGTGAGAGGCATTAGAAGAATATGTGAGAAACGATAGAACGAATGATTCTTTGGCTCAAATCCTGCACTATCTTCATCAATTTCTAATGTACACTCCCAGTGGCCTGCATATACATGTGTAGCAAGCAACTATTTGGAGTAATAGTGCTCATCTTGACAGTTGATGAATTCTGTAGCATGAATCCTCTGTTATGAGTGATATAAAGTTATCCGTATCAGTTAACTCTCAGTGTAATGCTATGGTCTGTGAGGTTGCAAAAGACGTGAAGCATGTTAGGGGCATGAGCTCTTAGGAGCCAGCTCCAGTACATGCACTGTGGCAATCTTCTAGAGATACTCCTACGTGGGCCCAGTATTCACAACTTTTCGTGTTCCTCAGGCCTACTGATCAAAACAATTGTCTGCCAAATTTTGTCATAGAACATTTCATCCTCTATTGTTGGTTTCCATTCATTTTGTCCATGTTTTCTTTAAATTCTCTATTACATTGTTTTATTCACCTTAAAAAGATAATTGATATCCTCCCTGAGAGTAGCTTGTCTGTTTTAGTAATTGATACTAGGGATGGCACTGAAAAACAAATTTTCAGAATAGATTATAGATGGACTTCCTCACATATTCAAAAAAATAAGCAGAAAAAAATTTCTTGTGGAAATGAGAAATTGCTTATCCATAAAATGCAACAGCATCACCATATCATATAGTATACAAAGGCATAAAATAACATATACATAATATGCAAGGTATTCAGTGATAGTAGCTATAGCAATTTAATTACAATCTGATAACAAATAATTAAAATAATTATCTAAAAACATAGACCCAAACAGCCCTTTCATTTAAATCCTTGAAAGTCCAACCTCTAAACATTAAGTAGAAGGCCACTTTATTTTGAGGCAGCTATATCTTTGAGTTCCTGCATCATAAATGAGCTCTGTTGACAGCCTTTGACAGTAGGAGATATTGTGTTAGAGCTGAAGTCTCTACTTTTGGTGGAGATGTTGGGATTTTAGAGCTATAGAAGCCCAGCAGCACAATCTAACCCACAGATAAAGCAAATGTCATTACCATAAAGAACTACAAAACATATAAAGAAACAGGAGTAATTTATCTCACAGGTAAGAAATACAATATAGATATTCTAGGAGTGAGATTAAAGATTAAGCATCAGGATGTTGAGCTGATTAACCTACTTTGAAAAATCAAAAGCTGAAAAGCCAGAGAAAATCATAATTCTTTACCCTTTTTTCCATATTTAAGTCACTTCACAACCCAGAGATCAAAAATAAAGAGGACCAGGTCACTTTGAGTGAGAGCCCTGAAATACAGATGCAAGTGTAACTGAAAAATAGGCTATTAAGACTGTATTAAATGATTACATGTTCACTGGGACACTCATTATCTTTAAAGAGTTGTTAGAATCAGGGTCTAAGTGACAATGATATTAATGATCTGAAATATGATCATAGCTTTGGTTTGGGTAAAGTAATAAAATTCAGGCAATAAATGGAGTCCAGGAACAAGACCAATTCACAGTAACTTTTTCCTGTACCTGCCTACATAGTGATTTCTTCAGAACTCAGTTGAAACACTAGGATAAATACACTTAGACATTTTATTTACTTACCTGTCAGGAAAAAAAAAATAAACGAAAATTTCAGTGTCTTTCTACTCACCCTCAAGTTTAAGATAGTAAATCAGAATGAATGCCACATATCAGAAAGAATTTCAGGAATTGGTGACAAACATAAAGTCTTTGAGGAGTCAGAGGAAATTCGTTGCCACCTTGTTTCTATTCTCTTTACACATATGGTCTTTTAACAAGACAGTTGGACCATGTTATGTAATAGCAGCTTACTATGAGCACAGATATATCAAACAAGCAACTTGGTTTAACATGTTTCTGGAACAAAAAATGTTATATTCTGGTATTTAAATGTCATATTCATGTAGAAAATCAATTTTTTTTCCAATCTTCATGAATAAAAAATACCATAACTAAAACATTTCTGTGAGGGAATGGATCAAATATTCATTCATGTTTCATAAGAGTGTTGTGATAAAGATCTTACTCGTGTCACACTACATTCTTCTGAGTCCTTGGATATTCTTTATAATTCTGTGGAACTTCACACATACAACAATTTGGCTTTATCATACTAATTGTATCTGAAGATTAAGAGAAATTTTGTATGCTCCAGTAGCTACATACATCCCCAAATCAATAAAAATAACCTCATGATTGCAGGTTTGCAGCATCATGAAGACCTATTTTCTGAAATAAAGCAAAAAAGAGTTGTTTTTCACATATCCTATCACTAAACATCAGAGAGCTTAGTGGGTTCTTGGAAGTACTTTTCTACCAGTGAGACAAACTGCCCCACTACACTGCCCAAATGACTGGAATTCAATGGTGTGAGAATTATCTAGGTTGGATTAAATTGTATTTATTTTAGGTCATGCCACCTACAGAAAAGAAAGGGCCTATGTGCTCTTTGAAAAACAAATCATTATGTGTTATGGAGCTCAACAGGAACAGCCTGACTATACGTGGAACATCTACTGACTAGGCAAATGGAGCAGATTTTCACCAAGGATATCAGACATTTGTTACATAGTTTGTTTTACTGAAATGATGCACTCAAATTTGGACACAGAAAAAATAATAATTTTTGATGCTCATGTAAATGATTTCAGTTATTCCCTAATGATTTAATGACATTACATGTGAAAATTCTTTTCTGAATATGATTTTGATATGAAAAAATTTCTAGTTCCTTATTGCCACTACTGAATGGAAAAAGGATTTTCTTTAATATTACTCATTAAAAATTATTAAAAGTATAACCTTTTTGAGTAGGATGTAGAATACTCTTACCTTCCAAGATTATTAAATCCAGAGTCTGAGATGACAGTGATATTAAACACCTGAAATACAATTATATCTCTGTGGATTGACTGAGATATTATAAAAATCTTACTGTTCTCCAGTGCAAATAGCTGTAAATAACGTGTGGGAAGATATGCTCTGCTCTTAAAACTGTAGCCTTCGAGTCACAATTGGGTGGACTGGTTAGTTAGGAGATGGAAAAGGATGATATTTGGACATCAAAGATGAGCAGGATTGGGATGTAAGAACCTTGCTAATGGAAGCATATGGATGGATCATAGGTGTGGGCACAAAACCTGATAATACCTAAGATGAACTGGGAGCATTTAACAAAGAGTCAGGTAATGAGACCAATCAGTCACTTTGGTCTGCATGACACTGAGCTTGTCTAAACTATTGAAGGACAACATGCCATCTTTATAAAAGTTGACAAGTGACTTAGATTTGGTTTTACTTTTCTGATTCAGTAACTTTGCTAGTACCATCATCCATGTGTTAGTATGATACCAAATCCATTCCATGGTGTGTACGTCATTTTTTTTCTATAACTGTATTACCTCTTTTATATTATATATATATATATATATACACACACATATATATAGTATATATATAATGAATGTAATATAATTATCCTTGTTATTATCTTAACTATGTTTACATTTCCATAATCTTATTTGTATGTATCATAATATTTATGTATCACAATATGTATTGAAAATATATTTTAATACTCAAAATTGATCAAATGATCATATATAAGGATATATGTATGCAGTTTTTTTCATTTTTATTAGTGCAATTCACAAGTAGGCTTAATTCCTTATAACAGAATTTGGTAAGTTGTTGAAGCATAGATATAAACAAACTTAGCCAGCACATTTAACAAATCATAAGTCTAATAGAAAACTGTTTTAAGATGAAAATACCACATGGGGTTACTACTGCAATAACATTCAGCAAATATTTGAGGCTGTGGAATACAAATACTTGATGCTATCAAGAGAAGTAAACCAAGGAAAATATGAGAGAGAAATATAGAAGTTTGTTGGTATTTATTCTTCACATATTCAGAAAAAACAAATAACTTAGAAAAGCAAGAGATGTTAACAGTCATGGTCAGTTCAAAGATTGATGCAATTTCTTGTTAGTAGGCCCACTGTAGGGTTTGTAAGAGTTAAAGCATGGATACAATTTAGAGTCAGATTTTAATAGGCCATGAAGGCGATGTTTGAGTTTTATCCCGCAGATGATATGAAGCCCCCGAAAGCTTTTATGTTGGGTGGTTACAGAATCCAATCTATATTTTGAAAACATCAATTATCTAGCAGTGTTTGTAATGCATTAAAGAGATAGGAGATTAAGTTTTGGTGGACACTTGAGAGGATAATGACACTGAGTCAGTGAAGTAAATGTTGCTTTTAAGGGATTTAGAAGTGGCGTTCTATAAAAATCGGTCTAGATAGTACCTGCAATGAAACATGTCTTTATATAAAGTATTGTATTTGTCAAAAATAAATTCCTAAATAAATACAAGTTTCTTGAAATTTTACATTATACATTAGTAAACCTTTTATTTTGTACATAATGGGATATTGATTATTAAGGAGACATTTATAAGAAAGCTGATTTTTAAATCCTGCAAGAATATTTTGCTTGAGAGGTTGTATCATCATGTAATTTTCTTCTGCTCAATAAATTAATCAGATGAAGAAATGAAGATTACTCCAGAAAATTGAACTCTGTGGAACTGTGCAATGATATGATATATTTAAAAACTCTGAAAAATTTAGCACATCTGAAAAACGAGTCACATTTGACATTGAGAAAAAGAAAAGGCACATGTTTGGAAGAGGATTCTATGCAATGACCAAAATATACTGGCAGTAATGTGACAAATTTCATGTTTATATATTGTGAGGGGAACAGAGAGAGTTGTGTTGTTACAGGAGTATTAATTAAAGTAAGTTAAAAATATAAAATGCAGAAAAGAGTCAGTACAAAGGCAAAGAAAGAAAGAGACGGTTATTAGGAAAAGAACTAATACATCTTGAAGAAGGTTGGACATTGGTAGAGAGACAAGCAAACTTTGAGAACCCTAGGTTGCTGGCCCATTCAAATGAACAAAGCTAATCCCACCATATATAAAAAACCCTCAAATAAAAAACAAAATAAAATACATAGTGGAAACATGGCAATGTGAAATGTCAATGGGGATGATATCCTCTTGCAGAGCTTTCCCAAATATTCCAGGATTTTAAAAACGTGGTAATATGACATTCCTTTATTTATATGTATATGCATTTGTGCCGTTGAAGAGAAGGCTACTTATTCAAGATACTAGGTTTCACTTCGTGTATATATTGTGCAGGAGGTACCTGTGAGATACTAAAGTAGAAAGTCCAGATATGTTTGTAGGCAGTAGTTCTCTTGGTGCTCCATGATCGTGATACATGCCTTATCACTCAATATAGAAATTAAGTGCTTATTGAATCCTATATGTTAGGATGTACTTGCTTTGTATCTGATATACTGATTTTTATATTTTCTAATATTGTTATCATGATTTGTGTATGCATAGCCCCTACCAAGCTTCATGCAATGATGGACGTGGCTGAATCTAATGTTTGTGACTGGTTTGTCGTCTGGCGCTGGGACTGGTGATATGAATGTTCCACCAGCCCAGGAGTGGAGCCAACATACAGTGTAACGGCAGGAAGAAGGCTTGTCTTTTCTTTTTTGCACAGTTCAGTCTTGTTTGTGGTGGCCATGAATGGCATCCCCACCACGCCACCCTGCCTTGGAGCCAGCTGATCATGGACTGAAACCTCCAAAATTGTAAGAAATAAACTTTCCCTTGCTTCACTTTGGGTGTTGGGCATTTTGTCTCAACCACTAGAGAAAAGTAACTAAGACAGATATAATAACTGTAAATCCAAACACTCAAACTATTTTTAAACCCCTTTATAATTTTCCTTGCAAGTGGTGCTCTACAGAAGTTTTTGTTTGTCTGTTTGTTTGTCTTGGTGTTTTAATAGAGAAGTGGATAATGAGGGCTTTTATGCAGTGATGTCTGGTTCATGGAGTGGACTGAACTAGCAATTTGATTCTAGAATATGAGAAGTGGTTTCTGTGAGTGAATAGGACACACATGGTGATGTTTATTTTTTTGAAACCTCCAAAATAAAGTGAAATAAGATTGGAAGATATTAGTTGTCCTCATGGGCAGAATCTTCTTCTACCTGTAACTCTTCAAACAGTTATGAACTTACATACATACCAGCTGTCAACTATGGTAGAGGGTCATCAGGCTTCCCATATTCACTGTAGTATTTTAGCCATCTTTACATCGCTGAAGCACAGGAACTTTTTCCAGGGTTATTAAAAACTTAATGAAACAATGACTAGCTGTAGATGCTGCTACATGTCTACAAATCATAAATCACCTTAGTGAGTTTTTATGAAATTTGATCTTCCAGAGCAACAAGCAAAACTTTTGTCCTCATAGAAATGTATAAAACAGGCTTTGTTATTGACTTAAATACATCTTAAAATATCTCAGCTGCCATCATTAAACACATTTTTATAGACATTTCTGATCTTGATGATTCAAATAGATACCTATTACTACTAATAAAATTTACATATTGTTGTTTAAAAGTTACTTGAAAGATATTTCATGTGCACCTAATAATCATTTGCTTGAGGAAGATGGCAGGAAGGAAGGAAGGGAGGAAGGGGAAAGAAGGAGAAGGAAAAAGAAAGAAAGAAAGAAAGAAAGAAAGAAAGAAAGAAAGAGAGAGAGAGAGAGAGAGAGAGAAGAGGGGAGAGGAGGAGAGGTGAGGGGAGGGGAGGGAATCATGGAACCGGAGAAAAAAAAGGGAAGAGGGAGACAGATCAAGAGGAAGAAGATTGCTAGCTTTCTCCTCCATCCCTTCTTCCCTGCTTCTCTCCTCTTTCCCTTCCTTTCTCTCTTCCTTATTTTTCTGTTCTTCACTTTTTATAGATGTTGTTTTATAGATGCTGGACAATGGAATTCAAAGAGAATTTGGAACAATTTTCATTGTGGAATTTGACTAGAATTATAATATTCAGGGATTAACTTTGCACCTATATCTCTCGTTTCCTATTTACTTTTCAAAGCTTAAGAAAAATTGATTCATAGTAATTTTGAATATTAAGAAACATTGTTATAAATGAAGTATATAAAATGAAATATGTATAAAACACACAGGTGAAGCATGATAATATGCCGGAGTCCAGCTGCGGCAGGGCTAGGGTTTCCCAAAGGTGGTCAGGGAGTCGGCGATTGAGAGACAGAAAACACTGCACACCAGTCTGTGAGTGAATCTGAATCCGCCTTTATTTTTTAGAAGCTGGAATATATATTTGCCAACCCTGGCAACAACCCCCAGCCCCAAGCAGGAAACGCCCCAGGCCCAGAGCCAGGCAGGGACAATCCCAAACAATAGGTGTTAATTGACCTCAACTCCAAGCAGAAGGCGCCCCAGGTTCAGGGCAATAGGTATCAATTAACATTTTAATCTTGACATTTAGTCAGCCCGGGAAATGCAGGCCGACATACCGGACGCCCGCAGGAGGACCAGACGCCCACAGAAGGAAGAGATGTGTGAGGTTATTAGACCGCTCCCTACATTGCTTTTCTTATCATTTATGGGAGTGGCAGTCCCTGCGAGGACAGCGCCTGTCTTAGGTCAAGGACTCTTCACATGTACCCAACCAGGCCTTACCCGTCATGGGCCTGCAGGACAGCAATGGGTCCTGTGCCTGTCTTAGGCGGCCGGTGGCGTAGCATATGGGTCCTAGTTGCCCGTCTCTGGCTGCCTGTCCAGGGTCTCAGGGTAGTTGTCTCACAGGAATTTTGTAAATCCTCCTCCATGAGCTCTTTCACTTCTCTCACATTATTCACAGAAGGCAAAACCCCACAATTAGTCCTCACAAAGGGGTTATCTAGAGGGCCTCCAGCAACCCCCCTGGAGTCTCCACCCTCGACTCCATATTGAGCATTACATAAAAACATACACATGTGAACTACAC